>JAOWBW010000424.1:277925-851142 GCA_026119855.1 Campanula takesimana | reverse complement strand
TCAAGAAACAAACAACATTAAACTCAGAAATTTGAAAGGGGAAAGTATTGGAATACAGAAAATTCAAAAAAAAAACAATTGGCTTAATCGAATTCACAAAACCTAGATGAAATCTTATGAAATCTACAGATATAGTAACTAGAACCAAGAATAAACAATCAACCCAAAATTCTAACTACATATAAGTAAGAAGTGAGTTGAATCTCAGAAAATGTGAAGTTTTTGGGAAATATCCATCAAGAACAAGAATGAGAGTAGCGAAAAATTCATACCATAACTACGACTGGAGGAGTGGATTGAGATGGAATAGAACTGGGAATCTCGTCTCTGGATTCAGTTGACTTGGAAGATTTCTTGGATTGATGTTTAGACATTATATAGAGGTGAATCGAGAGTGAGATGAACGAGGTTTTAGAGAGAGGTTTTAGAGAGAGAGATGATTTTCTGAAAAAGTGAAATGCAGAGAGTGGTGGAGTATAAAAAGAAGTGGAACGGTTTGAGGTGGAGGGTGGTTTGCAGAGGTCAGATGATGGGAAGTTGGAGGGTTAACTCTGCAAAAAGGTACTGAGGTGACCTAGGTTTTCTATTCGAATTAAATGCAAGGTTACTAGGTGTCAAATCAATAGCCAATGACGGCTCATAAATAGTTTTAAGGAATAAAAATTAAATGAAAATTTAATGCTAAAAAAAAAATTGAATTAAATAAAATGAGGGAAAAGAGGAAGTTACCTTAATACCCTTGAGTAGGTTAGATCTAAGCACCTAGATATCTCTAAGTTAGAAAGACTTACCTGGGCCTTAGAGTGCGGTAACTTGAAGATCGACCGTGACATGTGCGGTAGCTTGAGATGTCGACCGTGACATGTGCGGTCGGTGAGGTCTTACCATATTTAGTCTTTTGAGAGATCATTACTGAGGTGACAAGACTTTATGCGGCAGCATAGTTGATGCGGCAGACATGAGTTGCGGTCAAGGGAGTTTAGAGGTTTGTGTTATATGCTTGACCGTGAGTTGGTCTGCCGTGTACCTATCTTGATATTGAACTTTTTGACAAACATTAGTACAAGAAATTATATGGACAATTTTGAGTTAGAGTTCAAGCATACCCATTTCTCCTCTTAGATACCTAAATCTCTTGAATCAAGAGCCTTGGTGAGAATATCTGCAATTTGATCATCAGTACTCACATACTCTAGGTGGATATTACCTTTTTCAACAACATGATCCTTGAGAAAGTGGTATTTGATATCAATGTGTTTGTCTTGGAATGCATGACAGGGTTGTTGGAGACAGCAATGGTAGATGTATTGTCACAAAAGATTGGACAATTTTCTTCTTTGATTCCGTAGTCAACCAATTGTTGCTTCATCCACAGCACTGGCAGCAGCAGCTTCCAGCAGCTATATATTCAGCTTCTGTCGTAGATACAGAGACTGAGGCTTGTTTCTTGCTTGCCCATGAAACTAGTCGATTTCCAAGGAAATGACAAGTTCCACTTGTGCTTTTCCTGTCAATGGTACATGCTGCGTAATCTGCATCTGAGTAACCTATAAGATCAAAAGTTGAATCTTTGGAGTACCAAAGTCCAAGGTTAATAGTCCCAGATAGATATCGAATAATTCGTTTAAAGCAATAAGATGTGCTTCTCGAGGATCAGCTTGATAACGAGCACAACGCAAACACTAAACATGATATCTGGCCTACTAGCAGTTAAGTATAGTAGAGAGCCAATCATACCTCGATATAAGGTTTGATCAACCTTCTTACCTTTTAAGTCTTTATCTAGCTTGTTACCAGTAGCCATAGGAGTGTCATATGCCTTTGCATTTTCAAGTCCAAATTTCTTGATAAGATCTCTGTGTACTTAGCTTGGTTGAGGAAGATGCATTCAGCACATTGTTTAATTTGAAGTCCAAGGAAGAATGTCAATTCTCCCATCATGCTCATCTCAAATTTGCTTTTCATGAGTTTCTCAAAACGCTTACACAACAATTCATTAGTAGAACCAAAAAATAATATCATCTACATATATTTGAACAAGTAAAGTATGATCATTATATTTAGCAATGAATAAAGTTGTGTCGATCTTACCACGCTTGAAGCCTTTCTCTAGGAGAAATTTAGATAGAGTATCATACCATGCACGTGGAGCTTGTTTGAGTCCATATAAAGCTTTACGGAGTTTGTAGACATGATTTGGAAATTTGGGATCTTCAAATCCGGGCGGTTGAGCAACAAAGACGGTTTCTTGAAGTTCTCCGTTGAGAAATGCACTCTTCACATCCATTTGATATAGCTTGAATCTTTTGTAAGAGGCATAAGCTAAGAATATCCTTATAGCTTCGAGTCTTGCAACGGGGGCAAATGTTTCATCATAATCAATGCCTTCTTCTTGTCTATATCCTTGTGCAACCAACCTTGCTTTATTCTTGTGATGCTTCCATTCTCGTCCATCTTGTTTCGGAACACCCACTTTGTACCAATCACTCCTTGATCTTGTGGCCTTGGAACTAAGGTCCAAACTTTGCATCTTTCAAATTGGTTGAGCTCTTCTTGCATAGCAACAACCCAACTTGAGTCTGGAGTGCTTCATCAACTTTCTTAGGTTCAACTTGAGATATGAATGCGGTAAGTGCATCATAGTTTGATCTTCTTGTTCTAACACCAGAATGCAAATCACCAATGATATTCTGAATTGGGTGATCTCTAACCTCACGAACTTCTTGAGGTAAGTCTGGTTGAGTTGATGGTGGTTGTAAGTCTTCTAGTGGTACTTCATTTGAGCCATCCCAAACATAAGTAATTTGAGGGATAGGTTCTTCAATATTTATGGGTGTCTCAACTTCAACTCCATTTGAGGTAGCAGTAGATGAGGTAGCTTCTGGTGCTTCATATGAGGTAGATGGAGGTGCAGTTGAGGTAGATGGGTTTCCTTGTGTTGATTGATTTTGTGGTTGAGTTGTACCTGTCTCATTTATCTCAACAAAATCATCAGTAACATTTGGAGCCATATGTGGCTCAAGAAGAGAATGTTCATCAAAAGTAACATGGACAGATTCAACTATCTTAAGAGTGGTTTTATTAAATACACGAAAAGCTTTTGAGTGTTTAGCATACCCAATAAATATACCTTCATCGGCCTTAGGAGCAATTTACCTCGATGTTCTTTACCGTTGTAGAGTAATAAAGCATTTGCATCCAAATATCTTGAAGTATGCTATGTTGGGGGTTCTTCCTCTCCAAAGTTCATAAGGAGTTTTGTTGTAGGTCTTGTTGATGAGGGATCTATTTTGAGTGAAGCATGCTGTGTTGACGGCTTCAGCCCAAAAGTATTGAGGTAGCTTTGCTTCAGCAATCATTGTCTTTCCGGCCTCTATCAACGTTCTATTCTTTCTTTCCACTACACCGTTTTGTTGTGGAACTCCAGCAGCAGAGAAGTTGTGGTCGATACCATGATCATCACAGTATTGAGCAACACCGTTGTTCTTGAATTCTGTACCGTTGTCGGATCGAACACTAACGATGTCATCTTCTTTTTGTGTTTGGAGCTGTCTAAAGAGTGCGGTCAAAATGTCATAACAATCATCTTTGGAGCTCATCATCTCGACCCACGTATATCTTGAGAGTCATCTACCACAACTAAGGAATATCTATTTCCTCCAATACTTGCGGTAGAAACAGGTCCAAACAGGTCCATATGTAGTAGTTGCAAACATCTAGAAGTTGAAGGTGTCGTCTTGCTGGAGAAAGACGCTTTTGGTTGTTTGCCTAGTTGACATGCCGTGCACTTCTCATCGTGGTGATCAGCTACTTTGGTAGACCACGAACTAGATTTTCTCTACCAATCTTGGAGAGATACTTGAAGTTTAAGTGACTTAGTCTTTTATGCCACAGCCAGCTATTTCACTAACACTCTTTGCTACAAAACAGAGATTAGAAGAAATGCAAGATGAATTAAAATCAACAACATAAACATTTTTCTTACGAATCCCTTTGAGCAAAGTTACGCCGGATATGCCATCTTTGATGAGACAGAAATTTGAAGTGAAGTGGCATTGCAATCCTTTGTCGCAGAACTGAGATATTGAGAGTAGATTGTGTTGTAGTCTAATAACTAGAGAGACTTCTTGGATGGTGATTTTTCCTTTACGAATGACTCCATATCCTACAGTCTTTCCTTTGTTATTATCTCCGAAGGTTACTGATGGCCCTTTTTCTTCACGGACATCTTCCAATAAGTTGATATCTCCGGTCATGTGCCTTGAACAGCCACTATCGAGATACCATAAACTTGATCTATCCTTGGAGAGTCCAGCCATTAAGCAGAGAACCTATAAAATAAATATTTAAGAACAAGGTCCCCTTTTTATTCTTTGGGTCCAAAGGGTTAGCAACTTTTGACGACCCACACCTGCCTCACAGAAGGATGGTTACTCTTTTTTGGATTGGGTGTGAATCTCAAAAGACATTCAGCAGCCTTATGACCATAAACCATCACACACGGAACAATGGTGGAAGCCACCCAACTGAGTTTTAACAAGCTTCGTTGAAGTCTTGAGCACAACATCATTTACTGGTATGGATGAGGTCTCTTTAACAAAATTCATCCTTTTGAACTTTGCTGCCTTGCCGCCACTTGCGGTCGTAGCTTCCTTGCGGTCGCCATCTTCCTTGGTGCGGTCGATTGACCTCGCGGCAGGATAATGCGGTAGGGAGCGCCATCTACCTTGCTAGAGGAAGCCTCTGCGGTAGGTTCATCCATGGCAATACCTTTCATCTTTGCCTTGCCAGTTTGTTTCTTAGGGTAGACATAGTTGAACTCTAGTTTCTTCTTTGTTCTTGTCCTACACCCTTTGAAACATGATGTTTAGCCTTCGACCCTTCCAAAGTTTGCTGGGTAAATTTCTCATCTCTTTCACAACAAGATGCACATTTAAAGTTGTCATTAGTTTGAAATCCTAAGCCTTCCTTATCACCACTAGGCTTTTGGGATTCTAAGATTTGTTCCATAGTGACACGAGAATTGGTCCACTCATTAGTGATCCTTTTCAAGTCATTTATCTCAGCAACCAATTCATCATTTTTAACTTTAAATATAGCATTTTGTTCTTCTAAGAAACGGTTTCGATCAGTAAGAGGAGTCATGCTCTTGATCTGCTCTTAAGGAGGGTGAGTTCAGATCTTAGTAGAGATTTCTCCGTCTTAAGCTGGGAAATTTCTTCAGTTGAAAGTGCTAAAGCTTCCTTCATGCCAGAAAACTTACTAATTACCTGTTCGGCTTTTGCAAACATCTTTTCTTGTTCATCGAGAGAAATGTCAAACTTGACTTGAGGTGTGGTAGACAGAACTTCCTTCACTTTGGGGTTTAGTAGAGCCTTCTTTGCTGCACTAACATCACATCTTGAAAATAGAAGATCACCATTCTTTTGAACCGGAGTTAGGAATCCTTTTTCAGCAAGTTCATCGCCGTATAACTTATCCGTTTAGGTTTGTCATTTGGTGAGCGACGACTTTTATTATCATCCTCATCATCGGACTGACGACTAAACAAATGTGACCTTCTTCAGAATCTTCATCACTTTCATCAGAGTCTGACTCTATCCAAGTAGCTAACTCATTTGAGGTAGAGTCTTCTTCAGCCATCATTCCCTTTTGCTTTGAATACCTTGGAGTAAAGTTACTTTTCTTCTTCATATATTCATACTTGGGAATTGGACATTCTGATGCGAAGTGACCTGGTTTCCTGCAATTAAAACAAACAAGATCTTCTTTCTTCTTGGAGAAGTTGAAGTTCTCTTTCTTCTTTGAAGGCTGCTCCTTGAAAACCTTGTTGAGCTTTGCTTGTTGATCCGGGTCTTGCTGTCTTTCTGAACTTTTGGAATCTTTTCACGAACATAGCAAAATCATCATCATCCATATCAAGTAAATCTGATGTGGAGATTTTTTGGATCTTCTTCCTCGATCACTTCTTCCTTTGAGCAACCAACGATAAGCTCTTTGTTTTTCCTTCCATTTCAGCAATGTTGTTAAGCTTGATATCAAAGACTTTAAGGTTGGCATAGAGGCTTCTGAGAGACATGTCATCTAGTAGCTTGGTATCTTCAAGAGTGTTTCCTTTGTGTAGATATTGTGAACCAAGAGCGGCAATAAAATTAACATTAATTTCTTTCTTGGTAAGCTTCTTTCCGAGTGCTGTATAAGTACTCACGATCTCACAATAACGATCGTAAGTGGCTCTAAGTGATTCACCGGGGATCTTAGCAAAGTTGTTGAATCTTCTTTGAATTGCAAACTTTTTTACTTTCCTTGCAAGCTTGATCTCCTTCGATGTAATCTTCAATTGCATCCCAAATTCTTTTGCAGTAGAACATTCCATGATCTGTCGACGCTGTGACGTACTCAAGGTACTTAGAAGTATACTTTTTGCTTTCACATCCATTCCAACCAGTCTTTTCTCTTCATCGGTCCATTCAGCTTTTGGTTTCTTGATAGTCGGATTTGCCCATTGGTTTCTGGATCCGGATTAGCTTTCATTGGGAAGTATGGTCCAATGGTAAGACAATCACCAAGTTGCTCGTCCATGGAGTAGAACTGAGTTAGAATGATGTGCTTCCATACGTCAAAGTTATCTTCGTCGAACGCTGGAACGTGAGTGAAGTTAACCGTTGCCATAGTTTTCTGACTTGCCATTTTGAATCGGCACCCAAGCTGTTAAGCTTGAAAAACAGAAGTTTTATAAAGGTGTTTGCTCTGATACCACTTGTTGTCCAGAGACACAACAAGGGTATGAAAAGAGGCTAGAGGGGGGGGGGGTGAATAGCCTATTTAAAATTTCAACCCTTTTTCAAAATTCAACCTTTATGCTTACACTTGAGTTTTGCGGTAGATAAAAACCACACGGTCAAGTATAAAATGCACAGCGGAAGTTTTCGTTGAAACAAGTTAAGTTGGTTTTGATAAGTTCAATGCGGTAGGTTTGTTTTTGCGGTAGGTAGTGCGGTAGATGTATATGCGGTAGGTAGTAATGCGGTAGGTTAAGGTGAGGTAGGTTGAAAGATTGAAAATTTGTGTCTTAGAGATTTTTGGCAAATGATAAGTTAGTCAGATTTTAACTTAGGCAATGAGGTAGACAAACAAACACAATTCACACTTGTTCTTAAATCTGAAAGATCAAACACTAAAAGACAAACAAGATTAATATGAACAAGTGAAGAACAATATGAACAAGATAAACAATAAGTAAATTTGCAGAAAGGTAAAGTGCAGTAAGTAAATGACACAGTGATTTGGAAAGGTTCGATCTGTTAAAAGATCTACGTCCTTTACCAAGATGGTCAGTCTTGGATTTGAATGGAGGATGTATTAATTCCTTCTTGAGTACAGATTACAAAGATGAAGAACTGAATTAACTCCTATTTTCTATGAAGAACAATCCTAGACTTAGACCAGTGTATCCCTAATGATTCAATCTATGTGATTGATCAATCGGGGTGAGTGTGTGTGTAAGAATCAAGAGCTCTTTGAAATCTATATGATTTTAGAGCCTAATGAATCTTGTGTTGAGAGGCTTGAGATTTGATCTTGAAGGTTGCTGGAGATTTGTTGAAGACTTGAAGGTTGAGTGCTTGAAGATTCAAAGGATTCTGGAAATCTTGAGTATGATCTTCAATCACCAAGAATTTCAACAGCAATTTCTCTCTTTAATCTCAGCTTATCTCAATGAAGAATTCAAGGTTTATTTATAGCCTTGATGGAGAACTAGCCGTTAGAAATACTTGGGTCCAAGTTGAAGGACAATGAGCTGTTGAAGTTAATTGGAGCTCAGTCTGAGTTGTCCTTTGTTGCAGATTGTGCATGAGTGGGTCAGTGTTAAATGATGACATTGTACTATGATGACAGTTGTATTCAAATTTGAAATTGAATTTGCAACGTTCAAAACTAACCAAGGTAAAGACATAAATGTGACCATGGTTAAGTTTGAACCAACTTGAGTTTCTTCAACCATGGTTCCATGCGGTAGAGATTCACGCGGTAGGATGAAACCATGCGGCAAGGTTATCTGCGGCAAGCATAGGAATGCGGCACCTTTGGTCATGCGGTAGTGTACATGCGGTAGGCAATGGACCTACCTTATTTTTCCAGACTTAGAAATTTTTCAGCCTATCAATCTAAAGCCTATACTATCAAGGTGGACTATTCTAAAATGAAGTTTTAACACTTCTTACAATATATCCTAAAGTCCATAAAAAATAAAATTAGGTTATGGGATCAATCAAATTAGGTAATAGGAGTGGTTTATAATAAGCATACCCAACACTATCTTTCAATATGTAATTCTTTATTCTTATTGGAATAGATTAGAAATCTATATTTTGGACTAGTTGTGCATTAACTGAGACATGAATTACCATTTCATTCATTTGGACATGTTTTTATCAAGTATAATGTTTTCCTTGAATAGTTTGTAATGGCATGGCATCAACAAATAGGGGGAGATTGTTGGGTATGCCCACATATATCTCAGTTTTAATGTAATAGGATTTATTAGATTTGATTGATCCATCACCTATGTTTTATTCATGGACTTTAGACCCTCATGTAAGAAGTATTTATACTTCATTTTTTTAGGTTGTCCATTGTTATAGAATAGGCTTAGAAATAGGGCAAGAAGATCAAGATTCAAGAAAAATCACTTGGTGAGTTTGATCCCGCATATGCGCCTTCTGCGCTATGCGCCATGCGCCTCTCAGAACGCGCATAAGGATTTCTTCCTAGCTATGAAGCGCGCCTCTGGCCCCTTGATTTAAGCGCACATTACTGTGCGCCTCTTGGCTCAATGCGCCTCTTGGCTCAACGCGTCTCAAAGTGTTTATTCAACACTCAGTGATTTATTGAGATTCAAAGACTTGAAGAGAATTCAAATTACGCCAATGATCCAACGGTGGTTAAAAGATGCAATGCGCCTAATCTATTGACACGTGTCCACAACGGTCACATTTATGTTGAGTGTCAAAATGGCCAAATATATGCATGCTCCAATCAACGAGTGACAGCACTCTTATCCACAAGGATTTCCAACGGCTATTTTTTTAAATTCACTATAAATACCCATAACTTCAACATTTTGAAGTTGCTGAGTTTTGCTAAGAATTTCAAGAATTTCTCTCTCAAAGCATTTGTTGAAGATTTGAAGATTGCCTTCGTTTTTTCCAGATTTCCTCAAGAACTCTTCATACCTTCATCCTTAGCCCAGATCTTCAAGCTATAACACTTTAGTTTCATTGTGCTCTAATCATAAAGATCTAAAGAGCCTTGATCCTAAACACACACGCACCTATTTAAGTTTGATCATTTAGATCCATCTTTTAGAGATCACCGTTATTGTTTTGGATTTGTTCATTCATAGAATATTAATCTTGAGTTGTGTAGAAGCTCAAAAATTGTAATTTGTAACACTCACTCATTAATAAGATCTCCATTAGAAATCCAAGACTAACCCATCTTGGTAGAGGACATAGATCTTTCATTGATCGAACATCTCCAAATAGCTTTGTGTTATTATCTTGTCATTTCTTTCAAGTTATATTTTCACTCACTATTTGCTTGTTTACTCATTGTAGATTGATTGAACTGAATTGTGTTGTGTTGATATATCATTTGCCTTAGTTCCTTATTTCAACCACTTTGAGCAAAATACTTAGGTGTGTGTGCGCCCCTTTATCACCTTTGCGCCTATTTTCATTACTATTCCGCTGTGCATTTCACTCACTCACTTGGGCGCATTTCATAACGCTTACTTGATAAAGTGCGCATTTGCAATTAGTTTTTCAAGGGTACGAAAAGAATTTTAAAACCCCTATTCACCCCCCCCCTCCAGCTATTTTTCATACCCTTGTTGCCCTTTGGGACCACAGATTTTCCGTTAAAACACACACACACACACATGCACTTTGTTAACTAACAAGGGAGACTCGGCTTTGTCCGAGGCAACTTGGGAGGACGTAAAAACTCTTCCCAAGTTGTAACCTGACCTCCGAACCTTTGAACTCAAACTTTGTCATTTTGTTGGGTTTAAAATTACAAAATGTGGCGACTCCGTTAAATTGGTTTGGTTCCCGCGTTTGGTATTTCGCCCTTGAAACGTGCTCGTGCTTTTTTTTGGGGCGGGATCCTTACAGTGGCGACTCCGCTGGGGATTAGAGTGCTTTCGGACTTCTTTCTAGAAGATTTGGGGGCAATCTTGTGTGGGTCAAACTCCCGTTCCCATTAGTTGACTTCTTGCATATTTTGTGTGTTTGATGTTTCTGTTTGAACTGTTTTGAGTACATACGTTCTGGAAATACAAACTGGGCTTGATGATCAGAAGTTGGAGAAACTGAGAAAAATCTCCACCCTCTTGCTTTAGCCGTACGGCTACTTTGGGTAGGGGATCAGAATGTTGCAAGTAACAATTTTGTGCAGGGCTGCAACATTCTGGATGCCCCTCTGCTTCTTCTTGTCCAGGTTCCAAATTTACAGTCTTACTTGTGCACATTACCTTCATTCTTTTGGCCAAAACTTGATTTAAAAAAAAACTTGGTTATGTATAATCTTTTGTCAATAAAAATGGTTTCCAAAGCCTCATTGTGCATAACCCTTTTGTAAAGATTTATTGAGTCTTCTTGTTGTGCACAACTTACTTGGTACAATGGTTTCAATGTAAAAATTGTTCTTTTGCAAAATGTTTGATTCAAAATTCTTTGTTGTGCACAACTTGGTACATGTACAAGTTTTGGTCCTTGTTTGTTCATATTCCTTGATTTGTTGTGTGTATAAATTGTTTAATTCATGCTTGTTCATACTTTTTCATATCTTGCTTATGCCATCCTCATCATATCGAAAAACGGATTGAAAATCTCTATTTTCACTCAAAAGGGAACATAGAATGGCTTCACACTACGCGCACTTGACCTTGCACGTTCCAAATGCCCTTTTTAACCCGGGATGGATGCCACGATGCAGCTCGTTGGGCGCTCTTGTTCCCTTCGATGCGCGCACGGGTCCATTCCACCTTCCCTTCCGAGCCGAGTCAACCACACTTGTCCGTGACACACAAATACCGTGACCTTGGTTGGTTTTTGGTCTAGCTCACGTTGCCACATCCCTAACGCGTGTCCAAAGTTAATTGTGGCCAAGTTAACACTCGAGTTGTGACTCCTTGATGAAATGCAAGCGTGGCTTAACCAGCCTTTAACTCGTGCGTTAATGATGACCGCAATTAGCGAATGTCATGTGCTAAGGATAGGGTGACACTGTGTCGTTAAGCCCTAATGTACGAGTTATTTTAATCATCCTTAAGGTCATTGGTCAAGGACTGAGATGCCTCATTCAAAATGAGGTCATATCGGAATATCGGTGCAGCCTTCGGAAAAGGTCTTGATTCCGACTGGGGCTTAATCATGATTAGGATGACCCGCGCATTGAGAACCTTGCGACGCACTAGACCCTAGGTTCGTTTCTTTTGGTCAGTGGAAGCCGCTTGCCCTATAGGACCCTCGCTCGGGATAGTCCGTCTATGGGAGCGTGCAAGACAGGTGAAAAACGAGGGGTCTATAGGCGTAGTGATGGCCTCCACTGATCCAGGGTTTAGATTAGTTGCGAAAAAGAAGAGAAATATTTTCCAACCATTTAGAAATAAAAATGTGTTTTAAGTAAACTTGAATGATTTATTGATTGCGCGTTTGCATGAGCTTGCTCCGTTTTTGCTTCCTGTCTTTGATACATTGCATTGTTTCGCTAACCAGTGTCACCCCCGTTAATTCTTTGGAAGGATCCATGTTATCCTTGAAGACCTCCGTCAAGTCCCGTTAAGCCTTTGGATGGATCCATGTTATCCTCCAAGACTTTTGATTAGTCCCATGTTATCCTCCAAGACTTTTGATTAGTCCCGTTTAGTCTTTGGACGGATCCATGTTATCCTCCAAGACTTTTGATTAGTCCCGTTTAATCTTTGGACGGATCCATGTTATCCTCCAAGACTTTTAAATAGTCCCGTTTAGCCTTTGGATGGATCTATGTTATCCTCCGAGACTTTTGATTAGTCCCGTTTAGTCTTTGGACGGATCCATGTTATCCTCCGAGACTTTTGATTAGTCCCGTTTAATCTTTGGACGGATCCATGTTATCCTCCAAGTCTTTTGAATAGTCCCGTTAATCTTTGGACGGATCCATGTTATCCTCCAAGTCTTTTGAATAGTCCCGTTTAGCCTTTGGACGGATCTATGTTATCCTCCAAGACTTTTGATTAGTCCCGTTTAGTCTTTGGACGGATCCATGTTATCCTCCAAGACTTTTTGATTAGTCCCGTTTAATCTTTGGACGGATCCATGTTATCCTTCAAGACTTTTGAATAGTCCCGTTTAGCCTTTGGACGGATCTATGTTATCCTCCAAGACTTTTGATTAGTCCCGTTTAGTCTTGGAAGGATCCATGTTATCCTTCAAGACCTCCGTCAAGTCCCGTTAAGTCTTTGGACGGATCCATGTTATCCTTCAAGACCCTCGTTAAGATCCCCGTTGAGACCCAGGCAAAGTCCCCTAGGTCCCCGCAAAGATCCCGTTAAATTCTAAGAATAGTCCCCTAGGAAGCCAGTCAAGTCCTTGGATGAATTCTCGTTAAGACATTAGTCGTGTTCGTCCTTCCCTCTTAATATTCTAAACCCGTTCGAACTACGGTGACCTGAGCCTCTCATCACGTGGGACCCCCTCCCTCGTGGTGAGGGAAACGTAGGCAACTTCGGCCCGGTCAAATATCCCAAATAGAGACACGTGTGTCTTTAACCCAAGTGTTCACCCAATGTTTACCCGATCCTAAACTACCTTTTTTTTCCGTGGCTTAGATGAAGTGGAAGAGAGCATCATGTCGCCGACTGGTGCGTGTGGAGTCAGAAAGTTCCCCGGTCACTACAACCTCTCCAATCCGGTACCTCAGAAAGATCACTTCAGTGGACAGTAGCTTGAGAAATGACGCCGCGGATAATTTGGATGGCCTAACGAACGAAGAGTTGTTCCAAGCTTCAGAAACCCCCGGGGCTGAGAAAGAAGTCATCACATATAGCCACAGAGAAACGCAAACTCCGTCTGATGAGTCGACGAGGCAAAGAGGTGTTACAGCTCTGTTTCAAATTGATGGGCCATTCACCAAGGTGACCAACCATAATGAAAGGGTGGAAGCTACCCGACCCCCAGATTGTAACCAAAGATTTCCCCCTCCATCTCATCAAAATACCGAGACCTCCATTTCTTCGCCCCAACACGCCGTCGTCCACAACGAGCCTCTCACTCAAATCTTCCTCACTCCGCCTCATCCCAAATCCAACATCTCCCATAAGACACCTCCTATAAAACCCCAAAACAACCCACTCAAAAGGCCCGCAAACCACTGTTCACACCAGTTACGCCTCAAGCATCATACTCACAACACCTTCCCAATCGTGTCCCTTCTCGATTCAATGCCATCAACAAGTCACCAGAGATCAGTCACTGTTTAAACCATACATGGATACCCGACTAGGCATCACTAACTTGCCTCCACCAGATTTTTCGATGAGATTCTGGGGTGGCCCGTATCATTTCTATAATCCAAGACCTTTTGGACCACAAGCTCCTTGCATGCCTCAAATGTATATTCCTGCAAGCAACCAAGGTTATGGGTATTCCTACACCCATGCACTTCCACAGAATCCTTATGTTGGACCTCAGTCGGGTACGTTGTTGGGAAAAAGAAGGCAAATGGAAGCTAAGTTTGAAAGGACACTTGATGGGCACCCCTTTGCATTGAGTAGCGGTGATTCTCATCCCCACCACACTGCGGTCAACAATGAAAGAAAAGCCAAGGGCCGAGCCAAGCTCCATTTCACAAAGTTTGAGGATTTCGGAATGCCCATAAGCAAAGTATTTGAAGGATTGGTCAAACAAGGCCTCATGTGGCCCCTCGAAGATTTTCGGCCAAAGAATCTTAAAAAACGTCGAGACAAGACCCAAAGGTGTGCCTTTCACAACTACCACGGCCATGATACCAATGATTGCACTGCCATAAGACGCATCATCTCGAAACTAATTGAGAAGGGGAAGCTTGGACGCCCCCACACCCCCGACACAGCCAATGACCCGAGCGTCAACATGCTCAAATCTGTGACTTCCCCGATGATCGATAAATGGAGTGTGTCCGCCCCAAGGAAAAAGAGCCCATGGTTGACAGAGTTGTCAATCCCAAAGTGGGAGAGCCTGTTGTGGAAAAATTGACAAAATCAGTGTCCCAAATGGTGGTTCCTAAAATCAGCAAAGCCGAAACGACAGAAGGCGTTTGGAAAATATCAGTGGCACAGAAAATGTCTGAAGGGCCGAACGCCCCGGGTTGGGAAATGAATGGTGTTGCGGTTGCCACAGCAAACGACGGAGTTCCGAAACCTCTCCTATCAACCTCCCCTTAGAAGGAGTCTGTTTTCATCCTTAGGAAGAGCCAGTTGCTTTTAGGGCGTATGATAAGTCTTTAGGAAAAGTCGGTTAAGATGTCTGTTAGGTTTGGTTAAAGTCTTGACTCCCCGGTTGATGCCATGTGGTGACCATTTGGGTCCATTATCAGTTCTCTTAATAAGATTATTATTGCCATTTTTGCCTTGTCAAAAGCTTACAAAAAAATGTGTGTGAGTCTTTCACTCAAAACAAAGGTGTGTCTTCCAAAAAAAAAAAAAAAAATAAATAAATAAAAAAAAAAATAATAATAATAAAAATAAAAAAATGGAGATCAAGTTTTCTTAAAATAAAAGATCAAGTTTTTCCTAAAAAGCTAATCCGATAATGAAGCATTTTTCTCAAATCATGGTTATAATTTCACCTTGAGGTTTAATATGCTAAAAGTCTTTCGCGGTTCTGTCCACTGGAAGCATTGACCAAGGAGACCACATCCGAATTGGCGTTCGAAACAACCGTCCACATGAGCAATGAGATCAAACAATTGGGACACCGTCTACAAGAAGAAGCCCAAGCTTCGGAAGGCCAAAGGTGATTACATCACAGGGAAATCCATACTCTCGCCGAATGCAATGCATAGAGATTACGCACCTTGAAAAGGAATCACCAAAAGGCTTGGCCAACAGGCAAGCTCCCAACTCGCCCTCATGAGTAGACGACCCCGGCAATTGCAACGCCAAGCCAAGTGGAGGCCTCGCGACATCTTTCCCGACGACATGGAACCCGAGTTCCCCGTGGAAGACATGGAATATGCCGCTGACAACCCCTCCAACAATTGTGGGAGAAAATGGATCATCGTGCTTCATGGGAACCCATCCTTAAAAAAAAAATGTGAGTCTTCCAGCCTCGTAGGTTCTAGAAAAAAAAAAAGGAGTCCATTCTGGACCGTGTCTTTTTATTTTTACAGAGTTCCGCACTTGGACATGTATGTACAAAGTTATCTAAATAAAAGAGTCATTTTCCTTCTCTTCTCTCTAGACTTGAGACATTATTTGCAATATATGTTTACTCTTGAAATTGCCTTGCTTGTTATTATCAATTGATTGCTACGTCCCCAAAATGATGAATTGACTTCTAAGCATACTAGTCAATGACGACTCATTAAGGATGAATGGACCTAACACAAATGAAAAGTGCCAAATGCAAACAATTAATCTTGATATGAATAAATGTTGTGATCAATTGGCATGAAGAAACCATCAATGGCAAATCTTCCCTCATACATTACCCCGATACACAACCCGATACACATTTCCTATATAAATCCTTGATGCGCATCAAAGGCATCCCGCGACAATGAAAAGGCGAGGGTGTTGTTGCTCAACCACCAAGATTCAACCACGATCGCGCGTGCGCAACCAAGCAAAGGACTTCCCAGATCTTCAAAAGTCAAAGTAAGAAGTGGCAGAATTCCACCAAGGGGCTACAAATGAGCCAATGTCCAAGATAGCAAGTTGGGGCTAATGTTTCCCCTCTCTCTAAAAAATGATAAGAGAGAAAGAAATGGATAATGGAAAAAAGGAAAGCAAATGAATATTGGCAAAGAGGACGTTTACCTCAAAGCTCACCAAGTTCACTGCAAAAGTCCACCTCAAAGAACATCCCGAGGAGTTCACCGCAAAGAAAAGCGATCTACATCAGCAAAGCAACAACATCCTTCGAAAGGACACCAACCCCAGCAAAAGAAGGCCCCACGGCCGAACTACGGCGACCTGAGCTCCTCAAACTGAGGGGAACGTAGGCAACCTTCGGGTCCGGTCACAGCATGAAATGAATCCATCAAACCTCGATCCTCCCAAAATGACCCGGTTCTCTTCCCTTGGTCCCATCAATGACCAATTTCCCAGATAATGACCAATCTCCCCATAAACACCTTTTGATCTTGCCATTGATCGAATCTTAATCTTAATTGATCACAACATTTATACATGTTAAGGCTAATTGCTTGTTATAATCTTGACTTAATAATAAACATGGTCCATTCCAGCAATCATTTGATGATATTAACTAGGGCAAGTTTCAAATGTCTCAACAAGTCTTCTTCTCTCTACATCTTAGGAAAGAGCCAAACACTTGTATTCTGTCGAGCAAGGCTTCCTCCCGTTCCATGATAATACATTGTTCACCAAAATAAAGGGACTCTCTCCCGCCTAAATAAAGGCCATTGCATGTCTCCTCCAAAAGATATATTAAGTCCTCGTTCTATCAAGTTGGCTGGATCACTTATATAAAAAAAAAAAAAAAAAAAAAGAAGAAAGGCACCAAAAAAGTAGCCCGCTAGGTTGAAAACCCGTAAGGGCGGCCTAGGCAAAAAACAGGGTGTGCCATAAAGACGCAAAAGAGATGCCCGCTAGGTTGAAAACCCGAAAGGGCGGCCTAGGCAAAAGAAAGAGTGCGTCATGAAAAAAGGGATGGGTTCCTAACGTCATCAAAAGCCGCGAGACGACAACAGGTCCACGCCAACATCAAAAGTCGGAGGACGACATTGGGGCTACCTCCACAAGGACATGGGGCTACTCCGAGACATTCAATGATGTGGGGGCTATGCCACCATCAACAGCAATAAGGACATGGGGTTACCCCGACACATTCAATGACATGGGGGCTATGCCACCATCAACAGCAATAAGGACATGGGGTTACCCCGACACATTCAATGACATTGGGGCTACGTCACCATCAATAGGAACAAGGACATGGGGCTACCCCGACATCGACAACAAGAGGTTTCGCTACTCCCGACCGCTCCTAAGAATGGACAAAGCTCAAAAGGACTTTATGCATATAAACCTCGCGGTTAAGTTAAAACCAAAATTTGACTAAACATGTTTCGTTAAAAGATTTGCCTTCAAAAGTAAGCATTTTCAAATTTGGCCATTTGGCATCATTTATCAAAGACAATGTTTCAAGCAAAATGCTTTTGATCTCCCCTCAAAATGATTTTTCCAAAGTCTTGGACCCTTTTTGTCCGCAATGAGTCTTGAAGGTCACCCCTAGGCTCTTTCCCGGTATCAAGAAAATGTGTCAACCATCTCGCAGTGTAGGCTTGACCAAATCTTCGTCCCCCGAGTGACCCTTTAGGTTAAAAAACCTTCGTCCCCAGAGTGACCCCTTTAGATTAAAACCTTCATCCCCCGAGTGACCATTTAGATTAAAACCTTGACTCAGAATAGTCATTATAGGCTAGAACCTTTATCCCGGCAGTCCTTAGTGGGACGTAAGACCAGATCGCCTTGTTAAACTCCCCAAAGGTGGAGTTGACTCGAATGTTTTGACTCGGCAGTCCTTAGAGGGGCGTAAGACCAGTTTTCCCGTCAATCTCCCCAAAGATGGAGTTGACCCCGGTCAAGCTATGACTTAGAATAGTCGTTATAGGCTAGAGCCTTTGTCCCGGCAGTCCTTAGAGGGACGTAAGACCAGTTTTCCCGTCAATCTCCCCAAAGATGGAGTTGACCCCGGTCAAGCTATGACTTAGAATAGTTGTTATAGGCTAGAGCCTTTGTCCCGGCAGTCCTTAGAGGGACGTAAGACCAGTTTTCCCGTCAATCTCCCCAAAGATGGAGTTGACCCCGGTCAAGCTATGACTTAGAATAGTCGTTATAGGCTAGAGCCTTTGTCCCGGCAGTCCTTAGAGGGACGTAGTTTTCCCGTCAATCTCCCAAAGATGGAGTTGACCCCGGTCAAGCTATGACTTAGAATAGTCGTTATAGGCTAGAGCCTTTGTCCCGGCAGTCCTTAGAGGGACGTAAGACCAGTTTTCCCGTCAATCTCCCTAAAGATGGAGTTGACCCCGGTCAAGCTATGACTTAGAATAGTCGTTATAGGCTAGAGCCTTTGTCTCGGCAGTCTTTAGAGGGACGTAAGACCAGTTTTCCCGTCAATCTCCCTAAAGATGGAGTTAACCCCGGTCAAGCTATGACTTAGAATAGTCGTTATAGGCTAGAGCCTTTGTCCCGGCAGTCCTTAGAGGGACGTAAGACCAGTTTTCCCGTCAATCTCCCCAAAGATGGAGTTGACCCCGGTCAAGCTATGACTTAGAATAGTCGTTATAGGCTAGAGCCTTTGTCCCGGCAGTCCTTAGAGGGACGTAAGACCAGTTTTCCCGTCAATCTCCCAAAAGATGGAGTTGACCCCGGTCAAGCTTGGACTTAGAATAGTCACCATAGGCCATCCCCGACGTAAGCCCATTAAAAATCTATCCTGTGTAAGTCAACCCTCTCCTGTAGAGTCAAGTTGACCGTATCCCCAGCATGTCAACCCTCTCCCATAGAGCCAAGTTGACCATGCCTTGCCTCTGACCCCTAGAGTCATGCCTCCTTGCGGATCTAAGTAACCCCGCGTACCTCCGAACTACGTTAGGCTTGATTCCCCGCGAATGGGATACGTAGGAATCCTATACCACTAGGTCCAGCCATGCAACCAAAATCGGTTAAAGCCGTCGTCCCGCCAGATTGGGATGCTTATTTCTAAGGACAACCCCGCTCCTTCGAAGAGACGTTACCGAGGGGCTCTGTAAGTACCTCAATCTGAAGCCAACCTATCTTAGAGGTAGCCTTAGCACCGTTTCAGGGATAAGCTAATAGGCCAGGACCTCCCTAGGATAAGCTATAAATTCCAGGACTACTCTGGTATAAAATTGGAAAAATCCAGAAGCTCGCCAGGCTGAGCCGTACGGATGCTTTGGGTACTAGAGGGGTCTAGCCGTATGGCTGGTTTGGGCACCCTCAGTCCCTATAAATAGAACCCCTTGGTGATCATTTCAGGGGGAGAAACATTAGAACTAAGGTAACTCTGTCGAATTCACCTCAGAATAGTGTGAGTAAGAGTGAACAAAGAGTGAAAGAGAGAAAGGAAGATTGGCCTAAACCAAGATAGGTAAATCTACCTCCTCCCCCTCCCTTCTCTTCATCTAAGAACTCTATTTATCTTTGATCTTGTCATTTATTGTTGACCTTTACATTCTTGCAAGTCTTGTCCATTCAAGCAATATACATATATCTATTATTATTGATATTTCCTAGTCCAAGCCATGAGATGATCAAAGGTGCCCTCCAAACTTTGTGTGGAAGAGGTTCAAACCTAGTTTGATCATGGCTTGTTGATTGTTCATTTACATTCTTGTCATGGATGATGCTCTTGTTGTTCATTTTGCTCATTTTAAGCTATGATGATCATGTTGAGGATAAAGTCTCAATCTTTATCCTCATCACCTTGATCTAGCCCAAAATTCCCAAGTTTGGGTAATAAAGATCCAATCTTTATGGTTTGTTCTTGTCCCTAAAGGATTAATCTTGCCTAGAAGAGCCATTTTGATGGTAAAGTTTCAATATTTACTCATCAAATGGTCACTATGGCTCAAAAGGGCATATTGGCCACCTTTTTCATGTTTCTCCCATGATTGCCTTTGATCATGCCCAAACTCTTGTTTTGGGAGGTTCTTTGATGATCAAATGGCATAGGAATGAGTTGTTAATGTTGTTTTGTGTTGGAATAACAAACTGGAATCAGAACAGTTTGGTCCAGTTCGAGCAGAATGCTCTATTTCTGCCTGGAACTAGACTGTTGCTTGAATAAACTGTAAAATCCCAGGATTGG
Source organism: Campanula takesimana (assembly GCA_026119855.1). NCBI lineage: Eukaryota > Viridiplantae > Streptophyta > Magnoliopsida > Asterales > Campanulaceae > Campanula > Campanula takesimana. The sequence goes on along the minus strand of JAOWBW010000424.1, from coordinate 831,037 downwards.
TCTCCCCATCCGTACGGCTACTTTGGCCGTATGGGGAGACTGACCATTTGGCCCTTCTGTCTTCTGTTTTCTTGTCAAACAAACCCCTTTTTTCAGTTGAAAAGATAAATAAAAAGTTAAAACAATGATTTTCCGTTAAAACACACACACACACATGCAGTTTTGTTAACTAACAAGGGGAGACTCAGCTTTGTCCGAGGCAACTTGGGAGGACGTAAAAACTCTTCCCAAGTTGTAACCTGACCTCCAAACCTTTGAACTCAAACCTTTGTCATTTTGTTGGGTTTAAAATTAACAAAATATGGCGACTCCATTAAATTGGTCCGGTTCCCACGTTTGGTATTTCGCCCTTGAAACGTGCTCGTGTTTATTTTTTTGGGGCGGGATCCTTACAGTGGGTTAACTGTAGCAGACCAAGCTATGCTCAACAACGCAGCAGGCGGCTTTCTAGGAGCCCAAACTGTTGAGCAAACCCAATAATTATTCGAGATGTTGGGGGCCAATTCGCAAGAAAAAGGCTCTAGAGGGAAACCTAGGGGAGTGCATGAGTTGAGTTGTATGGATGAGTTCACTAGGCAGGTGTCTTTGTTAAACCAAAACATGGCTAAAATGAATTCTAATATGTCGTCCTCAAGTGCTAATGTAGTATCTGATTTCTGTGCTAACTGTGGATCTAACACTCATGCTACTAATGGTTGTCCGGTTGTTGCACAGTTTGATTCTGAACAGGTGAATGCGATGCAAGGGTACCCCCAAGGCAAAATCAAGGTGGTATGTATTCTAATACTTATAATCCAGATTGGAAAAACCACCCCAATTTTTCTTGGAGGGGTAACTCAGGAATTCAGTATCAGCAGCAGAAACCTCTCTATCCTCCTCCCCCACAAGGGAATCCAGAACAGCAGCCCAAGCAATCTCTGGAGGATATGATGAAGTCCATGATGCAAGAGCAGCAACAAATGAAAATGATGATGGAGCAGCGTGAGAAGCAGCAGGATGCTGTCAACAAAAAGTTGGAGACCCAGATTGGTCAACTAGCTGTGGGTCAGCAAGGACATAAACCGGGAACTTTCCCAAGTCAAGGGCAGCAAGCCATGGCCATTACTGTCCTACATAATGGCAATCAGGTAAATAATGAGGTACTCCCTGTAGCTACATCTTCTCCTGCTATTGAGATTCTTGAGAGTAATGTTGTTGATAAAGGTACAAATGGAATGGGAAAAAATCCTAATACTGAGACTCCCACTCCCAAGCCATATGTACCTCCTATGCCGTTTCCTGGAAGTTTTATGAGGCACAAGTTGAATAAACAAATGTCGGAGTTATATGAGGTGTTTTCAAAAGTTAATATTAATCTCCCGTTGTTGAATGTGATAAAAAATATCCCTGCTTATGCCAAGTTTTTCAAAGAAATTAACTCCAGGAAACCTAAGTATGGGAAAGAGGAGAAATTGATCATGGGAGAGAGTGCTAGTGCTGTGGTTCGACAAGACCTCCCACCTAAACAAAAGGACCCCGGAAGTTTCACAATTTCCATTACTTTGGGGGATTCTACCAAGGTGAAGGCGATGTTAGATCTTGGTGCTAGCATAAATTTATTTCCATATCACAAGTATCTTGAGTTAGGCTTGCCTGAGCTAAAACCCACTACATTGACCCTTCAACTTGCTGATCGTTCCATTAGACGACCGTTGGGTATTGTGGAGGATGTTTTAGTTCAAGTAGGCAAGTTAATTGTCCCTGTAGATTTCATCGTTCTTGAAACTGTTAATAATGTTGGCGATCACCGTGAATCTCCCATATTGCTTGGGCGACCATTCATGGCGACCACCAACACAATAATTAATGTGGGGAATGGGACATTATCAATGTGTGTGGCCAATGAACATTTAGAGATCCCTGTGCATGACATCATGAAACATCCTTTGACTGATGAGGACTCATGTAATTTTGTGGATGAGGTAGTTGAGTGCGTACCTGAGCATGTAGGGCATGAGAGAGATAGTGGGAAATTGGAGAGTGTGTTGAATGGTGGTGAGAAAACTAGGGATAATGCGGACGTTCATATCAGGGACATATCCCATAAGGCCGACGAACACCATTCTAGTGATGGCCCGTTTCACCCCCTAGACCACTTCATTGAGAAGTCGGTGCCTCATATAAAATCTGGTACCCCCTTTGCTTCTTCTTGTTCTACAGGTACTAGTAAGAAGAAAAAGAGCCCAAAAGTGAAAAAGAAAAAGAACAAGGGAGCCTCAAATAGCCGATGGGTTCTCCCAGAATTAATTAACAGGGGGAATTATGTGTGGGAAATTGTAGGCATTCATACACGGGAATACTTCAAGTGGGTAAAAAGCAGAAAAGCAAAAGCCAGAGTCAATGTGTCCAATCTCAACCCCAAATAAAAAAAGGGGGCCACCGTCGGGCTAACGACGTTAAACAAATGCGCTAATTGGGAGGCAACCCAATGAGGTATGTTTTAATTATTGTCTTTTATTGCTTTGTGTGTCATCCTTCATGGATCTCTCCGAGTTTGTGGGTTTATAGGGGAGTGTAAATAGTGTCACCCTCCAAAAAGATTTTCATTTTTTTAGTCATTTTTATTTTTCATGATGGATATTACGCTTGTGACGTTTGTTTGTGGTGATGTGCAGGAAATCAATTCAACCAGTGGTGGAGCTATTAAACCAGCAGTAAAAAAAAAAAATCAAAAAAAACAAAAAAAAAATATTGCTGGAAACACATATCGAGCGCCCGCTTGGAGTACATGGGGCGCGCGCCTGATCAAGAAAGCGCAAAATATGAAGTTCCTGCCCAAATAAGCGGGTGCTTGGTCCTTGGTGAGCGCCCGCCTGGTTGCCGGTTTGAGAAATCCAAGTGGGGTAAAAAAACGGGTTTTGGGGATCAATAACCTAAATCTACCCATCTTCCCCAATTTCTCTCCCTCTCTAAACCCTCCCTCACCCGCCTCCTTCCCTCTCTCCCTACAAATCTCTCATCCACACTCACCCACACCAACCCACAAACACCCAAACCATCTCCCTCTCCTCACCTCCTAACAATTTCAAGCCAAATCCTCCATTAATCCGGTGATTTGAAGATTTTGGGTTCAAACTTGGAAAGAAGAATCGGGGCTAATTGAAGGGGTTCGGTTCGGAATTGGAAGGCATCAAAGAAGGGAAAAGTGTTTGTGAGAGCTTGGGAAGTCCGGATATCATCTTCTCCGTCTCCGGCAAGAATTTTCCGGCGACCTCCAGCGAGATTTTCCGGCGAGTCCGGGTAAGAGCAATTTACTGATTTAAAATTTCTTAGGGGTTATTGAGGTTGTTATCATGCCACCTAGACCAAGAGGTCGAGGACGTGATCGTGGTGTTCCCCGACCCCAAATTGAGCCGGATTTCGATAACACCCGTTTTGTATCCCGGGACTCACAAAATTACTTCGATAATAAGCAAAATAATGGGGTAACGGTGGAGAGAGGATATAACTTGACAAATTGTGGGTTAGATGCTATCATCGAACATTACAACTTGAGAAGATTGTTGGCCGTGCCGCCCCAAATGGGGTCGAAATTGCTTGTGCAAGAATTCTATGCTAATTTTCATGCAACGACTGAGGCCCCCAATGTTTGGGTTAGGGGATTTAATGTTGATGTGACTGCAATGGCTATAAATAATTTCTATGGGTTGTCAGATGCTGTGGCGGAAGGGAACTGTGTGTATTGGGAGTTGAAAAGGAATCTCCAGAACACGGACCGGATGGATGAGACATTAGCTCTATTTGCAGAAGAGTTTGGAGTGAATATTGATAGAGGGAACATCCGGAGTGGATACTTGTTTCATATTAGTGAGTTGAGGCTGGACCTAAAGGCATTGTATCGCTTTATTTGCAAGAGGATCATGCCTTCTGCTCACTATCAGGAGGTTCACTGGTACAGGGCCCCTTTGCTCTATGCCATGATAAGGAGGATGCCGATAAACATCGGGGGCATCATGCGTAGTGAGATGGGGGTACGAGCTAGGTATTTGGAGAACCAGAATTATCTGTTCCCCATTATGATCCCTACGATGGCACAGAGGGCAGGGGTCCCTATGGAGAGGTTCCCCAGACTTTTAGCTCCAGGCACCACCGTGACTAAAGCAACCATAGAAAGTGGGTGAGTCCAGAGAGCTCGGGTCTCAGCTCCAGCTCAGGCTGCTGGCGGTCAGGCCATTGGTGATGAGGAGGAAGAGGATGATATCCCGGCAGAGATGACTCAGAGAGAGATGAATTATTATTTGTCGGGACAGATTCAGGGATTAGATGATATGTTCAGAGCTTTTCAGCAACAACAATTTATGACGAACTATCAAAGAGAGCGGAGAGAAGAAGAGAATGATTAGAGGATACAGAGGATGGAGGAGGCAATGTACGCCAACATTCGGGAGGATCAGTATTTCCGACAAAGAATGATGGCGCATCATTTTCCTGGTGAGCGGTACCCACCGTTGACTTACCCTCCACCACCTGAGTATGTACCACCTCCGCCACCGCCTCAGCATGGATGGAATGCTTGGGATGATATTTTTGGACCGCCACCGCAGTGAGGAGCTCGAGGTATTTCCACTCCCTATGTTTTTTATGCTTAGTTGTGACGAGCATTGGGGGCAATGCTCATATTTAGTTTGGGGGGTGGGAATATTGGTTGGTTGTTGATTGATGCACATATTATCACTTGCTTTGCTGTATAGTTTTTAGTTAATAATAATAAAAAAAAAAAAAAAAAAAAGAAAAAAAAAAGAAAAGAGAGGCTAGGTGAAAACCCGAAAGGGCGCCTAGGCAAAAGGAGAGAAATTGAGTGAGTTATTGTTTTTGCTTGGTGTGGCGTCCTAAGGGAGGTTCGGAGAATTGGGTAGGATTCCTTTTTGGTGTAGGAGGTTTGGTTAGAGGCGAATAGGATAGAAAATCCTCATATTTCTTGTTGGAGTCATAAGGGGGCGTTGGAGCTTATCATGAGGTAAGTCATTGCTATTTATTATGGCTTTGATTTCTATTTGAGGGATGTTGTAGTGTAAGATAAGCGTGGGGGAAACCTAGGACGTTTTAGATCCCCCTAGCTTTTTGAGTGGGCCCTAGTTGGATATGCGTATTACTTTCTTATTATTGGGGTGCTATTAATTAGGGCCATTTGTTATGAATTATTTGTTTATGGGGAGTTATAAGGAGCGGAGTCCTTTGCACTCCGGTTGATTTTCTTTATTTTGTTTTGGCTTTGTTTGATGGGAGTTGTAGAGGAGATAGGGGTCATTTTCCTCCATGCTACGCTAATAGACCGGAGTTTAGATGTGGGGTTAGGAATATTACTCTGGGACGAGTAATGGTCTAAGCGTGGGGGAATTTGATGGATCGAATTTATCATATGTTATCTCTACATTTTGCTTCTCATTTTATTGACTTTTTGATGTAATTTAGAATAGTTCAATGTAATTTTGGTCTAATTATCTTTGAGGAACTTTGTGAGATTATATGTGTTTTGAGACATTTTTTAGTGTAATGTGATGTATTACAAAGTCTTAGATATTTAAAGGATTGAAGACCAAGAATTGATCGAGTCAAAGTCAAAGTCAAAGGTCAACATTGGTCAACCTAGTCAAGGAGGTGAAGAAAAGAAGAAAAGATAAAGAAAGTCAGAAAAGCCTACCAGGCGCCCGCCCGACCAGAACCAGGCGCCCGCTCGTTATGAGTTTTGAATGACCAAAGTTACTGGGCAAATGAGCGCCCGCCTGGGTATGAGTAGGCGCCCGCTTGATCGTTCCGTACAGATTTTCGGGTTTCCTTTGCCAGACGGATTTTAACCCAATTTTCCCTATTTTTGGCCCTAGTTTTCTCTCTGTATAAATAGTAGACTGCAGTACTATTTTTCTTTATGCTTTGTTTTAGGTTTTATTCAAGTTTCAAGGTGTAAACAAGATTTTGGGGATTTATTCATCATCAAGCGTTTATCCAGGTTTATGGTTTTTAATCTTATTCTTGTGATTCTTGCTATGTCTATGAGTAACTAATTTCCTTGGTCATGGATTGGGTGTAGCACTATTGAAACTTTATGCTAAATTGGGTTTAATTAAATATCTTTCTTGTTCTTGTTCTTTGAAATTGATCTTCATTCATTTAGAGATTTCAACTTTATAGATAGATATTGTTGATCTTTAAATCATTAGGGTTTAAATTATTTCACTAGCGTGGATAGTTTTTACATTGACTTAGATTTCATTGAATAGATTTAATTGAGAACCTAGCGGAAATCAAAAGGATCTAAAATCAATTGTTCCTAAGAACTTAATAAATTATTTGTGTATGTTGTTGACTTAGCGGAATTCATCACATAAAGGTAATAATAGGGTTGCAATCCGGGGACCAGACCGTCCCAATTCTTAACTAAGTGAACGATTTCTTGAACAAGTTTGATAATCTTTATTTAAAAATAGCATAGAGTGGAAATAGTTGTGAACCCCAATCCGTGAATCTTTGTTATCTTGAATTCAATCCTTGCTTGCGTTGTGATTTTCAATCTTAGTTTATTTTTACTGTTTAGTAGTTAAAGTAGGTTAATTAAAAATCAAATTACAAACCCTCCTTGGTTACTATTTTGTACTAATTAAATTCACTTGTTTGTCCAACAAGTCTCGGTGGGATCGACCCTCGCTTTCGCGCGTTACTACTACGGTAACTAGTGCGCTTGCTAGGTATTTATTACTTGGAATTTTATCCATCACTAGCTTTTGGAAACAATTTTTCCTCTCGGGGAAATTTCAATACAATCAATTCTCAGTCTGCGGCTTGGTGTATACCAATAGGTCATTAATCAATTCATCGCAAAGAAATCAAATTATGGTTTGAAGATATTATTCATCAAATCCATCAATACTGCTAGATCATATATCAATCGAAATAGCGTAATCACGAATTCATAATGAGCATACCTGAGATGAGAAGATGTCTTCAGTATATCCTCATAGTTGACTTTCCAAGTAATGGTAGCCACTTATCAATCAAACACTGAATAGACCACTGATTAACTTCAGGGATCAAATAATTCATCCATACACGATAACAAGCATTGGTTCATTATAGTCACTTGGTTGAACTCTTTGCATTCGATAGGCAATCGTAAAGTATCATATCTTTTCATGCCAATCAATAAATGCACCCCACGTAGATATACTAAGCTGGGTGAATCCTCTATCAAGAAATTTCTTCAAGTTGAACTTTCAATGCTTTTAAGTCAATCAATGTCATGAACATTGATTTAGATATCAGCACTATATTTGTACCGTAGAAACTCAAGATAACTCAAGGTTCTCATCATGTATCATGTACTACTCAGTAGAAATTATATCTAAGATCTCACAAAGAATGGATACATCCTTCAATTTTAGTGTAGACATTCTTCCATCAATCACATATGCTCAATATTCAGCACAACCTTGATAATCATTTTGAGCTTTCCATGCAGAACATGAATGTCATATATAGATCTATCATGCTCATATAAATAGTCAAGCATACTAGCATAGAAATATTCACCATCTATTGTGGCAAACAAGAAAGGCATAACACATAGAAATCCAAGCCATATCATGTATCCCATCAATGTCCCATATACGTAACATGACTAAGTCAACTTATAACGTATAGGGTGTTATCACCCACACTTCTATCAAGTTCTTATAAATAACAATAACAATCATGTAGTCTCTTATTAGAGAATACACCTTCACATAAATCAAGAAATGAGGACAAACATGCATATATAGCACGAAACAATGTCTACTGTATGAGATAGATATGCCTAAGTCTTTAAAGACTCGCGCTCTCGGTTCTCAAACTATCTAATCCCAATTGGATCAACACTACCAACACCAGTCCTATGCCTGGTATAACAACAAGCAAAGAAACACTCGACGTCGGTAGCACACCCATAAGCCAACCCATGAATGCCGTAGACCCTATAAAGGCTTAGAGCTAACCATAGATCTGATACCAACTGACATGCCCCCAAGTCCCGGGGTTCTATAATGGAACCTCGAACCTGGTGCGCGTAACTAACAAGAAGCGGAAAAACGGGAATGACACCTGAATAAATCAACTGGCATCATAAATACTCAAGAGAAACAAGCTAAAATAGCTCACCATAAGTTCTATACCAAGAAATTTAAACCAAATGTGGTTATATACAAGTACTATATGAGTCTACCCAAGATACTGAGTCTAAACAACTGATACAAAATCGTCCTCACCAAAAACTGCAAAGGATAAAAATCCCCAACAAGAACAACCTACCAAGTAGGCCCCTGCTAAGTCGAGCCTCACAACGTATTACCACTTGCTTTCCTGGGGGGGGGGAACAAATAAACAAGAAACGGGGTGAGATAAATCTCAGTAAGTTACTAGATGCAACTACATGGCATGTTATCATGCACATCAAGAAGATTATCAAGTAATCATGCTCAAGATATCATCAAGTAACAAGTAGTATGAGAGGCTAAGCCAACTCATCAAGTAGCACATAAGGCTAAACTATCACGTTACAAAGGATATTCCAACCTTATTTCTCCCAAGTAAACCATTGTTGTCGTTGCTTGTATTGCAGTTGACAAATCACGATCAATCAAGTTGCTGCTGTGCAGTACATAGTAGGACCTGGTAACCAGTGTCACACTCGAGAACAAGATTCAAGACAAGAGGTATAGCAGTCACTTTATCAGGCGTATTGCTCTAACAAAGGAGGCTATATGCCCTTACTATGATCGGTAGTAAGGGGTCAAGCGCAGATACATAGATCTCCGATTATCACTTAGCACCAGCACTCTCGATAAGCGTGAACCTATATATCTCCAAACAAGAAAGGACCAGCTGGACTCACACAAGAATGCACAAGTAGTATTTACTTGAACTACGAGAGTAGAACTAAGTCCAAAAGTAGTAGACTAGCTCTTCATAAACCATGTAATCATGTGCTCACCAAATACAAGTACATGTACGCAATAATTGTGAATACAAATCAGTATAACAATGGCACATAATGTGTCCACGTAACACAATCAATCCAAATTAGAGTCTATTAATAACAGACCCCAACCAAGTAGTAGGGTAAGTCATACTATATCACTTTGTCATATGAAATATTTGCACGTACATATTCATATAACCTTTAAGACACTAATGTGTCTATCATGATACACTTACTTCCAAGTAGAGCCCAACATCTTAGACTCTAAGCACGTAGTCGAATAGGTCGTATTGTACCTAGTCACAATCATATCTCGCGTATATTTATCGCTAATCATCGAATAAATTTTCCAACACATATTGTGTTTTAGAATCATTCTCGTTGAATTAAATCGTAATAATCATAATTTTATGAATTATCTTCATATTACACTAGTCCCTATTTCTTTAGGAACCCATCTCAGGAACAGGATATTTTCTTTATACTTTATATACTTCATTGAGTATATGCACGATTAAAGCCAATTACTAGCACATTAGTGCTTGTTCATAGCACTTTCAATACACACATATTAGATTCAAGTATGTAGTAGAGTTAATCATTCTCTATCTAGTTCCACATTCCTATTCTTTAGATATTCATACCATATATCAAGTAGTCAAGAAGCCACATTCTATCAAGTAGTTATATGCAATGTTTACACATACACATCAAGAATCTTTCTAACACATTAGTGCTTGTTCATAGCATTTTCAAGTTCATTACCATACGCACGTATTGGTTTCAAGTCAAGTACAAGATTTAGTCATCTTATATTCAAGTTCTCAATCCACTTCTATGGATGTTCAATACATGTACAAGAGTTAATCATCTTATATTCAAGTTCTCAATCCAATTCTTTGGATATTCACGTCATATATAAGTGTTGGGTTTCGATGTAACATGCGCAGCGGAATTTAGCATTTAAAATTTATGAAACCCAAAGCCCATAGATCCATTCATATGATTAAGTCAAATACAACAACATGAATAGAGGAAAAACTAACCCTTGATGACTTTGATTTCTAGCTTTGATCTAGGTGGAGATTTGAAGCTTGATCACGAAGAAAGTACGAACGCGAACTTTGATGATGATGAGCTTCACCCTCTAGCGGTATCCACACCACAAACGAATATCAAGGAGCTTCTTGATCTTGGTTTCTAAACCAACAATTATGAAAAACACTTTCACAATTGATAATGACTATATGGAACTTTAATTGTGTATTATTTTGTTCCTCAAACAAAAGATGTCTTGGAACAAAATAACCACTCTCAAACTCTTTGGAGACTCACAAAATCAATGGTTAAGAGTGCTGGCCGAATTTGGCCTTTTATACACAAGTAGGACCTATTCCAAATAGGAAACTTGTGTCAAAATCCGTCCAAAATTCGTTTCCTAATCAAATTAGGAATCTGCCCCCCGACATCACTGTGCGGCCGCCCAAAAGACACTGTGCGGTCGCACAACTATCTGAAACAAACTGGTACAAAACTGAGCTAAGTGTGTGGCCGCCCAGTCTATACTATGCGGTCGCCCACTTCCCCAGATTTCCAGAATTTCCAAAATTCCGATATAGTCCTTTTAAAGATTCGTTCTATTGTGTGTGACCCTCTAGGATTATACTAAGTTGGCAATGGGATCAAACATGAAACCATAAGATATGATTAGGTTCTAGCAAACCGTCATACCTACCCAAATAGTATAACTAGATACAAGTTCGCATTCCTTTAGAACATGTCATAATCCCTTTGTCCACGATGTCATTGAACACAAGTCATGGTCAACAAGTCAACTTGTCTTTGTTCAATACTTTCTCGATTCCGAATATGTTGATAATCCAAATGACATTGATCCAATCAATTCATTTGAGTCCGGCCGAACATTTCATCAACATCATTCCTACGAGAGGCCCAAGCTTGACATCTCTCCGAAGAGGGACAAATCCATTTAGCTTATTATTCTTCCCTACGTGAATCCGATTATGCCAATCATACCCTTTATAACTTCCCGGTTAAAGGTAGCGTTTGAATATATCAAACATAATGTTTATCAAGTGGAAGACTATAATAACTTCATGTCTAAGGATTTGAATGACATAACTAATATGAGATATATGTTCGACATAGACCATGACATATATCTCATACAGCGGGTCATGTCCAGTACCTTGTTCCAAACAAGTACCCATAAATCTAACATGATCATCCCATGATCATTTAGCCTTTATACTAGTGCTTAACAAGTACTAGGGACGGAGATTATTATAAGTAAACATGAACAACAATAATAATCAAAACATCTCTTTATTGATATGAAATAAATGATAACAAATACAACGTTTATTAAACGTGCCTAGGGCACCACTACCAACAATCTCCCACTTGCCCTAGGCCCAATCTCCCATATATCTAATACCCATGGACCTAACATGACAATCATGTTTAGCTTGTGGAAGTCCCTTTGTTAGCGGGTCCGCAACATTGTCATCAGTAGGTACTCTGCATATATTTACGTCTCCCCTATCAACGATCTCTCGAATGATATGAAAACGCCTAAGTATGTGTTTGGATTTCTGATGTGCTCTTGGTTCCTTTGCTTGAGCAATAGCACCATTATTATCGCAATAAAGGTCTATTAGATTAGCAATACTAGGAACCACTTCAAGTTCAGTGATGAACTTCTTAATCCAAACAGCTTCCTTTGTAGCATCTGATGCAGCAATATACTCATCTTCTGTTGTAGAATCAGTGGTTGTACTTTGCTTGGAACTCTTCCAGCTTACAGCTCCACCATTTAACATAAACACAAAACCCGATTGCGATCGGCTATCATCTTTGTCGGTTTGGAAGCTTGCATCCGTGTAAACATTTACAACGAGATCATCTTCCATTCCTCCATAGACCAAAAACGAGTCTTTAGTTCTTCTCAAGTACTTAAGAATCACTTTTACAGCTATCCAGTGATTTTCGCCAGGGTCGGATTGGTATCTACTTGTCATGCTCAAAGCATAAGATACATCCGGCCTAGTACAAATCATGGCATACATGATGGACCCAATTGCCGAAGCATATGGAACATCATTCATTTTCTCACGCTCATCGTTTGTCTTAGGACATTGAGTCTTGCTTAGAGAAACTCCATGTAACACGGGCAAGGTGCCTCTCTTAGAATTTTTCCATACGGAATCTTCTAATGACCTTGTCAATGTATGTACTTTGGCTCAAACCAAGTAGCCTCCTTGATCTGTCTCTATAGATCTTAATGCCAAGTATATATTTGGCTTCACCCATATCTTTCATTGCGAAGCATTTTCCTAACCAAGTCTTTACGGACTGAAGTGTAGGAACATCGTTTCCAATGAGTAATATGTCATCCACGTATAAAATAAGGAATAGCACTATGCTCCCACTAATCTTCTTGTATACACAAGGCTCATCTTCGTTCTTGATGAAACCAAACTCTTTGACCGATTCATCAAAACGGAGATTCCAACTCCTAGAAGCTTGTTTCAATCCATAGATGTATTTTTGCAATTTTCATACTTTAGAATCTTGTTCAAAACCTTCTGGTTGTGTCATATACACATCCTCTTGGAGTTTTCTATTTAGGAAACCGGTTTTGACGTCCATTTGCCATACTTCATAGTCATGATATGCGGCAATGGCAAGCAAAATTCTTATAGACTTGATCATTGCTACGGGTGAAAAGGTCTCATCATAGTCAATACCATGAACTTGCCTATAACCTTTCGCTACAAGCCTAGCTTTGTAAGTATGCACCTTCCCATCCATGTCAGTCTTATTCTTGAAGACCCATTTGCATCCTATGGTTTTTACACCTTCGGGCGCATCAATCAAATTCCAAACTTGATTGTCTTGCATGGATTGTAATTCGGATTCCATGGCTCCAAGCCACTTGTCCGAATCAGGAGAAGACATCGCCTCTTGGTAGGTTGACGGTTCATCATTCTCAATGATTTTTACCTCATTACTATCCGTTACGAGAAATCCATATCTCTCAGGCTCGGATCATAACCTACTAGATCTGCGAGTTGCTTGTGTATTTTGAACAGGTTCCACAACTCCTTGTGGTTCTTGTTCTTGTTCCACTATTGGTTCAATGTTATTTTCTGGTTCTCGAAATTCTTCAAGATTTATTTTACTCCCACTGATTTCTTTGGAGATAAACTCTTTCTCTAGAAAGACACCAGTTCGGGCAACAAACACTTTGTTGTCCTCTCGGTTGTAAAAGTAATATCCTCTAGTTTCCTTTGGATATCCCACGAAAATACATTTGTCAGATTTGTGTGCTAGTTTGTCAGAGACAAGTCTTTTGACAAAGGCTTCGCAACCCCAAATCTTCATGAAAGATAAACAAGTTTTCTTTCCGCTCCACATCTCATATGGAGTCTTTTGAACCGATTTAGTTGGAACACGATTTAGTGTGAAAGCAGCGGTTTCTAGAGCGTAACCCCAAAAGGATATTGGAAGATCAACTTGACTCATCATTGATCGAACCATGTCTAACAAAGTCCGATTTCTCCTCTCGGACACACCATTCCATTGTGGTGTTCCGGGTGGAGTCAATTGTGAAACTATTCCACAATTCTTTAGATGATCATCAAATTCTTGACTCAAGTATTCTCCACCACGATCTGATCGAAGTGCCTTAATACTTTTGCCAAGTTGGTTTTCTACTTCATTTTGAAATATTCTAAATATCTCAAATGCTTCACTTTTATGTTTCATTAGGTAAACATACCCAAATCTACTATAATCATCAGTGAAGGTTATGAAGTATTGAAATCCTCCCCTAGCATTGCTACTTAATGGTCCGCATACATCGGAATGTATCAACCCCAATAAGTCGCTTGCCCTTTCACCCAACTTGGTAAAAGGTGTCTTAGTCATTTTTCCAAGAAGACACGACTCGCAAGTATCATATGACTCGAGGTCACATGAACTCAAAAGTCCGTCCCCATGGAGTTTTGAGATACGCTTCTCATTAATATGACCAAGACGGCAATGCCACAAATAAGTATGATTTACATCATTAGGTTTAGATTTCTTATTTACATGATAGACATTGTCATTATTTTCATTCTTGACATCCAAGATATAAAGGCCATTAAATGAATTAGAATACCATAAAGCACATCATTTAAATAAATAGAAAATTTCTTATTCTCAATAAGAAACTTAAAACCTTCATTATCCAAACAAGAAATTGAAATAATATTTCTACTTAAATCCGGAACATAATAACAATTGTTCAAAACAAGAATTAATCCGGAAGGCAAAGTGACTTCCTAAGTCCCTACGGCTAATGCAGCAACTCTTGCTCCATTCCCCACGCGTAGGTCTACTTCACCCTCTTTAAGTAGTCTCCTATTCTTTAGTCCCTGCACATTTAAACAAATGTGAGAACCACATCCGGTATCCAATACCCAAGAATCTGTGGTAGAAAGGAGAATATCTATCATATAGATACCTGAAGTCGACGCAGCCTTGCTGCCCTTCTTTTTCTTTTGCTCTTCCAAGAAAGCCTTGCAATTACGTTTCCAATGACCAATTTCTTGACAATGGAAACAGATTGCATCCTTTTGTGAATCAGGTTTTGCCTCAGAAGCCTTGGCAACACTTGCCTTGCTTATTTTGGGTTTGACAACTTTCTTACCCTTTCCATTGGCACCAACCTTCTTCCCATCATGAACTAAGAGCACGGGAGAACCTTTCTCCGCAATCTTCATCTCCGCAGTTTTAAGCATCCCATGCATCTCGGAGAGATTCTTATCCATTCCATGCATGTTATAATTCATCACAAACTGATTATAACTTTTAGGCAATGAATTAAGAATGAGATCCGTGGCTAGCTCCAATGGGATTGGATAGCCAAGTTTCTCAAGGTGCTCCACATAACCTTTCATTTTTAGCATGTGAGGACTCACTTGTTGCCCTTCATTCATTTTGCAAGTAGTGAATGCAACAATGGTCTTGTACCTCTCTTGCCTAGCTTGTTCTTGAAACATGGCTCTCAACTCCACGCCTATCTCATAGGCTTTCAAATCTTCCAAACTTTGTTGGAGTTTTGAGAACATAGTAGCAAGCATGAGACAGCTTACATCTCTAGAATCATTACGATGTTTCTTGTAATTGTCTCTTTCTGCCCTAGGGGCAGTAGGTTCTGGTTCAGCAGGAAGAGGCCCATCGAGAATGTACAACTTATCTTCTTGCCTAAGAACAATTCTTAGGCTACGGATCCAATCTATAAAGTTCATACCATTCTCTTGGAGCTTATCCTTCTCAAGGATCGATCGCAACGAAATTGATTGAGTGCTAGCAGTCATTATCTACAATTATGAAAAATTTCCAAAATTTAATAAGTACCGGCTTTTCATTAAAGAGATAAATAATGTATTTTTTAAACAAAATACTCCCACTAAATTATATAACTTTCATATACATCCAATGTATAATATAATTTAATTGGGATAAGATCCAACTTTAATTTAACTTTTGAGTCCACGGAGGCGAACCGCTCAAAACTAAATTAATTAGGTAGACAATCATGTCAATCATATCCCATATGATTCTTAGATCCTTTTATGAGATTCCTTGAGAAATCCAATTTCAAAAACATGTTTAATCTCATCTTTTGCCTAGGCCCAAAACCGTTTTGACGCCTAATTAAGTCCAACCATTTTAAACGCATAGGAACTATTCAATTTAATGCACCTTGCGGAGGCAAGCCCACATTAAACTAATGAACCTCATCTTGCTTATACATGAATAAAATTAATGTACTTCGCGGAGGCGAACCCACATCAATTTACACATGTATAAACAAGTGTTTTAATCATGACATGGCAATGAAAGACTTAAAACTTTCTTTGAAGGTTCATCACATATAGCATATAACATATTTATGAGCACATAATATAAACATGTTACACATCAAGTTTAGCCACTAAATTAATCTCCATTAATTTAAGCATGATATTTATGTGTCATTAGTTTCTCTATAATTATGAGGATGAGACTATTTCAACTTTGGTTATTATCTCCAAATCAAGACAACAAGAAGTGCGGTCGAACTAAGCCATTAGGCAACCACAATCCCGCACTAATTCAAGAAACCAAGAAAGTAGTCCATGTGGCCGAAACTAAGCAATAGATGGTCTCGATGAACGTAGGCCAATTGCATCCACAATTCCACATGAAACTGCAATCTTTGAATCAAGAACTTTGTTTCTCAATTTTAGCAATTATGAACTCTTCATAATTCTAACTTCGTTTTATCTTTGAAACTTTGATTGCGATCAAGTTTGGGAAACACAATCTCGATGAACGCAGATTAGCCATCCAAACCTTGAACCAATCTTAGAATCACAAGACTAAAACAAATAGGAAAATCAAACCCCAAAATCCACACACAAACCAACTACCCAAAACCCATTCCATATCAGCAGGTCTGGACTGGTTCTGTTACTGGTTTTGTTGAATTTTTCGAAAAAATTCCAGATTCTGTTTTTCCACCAAAATCAGAAAATCTGATCCCTTTGTGCGGCCGCCCAAAAAGGCCTGTGCGGTCGCCCAAAACTGTACGGCCGCCCAGGTGCTTATGTGCGGTCGCCCATGGCCATCAGAATGTGCAGAATTTTCAAAGTTCGAAAATTTTGTCTCAAAATTGTTTTTCCCCGATTATTAAAACTTTGATCCAATCAAAAATTAATAACCAACAATTCTGAATCCACCATAATTTATTTATTGCGATTGAATCGTGCGATTAAAGTTGCAAAACAATAAACCACATAAAATCACAAAACACATAAGCATCATATATTCCAATATTCATATCATGCAAGGCACATAAACAATTTATATACACATAACATGATCTAGGTATTGAAATAATCAACATGAACGGGGCTCTGATACCACTGTTGGGTTTCGATGTAACATGCGCAGCGGAATTTAGCATTTAAAATTTATGAAACCCAAAGCCCATAGATCCATTCATATGATTAAGTAAAATACAACAACATGAATAGAGGAAAAACTAACCCTTGATGACTTTGATTTCTAGCTTTGATCTAGGTGGAGATTTGAAGCTTGATCACGAAGAAAGTACGAACGCGAACTTTGAAGATGATGAGCTTCACCCTCTAGCGGTATCCACACCACGAACGAATATCAAGGAGCTTCTTGATCTTGGTTGCTAGACCAACAATTATGAAACACACTTTCACAATTGATAATGACTATATAGAACTTTAATTGTGTATTATTTTGTTCCTCAAACAAAAGATGTCTTGGAACAAAATAACCTCTCTCAAACTCTTTGGAGACTCACAAAATCAATGGTTAAGAGTGCTGGCCGAATTTGGCCTTTTATACACAAGTAGGACCTATTCCAAATAGGAAACTTGTGTCAAAATCAGTCCAAAATTCGTTTCCTAATCAAATTATGAATCTGCCCCCCGACATCACTGTGCGGCCGCCCAAAAGCTACTGTGCGGTCGTACAACTATCTGAAACAAACTGGTACAAAACTGAGCTAAGTGTGCGGCCGCCCAGTCCATACTGTGCGGTCGCCCACTTCCCCAGATTTCCAGAATTTCCAAAATTCCAATATAGTCCTTTTAAAGATTCGTTCTATTGTGTGTGACCCTCTAGGATTATACTAAGTTGGCAATGAGATCAAACATGAAACCATAAGATATGATTAGGTTCTAGCAAACCGTCATACCTACCCAAATAGTATAACTAGATACAAGTTCGCATTCCTTTAGAACATGTCATAATCCCTTTGTCCACGATGTCATTGAACACAAGTCATGGTCAACAAGTCAACTTGTCTTTGTTCAATAATTTCTCGATTCCGAATATGTTGATAATCCAAATGACATTGATCCAATCAATTCATTTGAGTCCGGCCGAACATTTCATCAACATCATTCCTACGAGAGGCCCAAGCTTGACATCTCTCCGAAGAGGGACAAATCCATTTAGCTTATTATTCTTCCCTACGTGAATCCGATTATGCCAATCATACCCTTTATAACTTTCCGGTTAAAGGTAGCGTTTGAATATATCAAACATAATGTTTATCAAGTGGAAGACTATAATAACTTCATGTCTAAGGATTCGAATGACATAACTAATATGAGATATATGTTCGACATAGACCATGACATAAATCTCATACAGCGGGTCATGTCCAGTATCTTGTTCCAAACAAGTACCCATAAATCTAACATGATCATCCCATGATCATTTAACCTTTATACTAGTGCTTAACAAGTACTAGGGACGGAGATTATTATAAGTAAACATGAACAACAATAATAATCAAAACATCTCTTTATTGATATGAAATAAATGATAACAAATACAACGTTTATTAAACGTGTCTAGGGCACCACTACCAACAATAAGAGTTAGACATCTTATACTCGAGTTCAAGCTAAGTAGATGAGTTATACATCTCATACTTACAAGTTCATCATCATATACTTTGGATGTTCAAGCTCAAGACATTGTTCTAATGCCCCTAAGGTGCACAAACATTATTTTCAAGACACATATAACACATTAGTGCTTGTCCATAGCACTTTCAAGTCATATAGAAGAGTTCTTACTCTTATACTCAAGTTCTCATTTGAATTGTATGAGTATTCATGTTCAAGACCATGTTCTGATGCCCCTAAGGTACATATACACTTACTAGGACATCTTATACTAAGGATCTATGCCTTGGGAGGGATAAGGTTTCATTTCATTTGAGTTTAAACCACTTTTGTGAAACAGGGGACTTGGGCGGTCGCCCACTCCCCACCTGGGCGGTCGCCTAGACTAGACTTTTGGAACCCCAAACCCTGGCCATTTGGGTGGTCGCCCATGGCCCCTCTGGGCGGTCGCTCAAAAGGCTGGAGCTCAAATTTCCCATTTTTCCTGCAGGTCAAATTTCACCCGTCTCACAAGTAGGAGTATAAACTTACTAACACTCCCTAACATTCAAGAGTGCAATTTAACATGCTCAGAACACTTCTGTAGGGATACTTTCATTAATTTTACCGTCCCACAAGTAATAGAATAATTTCCTTTTATTCCATTTAAATATTTCACCATCCCAAAAGTACGAGTATAACTTTCTAATATACTAATATACTCATTTAGGGATACTTTCATTAATTTTACCGTCCCACAAATAATAGCATAATTTTTTAAATATACTTGTATAAGCATTTAAGTCAAGTTAATAATTCACCGTCTCACAAGTAGGAGTATACTTTACTAACACTCCAAGAACATCCTTTTACATAGTCAGAACATTCTTTCAAGTTTATTTTCCTTCTTTTCTACAGAGATTTATAATACTCCATCTGTCCCAAATTTACAAGTATCACCAAACTTGTTCCAAACACGAAATTAACAAGCACAAGTATCAAAAATAACATATAGGCATGTTATTACAAGCAAGGGGGAGCTAGTGACTTACCTACTCTGGAATTAATTTCAACCAAACTAATTTTTGTTCGGCAGGAAATGCTCTATTCAGCGCCACGAATATTTATACGGGGTCGGAATCTCAAACATAGGAGTAGTTAAGCAAGAGGAGTCGAGAATAGGGTAAACCCTAACCCACAGTACGTTAACACAGAGCAAGAGAAAAATCGGGAAAGTGGAGAACATTCTCCTGACAATCCCAAGTTTTATCCTTATGAAGTTTCAAGAAATGACAACTAGGCCCCTCAAGTTTCATTTTGAGCAATTAAGCCCTTGAACTTTAATTTTTCACAAATGACCCTAATGTTCAACTTGAACAATTAGGACTTAAACTTGCTCAATTAGTTAAATAATTAACTCAAATAAAATAGCATATAAATATGCAAGGCAAGAATTTAACAGGAATTAGGACGGGCGTTACATGTCAAGCTTGGGCCCCTCGTAGAATGATGTTGATGAAATGTTTGGCCAAACTCAAGTGAATTGATAGGATCAGTGTCATTTGGATTATCAACATATTAGGTATCGAGAAAGTATTGAACAAAACAAGTTGACTTGTTGACCATGACTTGTGTTCAATGACATCGTGGACAAAGGGATTGTGACATGTTCTATAAAGGAATGCGAACTTGTATATAGTTACACTATTTGGGTAGGTATGACGATTTGCTAGAACCTAATCATATCTTATGGGTTTATGATTGAACCCATTGCCAACCTAGTGTAATCCTATAGGGTCACACACAAATAGAACGAATCCTAAAGGACTTTATTGGAATTATGGGTCGAAGGACCTTTAAGGGATTTTAGGGCTTTAGAGGAGAAAAACTGGGAATCAGGAAAATAGGGTAGGTCCGGGCGGACCTTGTTAAGGACGCAGCCGGACTATCCCAATGCCCTGGGCGGACCAAGATAAAGACCCGGTCGGACCTTGTTAGGATCTGGCCGGACCCTTTGGTTGTCCCGGGCGGACCAGTCATGTTTCGACTGGGATTTTCCTAATCAATTTTCTTGCGAGTTTAGTCACTTGTTGCCTATTTGGAATAGGTTAAACAAGTATTTAAACACCCTCTAGTTTCCCTAATCAGTCCATAACATTGTGTAAGCCTCCAAAGTATTTTTGAGAAAGTTATTTCTTGTTCTAAGAGATCCTTAGATTGAAGAACAAGAACATCACATATTAATTCCATATAGTTCTTATAATTGTGAAAACGTGTTTCACAATTCGGTCTAGAAATCAAGATCAAGTGTTCTTGATATTCGTTCGTGGTGTGGATACCAATAGAGGGTGAAGCTTATCATCTTCAAAGTTCGTGTTCCTGATTTTATTTCTGATCAAGCTTTCTAATCTCCACCAAGATCCAAGGTTGTTAATCAAAGGCATCAAGGGTTAGTATTCAAGTATTCATTATGCATGTATTTGACTTAATCATATGAATGGATCTATGGGCTTTGGGTTTCATAAAATTTTAAATGCTTAATTCCGCTGCGCATGTTACTAGGAAACCCAACAGTGGTATCAGAGCCCCGTTCATGTTGATTATTTCAATACATAATCATGTTGTGTGTATATAAATTGTTTATGTGCCTAGCATGATTTGAATATTAGGATTATGATGTTTATGTGTCCCAAATAAAAAAAAATAAAAAATTGAAACGCAGAGGGAAGGTTGAGTTTGAAATATAATTGGATATTTGCCATTGTGATTCCTTCCAAGATTTCTCAATAATCTGGGTGAAAATATCAACAGGGAGAAACCGTTTTACTCCTCTCCTCTCCAACGCACACCCACCCCTTGCTCCCCCATCTCTCTGATCTATATAAAATAAGACCAAAGCTCACATCACAAAATGTTCAGGAATTACTTAATCAGATCTCTTCAATTTAACCCCCAAAAAAATCAAGTAACTTCAATGGGCAGATCTAGAAGACGATGGCCGCTGCTAAGAAGGGATGGTTGCTACTGAAAGAGGAATAAACGGAGTTAACGGTGTCCACTAAAAACGGCACTGGTAGTGCCATTTTCTCACTAAAAACGGTGCTACCACTACCGTTTTCATAAAAAGTGGTCATTTTGGTACATAAAATTTTTCTAGTGTCATTTTGGTACATATTAATTTAAAATGGAATTATTTGAAAAAAAAATATCCACAAAATGATTATTTATATAATTCAAAGTGGAACGGAAAGAGTATGCAGTTGGATATTCACAAGGAAAAAAGGGAATTACTCCGTATATTAGATGAGAATCACATGGAGATATGGTTTTGCAATTTGCTTGCTTCTTTTACCAAGAAATAATCAATGATCAATGCACCACCACTGACAACTGTGAAAAAATTATTTAGATTTTTATGTGTTTTTTCTTGAGTTTGTTGGGCTGTCAGCTTCAACTATTTTCTTACTTTGGTTCTCTCCCTTTTATCCTTGTATATTTATCGCCTAGATATTCACCAGACAAGAATACCAACCAAAAAGGGATAAAAAAGGATGTTATCCTTAACTTGAAAATGGATACTCCCAATTCAGAAAAGGTACCTGATTTATTAATTAGCCCCCCCCCCCCCCCCCCACCTCTTTCAGAGTTACTGTTTATCTGAGTCCATGGATAATGTGTCTTGTGGAGGCTCGTAAAGACAAAGAGGGGCTGATATCGTGTGCGACGGTCTCACACGAAAAATAGGTTACTCATGAGCTGACTTGTCTGCCCGTTTGCCGACCCGCCTGTTTTTATTTATTTAAAGGTTTTTTTTGCCTGCCGACTTTCTTTTTTCCCGCTATTTTTTTATCATCTATAAAAGTAATACTTTCAGTAAAAGAATATAACACTTTTGAGAAAATTTTGGGGGAAACTAGTTTCTCCATAAGTTATAAAAAGTCCTGTTTTTATAGGGGTTAAAGTTTAGGGTTTAGGGTTTAAGGTTTAGGGTTTAGGCCTTTTAAGGTTTAAGAAGGGTTAAAAAACATGACTTTTTATAACTTATGGAGGAACTAGTTTCCCCCAAAACCAACTCAACACTTTTTTAGTAATGTAACTGTGTTAATTCATATATATAACCATAATTTTGCAGAAAATTGATTAAAAATAACATAATATTTAGCGCAAAACTAATATTACATTTTATAATAAATGAATGTAAAATTTTTCCCCTTAATTTTAACAGTTTCTATTATGAAAGGTAGCCTTTCTTTCTCAAATATAACATTAAGGACTACTGATACGTTTTATTATAAAAACTATTACATTATGTAGAAAATTTTTATTGGTAAAACACTTAATGATTTGTCAATTACAAAGGTTTTATAATATAACATAGTAGTTGTGCAAAAAAAATTTTGAAATAGTTTGATGTTTTTTTTAGAGAAAGTAACAATTGAAATGCAACCGATTAAATACATGAATTCTGACTCTTTTATTTTAAAGAAAAAAAGTAACATTTCTCTATAAAAATTGTTACTTTCATTTGTATAATAAATTATAACATATACTCCATCCGTCCCATTTTAAACTTTAAAAATTTCTATTTTGAGTGTCCCATTTTAAACTACAAAACCTAAAAATGGAAGTTTTATACTCCCTCCGTCCCACTCGAATTATGACAAATTTTCATTTTGGGTGTCCCATTCGAATTATGATAACCCAAAAATGGAAGTGTTTTATTTAATGAGACCACATTCACACTCACAACAACTTTCCACTCATTATTCTATACCCCACTTTCTCTCTCTTACTTCACTTTTCATACTCACAACACCTACTCCACTATCACTTTTTCCTTAATCCTCGTGTCCAACCCAAAAATCCTAATTCTGGTGGGACGGAGGGAGTATTTATTTATTTGTAAGTCCCACATATCATACTCACAACAACTACCCACTAATTATTTTCTACCTCACTTTTTCTCTCCTACCAATACATCTACACTCACAACACCACATTTTTCATAATTCTTGAACTCAATTTTTTTTTTTGAAGTTTAAATTGGGATGGAGAGAGTATATATAGTACTCCCTCCGTCCCAGAGTATATGTTCACATTTCCTTTTTAATCTGTCCCAGAGTATATGTCAACTTCCTAAAATAGCAAATATTCCTCCCACTCAGTTTCTTTCATACTTTACTTTTATACTCACAACACCAATCAACTTACTATTCCTCACACTCATTCTCTCTCATACTTTACTTTTTCATACTCACAACATTTACATCACTTTCACCACTTATTAATCTCCGTGCAAGTGAGAGGGTGGACATATACTCTTGGACGGGGTGGAGAAAAATAAACTTTAGGAAAGATACATATAGAAATTACTTCATATGAAACATACTTGAGCTAATATATTTTTTAGATTATATTTCACGTGTTTTTTATTTTTTTAATATTTAAAATTAAGATTAAATGTAAAAATAATTAGGTACCCAAAAATTTCCAAAAAAAATTATGTTGTATATTTAAATATTAGTTTCAATATAAAAAAAGAATCATATCAATCGGATATGTGTAACTTTACGAATATTTTAAAACGTCATGTGCTAGTCACATGACATAAAATTTGTTAGAAAACTAACGCCCATTTACTTTTATAGCCACATTGAAAAAAAAATGTAAATGTTGGGAACCAATTGGAGAAAAAAAACTATTGGGACATTGCAAAAGTTTGTAAATCTTAGGAACCAAATTGCAAATTGCCCTTTATTTTATAGTGTTTTTTTTTTTTTTTTTTTTTTTGAAGTACCCTTTATTTTATAGTTATTGGATGTTTTCTTTAAAGATACTCATTTTATCAAACGGATCCGACACAACCACCAAATCCCTAGATTAATGAGTGAGTTCGGGTTTAATTTAATCATGTAATTTGGATTTTGGCAGTGATGATGTCAAAAAAAAGGGCTTAGAATTTGCCTGAGGGATAAAATGACATTTTCCATACATAAATTTGGCATAAAATGAATGTGGATGGTAAGAATGTTTATAAATTTTTGTTATTAGATGTTAACTCCTTTTTGAGTATCCTTTAAATAAAAAATTATATCATTTTGAGATGGAATGATAATAAACTTTAAATTGACTAACATTGCCGCCGAAACTTGAATATAACGGATGATATAGCAATGATTTTAAAGTACTCCCTCCATCCCATTTTAAGACTCATTTTTTTTTTTAAATGGGTGTCCCAACTTAAGAGTCAAAATTCATAAAAAGAAAGTTTTTTATACTTCTTTATTTAGTAGGCCCTACATGTCATACACATAACAATTATCCACTAACTATTCTCTACCCCTCTTTCTCTCTCATACCTATTTTCTATACTCACAACACTTTACCCACTAACTATATTTTATAATAAAAAAAATTATTTCCTTAATTCTTGTGTCATCTTATTTTTTTGACTTTTAAAATGAAACGGAGTTAGTATAGGATTCGTATTTGTATTTATGCATTGGGAAAAGGTAAAGAGGCAAGGTGTGTTTGGGGTTTGGGGTTTGGGGTGTTGAAAACTTGAAATAATGGACAATGCTAGGGGCACAAAAGAATTTCACAAAATATTGGATACAAAATGAGGTGGCGGTATTTTATTGATTATAGCGATAGTGGATCCGGCACATTCTAATTGAAAACACCAATAAAATTTTGACACATCATTTTCTAGACCAAATTTTATGACATTTTTTTGTGACTTTATATTTACTCTGAAATAATTTGCGGTTAAGTTGGCACGAATAAACTTGAAGCTGATGCTGTTGGATATTGGTTTAGGAATATTGGTTTGACCAATATTTGACCAAGTTTCGTTATTAGTTCCATTTAATAAAAATGGAAATAAGTTCCAGATTAGTAATCTACATTCGTAGTAGATTAACGTGATGTATTTATTTTCTCAAAACCAATTTTGGGTGAATGAGAAATTAATTGTTGAAAGTGTGCAACTTTAATGGGTTCATGAAGAGTTGGAAATGTGGAAAGCCATGTATCCCGCATTGATTGGAAAATGAAAAAGATGAGAGTATTTAATATAGCTCATCTTAACTGGAGTCAATCAAGTGTGGGCTTCCTACCATACAAGCTAAGTGGGCTTTTGGGCTAACCATGCAAGCTAGTGGGTAAATAGGTCAATTTTGGGCTAGCCCAAAAATTGACCTATGACCCGCGAAGTGCGAAATGGGCGGTTTAGGGCACACTTCGCACGTACGCATCGGTCGCTGGGAGCTGTGGAGCTTAAATTTTTGGTAAAGGTGCGGCTAAGTCGAGATGGGCCTGGAGCGGCCCAGTCCGAAACCCGGTTTGGCTAAAAGGGTGCATCGGGTAGAAGCTTCTGGAAGGATCCATGTCGGTTGGACCTGGGGCGATCCGCGCCTATTCGAATGGGCGGGTCGGGAGTCTTGGATCGACCCAGCCGATCTCAGCCCTTCATTCAGATCTGATCTGACGGCCCAGAACCCACCAGACACAAATTATGCCTATTCCCAAAAGGTCCCTTGACTCTTCATCTAGTATAAATAAGACCCCTCATCTGCATTTCATTTCATCAAAAAAATCACAAAGCATCCTAGCATTCTTAGAGTTTCCAGTTAAGTTCAAGAAATTCCCAAATATCAAGTAGTTCACCGAGACTTCCATTGTAGTGCTGCAAGAAGAAGTCAGTTAGTCGTTGTATCTTGGAGACGTTTGCCTAAGACCATTGAGCACAACATACGGGGCAATTTCGTCTTACAGAGAGAGAGAGAGAGTATAACTCTTGCCTCGACTAAATAAAAAGTCCGTCCCCATTTTAGTTTTATTTAAAGTCATTTTCAGGTACGCCATTACTTTTCCAACAATCGTAAGACGAAATTTTGTGTACTTAGAAAATGGGTGGTTCTACTCTTCCTCCTCCTACTCCCCATTCTTCTTCTGCTACCCCTCCTCCTGCTTCTGTTCCCGCTCCTGCACCCACCACGGTGCATGCTGAAAGACCGGCTAAATTTACCGGCACTGACTTTAAAAGGTGGCAACAGAAAATGTTGTTCTACCTTACTACCCTGATTTTGGCCCGATTTTCGCGGGAGACACCCCCGAGTGTTCCCGAGGGAGATGACGACCAACAAAAGAAGATTGTAGTTGACGCTTGTGTAAGCACCCCAATCTGAAATCGACCTACTTTAGAGGAATTCTTGGTACCATTTAGGGATAAACCAATGGGCCAGGACCTCACTAGGATAAACCTGATATTCCAGGACTGAACTGGAATTAAACTTAGAAAAATCCAGAAGCTCGCCAAGTCGAGTCGTACGGATGGTTTGGGCACATGAGGTCCCTAGCCGTACGGCTATGTTGGGCACCCTCAGCCTCTATAAATTGAACCCCATGCTGATCATTTCAGGGGGGGGGGGAAATGTTTTGAGAGTTGTTACTCCGCCAGTTTGAGAGCAGAAAGTGAGTTATACACATATTTGAGTGATTAGAGAGGAAGATAGGCATAACCATCAAAGGTGAAGCCTTCTTCTCCCCATATTCTTCTTCATCTCAAACTCTCTTTTATCTTTGTTAATATTACTTGTTCATCTTGTATTATTTCTTCTTGCTCTTGCAAAGTCTTGTCCATTTCAAGCATTTTACATTTCTTGGAAGTCTTGTCCATTTCAAGCACTATATCTTTATATCATACAAGTCTTGGCCTTCCAAGCTATATATATTATGATTATATATGTATGTGATCCAAATCATGAGGTGATTCAAGGTGCCCTTCACACCTAGTGTGTGATTTATGGGATAAAACCTAGGATGATCATGATTTGTTACATTTCATGTTGATGTTGTTCTTGTTTGGCCATAAGAGTCATGATTGGGGGATGAAGTTTCAATCTTTATCATCCCAACCATGACCTAGCCATAAATCACCAAGTATGGGACATAAAGATTTGATCTTTGTGTTATATTTGTGTCCCTAAAGGTTTAAACTTGCATAATAAGTCCATTTTGGTGGTAAAGTTTCAATCTTTATCCACCAAAGCCTAAATGCCATTTTCATCAACTTTTCATAAATTTCTCCAACGATTGCCTTTGATGACACCCAAATCTTTGTTTTTGGGGTTCCTTTGGTGATCAAAGTGCATAGGAATGAACCTTCCAAAGTCTTGTTATTAATCATAAACTGGAAATCAACATTCCAGTCCAGTTTCAGCAAAGATACTCTGTTTTGACTGAAACTGGACTGTTTTTCTGATAAACTGTAAAAATGCCCTGGAGAGCCCTCCCCATCCGTACGGCTACTTTGGCCGGGGAGGACATTTTCCAGTTTCTTCCTTTTTTACCAGAAAGTTTGCAAAATAAACCTTTTCTGTTAAAAAATTAACTGGTTTTGTCAAAACAGTCAGTTTCTCCCATTTTGAAAACACACACACACACACAAGCACTTTCGTTAAATAACATTAGGGAGACTCGGCTTTGTCCGAGGCGGCTTGGGTGACGTGAAACTCTTCCCAAGACGTAACCTGACCTCCGAACTAATAGAATCTCTAACCTTTTCTTTTGTTGAGTTAAATAATTAACAAAAGGGGCGACTCCGTTATGTTTTGTGAGATAACCGTGTTTGGCTTTTTGCCCCCAAAACACGTCGCGTTTTCCGCACGCGGGGGCGGGAACCTTACAGTGGCGACTCCGCTGGGGAGTTAAATGTTCTCGAACTTCTTTTTAGAAGCTTTGGGGATATTTATGTGTGGGTCAAACTCTCGTTCCCCATTTTCGTTAACTTTTGTGCTTGTTTTGTGTGTGCTGAGTTTCTTTTTGAACTTTCTGGAGTGGAAACTGTTCTGGATGTCCTATAAACTGGGGCTTGATGATCAGAAGATGAAAAAACTGCAAAAAATAATTGCCAGCATTCTATAGCCGTACGGCTATGTTGGGCAGGGAACAGAATGTTCCAAAATTTAACAATTTTGTGCAGGGCATGAACATTCTGTGTCCCATTGGCTTCTGCTTTTTCAGGTTCCATTTACTGTTTGGTTTGTGCACATTACCTTCCTCTTTTCTAGCCAAAACTTGTATTTTGAAGCTTGGTTATGTACAAACTTTTGGACATAAATTTGGATTTTCAAAACCTCCTTGTGCATAACCCACTTTGTAAAAGGTTTTTGAATTCTTTGTTGTGCACAACTTATTTTGCAAATGATTTTCAAAAGAATTGTTCTTCTTGAAAGATGTTGATTTCAAAGGATTCTTTGGTTGTGCACAATTTGTTGTACATGCGAGTTTTGGCTTTGTTCACAAGATTCTTGCTTGATTGCTTTTGTAAATAGCTCGTTCATGATTGCTCATTGTTGTTGATTATACATTTCTCATAATGTTAAAACGGATTGGAAAATTTCTATTTTGACTCAAAAGGGAACATACAAGGCTTCACACTACGCGCACTTGACCTTGCACGTTCCAAATACCCTTCAAACCAGGGATGGATGCCACGATGCAGCTTGATTGGTGCTCTTGTGCCCTTCTAGCGCGCACGGGTCCATTCCACCTCCCCTTCCGAGCCGAGTCAACCACACTTTTTCGTGACACACAAATACCGTGACTTCGGTTGGTTTTTGGTCTAGCTCACGTTGCCACATCCTTAATGTGTGTCTAAGGTTAATCATGGATAAGTTAATGCCTGAGTCATGACTCCTTGTGAAAGCAAGTGTGACCATGGTCAATTTCGACCCGGTCCTTGACTTACACGTTAATGTTGACCGTAATTAACCTAAGTCACGTATTAAGGATAGGGTGACACCGTGTTATCGAGCCCTAATGAATGGTCCATACTAATCATCCTTAAGCCCAAGGATAAGGTTCGAGAGCCCTCATCAAATGAGGTTACACCAGAAGTCCCTTTAAGTCCCTAAGACGAATCTCGATCCCAACCGGGGCTTAATCATGATTGGAATGGCTCGCACATTGGGAACCTCGTAATGCACTAGACCCTAGGAGCATTAATTTCGGTCGGTGGACGCTTTCCCTATAGGACCCTCGCCCGGGACAGTCCATCCTTGGGGGTGTGCAAGGCAGGTGAAAAACGAGGGGTCTATAGGCGTAGTGATGGCCTCCACTGATCCATGATTTAGAATAGTTTTGAAAAAGAAGAGAAATCTTTTCCAACCGATTAGGAACAAAACATGTTTTGAGTATACACAAATAATAAGTACTAAGTCATTAAATTGCGTGCTAACGTTTGTTCGTGTGACAAAACCGCTTAATAATGATTGAGAAAATAAGCAAAATCCTCTTTCCTAAAGGCGAAAATTGTTAAATTCATCCAAAATGCATGGCTTGGGCTCCCCCCCCCCCAAAAGGGTCGAACTCGTTTCTCTCGAAGGGTCAAAATCCCGTTTGTATCGAGTCTCTGTTTTACTCAAAGCATGGCTTTCCGAAAGTCCTTCCACAGTGCTCTTACGGCTCGCCCGTCTTTCGTGTCATAGGAAACATTGGCAAGCAAAGCTCAAGCAAACGAGATGAACATCATATTTGACGCACAGGCCCGATTGGAGGGCAGAGTAAAGCTCTTAGAAAGGACAGTCAGCACAATGAGAGAGCAAGTGCGGAGAGCCGAGGTTGATCGTAATGAGGCGGTCAAAGTGGTCCAACAGCTCCGTGAGGAAATTAAGGATCTCTTCCACAAGAGGGTCGAAGAATTATGGGAGAAGAATGGCGCAAAGCTCAGGAAGGACCTCGAGGAGAATTACGATGGCCGGTGCGAACTTCTACATAGCCGAGCAGAGTTGTCAGATGAACTGGAAAGGCACAACTCGAGGAACACCCGAGAATGCCTGCACGAGATTATAAAATCTATCGAGGAGATCAAAAGGTCCTCAGAGAAACTGTCTCCCTCCCCAGGGACCACCCCCGGTTGCACGGTCCAAGATGGGCAAGAGTCTCAAGATCAGCTTCAGCCCGTTACAGTATCCCATGGGGGGCCCGCGGCGGTTGTAGGAGGATTTCACCCCCAAGGGAAAGGAGCCATTATCGTTGGTTCCATCAGTTGGGAATGCCGAGGGAACAAATGTTGGAACACTTTCTCCGGATAGGAAAGATGGAACTGCTAGGTCGCCACGTGATATGGGCCGAACCGCTCGGGGCGCACCATGATCCTAAGCAACACTGCAAGTACCATCAGGCCCCGGGTCACTCTACGAACGCCTATCTCACCATGAGGAACCACATCCAATCGCTCATCAACGAGGGTGTCATTACCAAGCAAGGTGATGAATGGGTGTGAGGTGAAGAAAAGGAAGAAGAAGAAAATAATCCTAGGAGTGGTCTAGCGTTGTAGGTTCTAGAGAGTCCATGAAAAACTCCGTTGTGGACAAAGTCTTTTGTTTTTATGAAAAGCCCTGCGAGGCAATGTTATGTGAAAAACCACGAGGTTAGGTATGGTCGAGGCAGTGAATAGTAGAATGATCGAATCAATAGAGTCAATAGTTGAGTCTATGATTGTAAAAATCGAGTCTTATGAATGATATGAATCACTTTTACTTCTATTCTCTCTAGACTTGAGGCATTATCTTGAAAAACGCATTAACTCTCGGAACCGCTTTGATTAATATTGTCAAATGATTGCTATATCCCCAAAATGATGAGTTGACTCCCAAGCGTAATAGTCAGCAATGACTCATTCAAGGATGAATGGACCCAAACGCAAAAGAGTACAAAACACAAACAATTAATCTTGATGTGAATAAATGTTGTGATCAATTGGCATGGAGAAACCATCAATGGCAAATCTTCCCCATACACATTCCCCATACACATTCCCCGATACACACTTCCCGTGCAAACCCTTGACAAAAGTGAGACCGAGAATTTTGCCACCCAACCATAGAAGCCCACTAATGGGCCAGGAAAATGGAAGATCCCAAAAGGCAAAAAGCCGGGCACACCAAATGGCTATCGTTCAGAAGGTGTTGAGAACAAAAAACTGCCCCCCCTAAAAAAATGAATGAATGTGAAAGAAGGAAAGGAAATAGCAAAAAAAAAAAAAAAGAAAAAAGAAATGCTTGTCTCAAGAGACATGTCCACGCCAAGGAGGGTTCATCCCAAGAAATCCATCTCAAAGAGATCACCGCAAAGCGGAAGCAAGCAACAATGTCCCCCGAGACAACACCAAAAGAAAGTCAACTTCAGCAAAAGACGACCTCACAGCCGAACTACGGCGACTTGAGCTCCTCACATTGAGGGGAACGTAGGCAACCTTTGGGTTCGGTCACAGTATGAGACAAGCCACCGAACCTTTGGCACTCCCAAAAATAACCAATGTCTCTTCTTTGCGGTCGCATAAATGACCAATCTGTCAGACAGACATTGTTCGGTTCCGCAAAGGAACATACGAGTGATGATTCCCCTTCTTTGGCCCAAAACCCCTTTTCATGGCCACGCCAAGACCCGAAAACCTTGAAATGACCCAAAGGCCTTCTCCTTCCCGATCTCGCCATTGATCGAATCTTAATCTCAATTGATCACAACGTTTATACGTGTTAAGGATAATTGCTTGAATTTTGATCTAATGCTGGACGCGGTTCATTCGAACAATCATGTTGACGACATTAACTAAGGTCGATTTCGAATGCCTCGACAAGTCTTCTTTTCCACATCTTAGGAGAGAGCCAAACACTTGAATTTCTGTCCATAGGATTCCTTCCTCAGAAAAGGGACTCACTCCCATAAATGCCTATGTGTGTCCATTCGTGTGAGCAAGCGCGGTTTGCTCTTGCCCGTGTCAGAGTCGACTATCGCTCGTGTCCGTGTCAGAGTCAACTAGGCCACTCCTAAGAAGATAAGATGATGGGATACGCGGAAGAAGGAAAAATGATATGTTTGGATTGCTTAGGGAGAGGAAACCCGCGCAAAAGAAGACCGTGTCCCGGGCATGGGGGAATATGCACCCAAAAGAATGGGATGAGGACCCGATGGATAGTTCCCGGCAATGATAAAACACTGGGGCTAGCAAGCCATGACTGCAAAACCCAAGGAGTAGTTCCCGGAAAAGTTGAAGCACTGGGGATGGCAAGCCATAATCGTGCGATGGATGGGCCAACGAAGAGTCATGCTTTGGGTAAAACGGTTTGAGTCAAATAAGACCTCCTGTCTGTCAAAATTCCCTGAAAGCCCTCAGAAAGTTTGGTCAAAAAGTCAACCATGCTTGTACGATCCGTACGGCTGGTTTAGCCATGTGAAAAATCTTATACCAGCAGCCTATGTCAGCTGATTTCCCACCGATAAAACTCACTCTCACCTGTGCAAAAAATTGTCAGATACATGTCAAAGTTCGTACAGTTGAGTCAAAACATGTTTTGGGAATCCCCGACACCTCGAAATGGACACAAAGCCCTCTCGGGCCCAAGCTTGCATGACGGATGAATTTGCAAAACAAAGTTTCAAACATTAAAAGACAACAAGTTTAATACACATTGTTTTTTTAATAAAATGAAACAAAAGAAAAATTGTTCACAATAGGTACATCCTAATCAGAATCTGGGTAAGGATCCTCAGGGGGTGAGTAAACCCTCTCCAAGGGACGAGACGGGTACATATTGGGATCAAATAAAAAGATGGACTCCGCCAAGCTTGAGCCTTCACCCGAAGAGGATTGGCCTGGAAAGAAAGAAGGAGGAACCTGGGAAGGAGGACCGGGGTGTCTGGTCGGCTGGGGATCCACACGCTCCAAGGCCAAATGAGCGAAAGGGTCCTGGGGCGAGCTCGTGAAAGCCGGGGTCACGGAGCGAATCCCGAAAGACATCCAAATCAGCTCCGCCTAAGGTGTGGTGATGGACAAAAGACGGGGGTAGCTCTACGCTTGCGGCTCGTCAGAAAGACCTCTCCCCACCACTCACCGAGTTCCTGCCCAGCGCGAACTGGGACTCAGTCCGAGGCCCCTTGGAAGAGCGACCAACAAACCTCTTCAGCCACCTTTTGGCCCGTTTCATGAGGGAAGGCTTATCGAACAGAGCCCGCACTGCAATCTGCACAGGGAAATTAAAATACTCAGTGGAAAAGATAGGGGTATGGGATGAATAAGTGTGTGCGAAGGAAAGCATACCACGCCCGCAAGAGCATCCTCAGGTGGGGCCCCCTCTCCCGCTACAGATGTAGCCACCATATGGACACGGTATCTATATATTATACAAGTCTTGGCCTTCCAAGCTATATATATTATAATTATATATGTATGTGATCCAAATCATGAGATGATTCAAGGTGCCCTTCACGCCTAGTGTGTGATTTATGGGATAAAACCTAGGATGATCATGATTTGTTACATTTCATGTTGATGTTGTTCTTGTTTGGCCATAAGAGTCATGATTGGGGGATAAAGTTTCAATCTTTATCATCCCAACCATGACCTAGCCATAAATCACCAAGTATGGGACATAAAGATTTGATCTTTGTGTTATGTGTCCCTAAAGGTTTAAACTTGCATAATAAGTCTATTTTGGTGGTAAAGTTTCAATCTTTATCCACCAAAATGGTCATTTTGGCCTAAATGCCATTTTCATCAACTTTTCATAAATTTCTCCAATGATTGCCTTTGATCACACCCAAATCTTTGTTTTTGGGGTTCCTTTGGTGATCAAAGTGCATAGGAATGAACCTTCCAAAGTCTTGTTATTAATCATAAACTGGAAATCAACATTCCAGTCCAGTTTCAGCAAAGATACTCTGTTTTGACTGAAACTGGACTGTTTTTCTGATAAACTGTAAATATGCCCTGGAGAGCCCTCTCCATCCGTACGGCTACTTTGGCCGGGGAGGACATTTTCTAGTTTCTTCCTTTTTGACCAGAAAGTTTGCAAAATAAACATTTTCTGTTAAAAAATTAACTGGTTTTGTCAAAACAATCAGTTTCTCCCATTTTGAAAATACACACACACACACACAAGCACTTTCGTTAAATAACATTAGAGAGACTCGGCTTTGTCCGAGACGGCTTGGGTGACATGAAACTCTTCTCAAGACGTAACCTGACCTCCGAACTAATAGAATCTCTAACCTTTTCTTTTGTTGGGTTAAATAATTAACATAAGTGGCACTCCGTTATGTTTTGTGAGATAACCTTGTTTGGCGTTTCACCCCCAAAACACGTCGCGTTTTCCGCGCGCGGGGCGGGATCCTTACAGCTTGGAATAATAGTGATTTCCTATGCCGAAACTATGTGTTGAATAGTCTTGATGATGCACTATATAATGTGTATTGTGGAGTTAAGACCGCAAAAGAACTATGGGATTCTCTTGAGAAAAATTACAAAACTGAAGATGCCGGAAGGAAGAACTTCATTGTTGGCAGATTCTTGGACTTCAAAATGATAGATTCTCGAACAGACATGGATCAATTGCGAGAATCACAATTGATTATTGTCGACATACTTGCTGAACGCATGGTTCTCGGGGAATCTTTCCAAGTTGCAGCTATCATAGAAAAGTTGCCGCCTCTGTGGAAAGATTTTAAAATGTACCTCAAGCACTAGAAGAAGGAAATGGGGCTCGAGGAGTTGATCGTGAGACTAAGGATTGAAGAAGATAACCGGAAATCTGAAGTCAAAAGCGGCAAGACAACGATAGAGACAAAGGTAAATCTTGCGGAGGCGAGTACAAGTAACAACAAGAAAAGAACGCATTCTGGGAATGATAAAAAGGGAAAATACCAGAAGAGGATCAAGGGAAGTTGCTACAACTGTGGAAAACCTGGGCATATGGCCAAGGATTGTCGTCACCCAAAACAAAACAATCAAAATGGCAACCGACCTCAAGCAAATATTGTGGAAGAGAGGACTGTTCCTTTAGATTTCTCTCAACTTGACTTATCAGCCGTTGTGTTTGAGGCTATTATTTCCAAGCTGGAAGACAATCCAAGAGAATGGTGGGTGGATACTGGTGCCACACGCCATATATGCGCCAATAAGGAGAGTTTCTCTTCCTATACCCCAATCAATGGTAGGAAGCTGTTCATGGGAAATTCATCGACCTCGGAAGTTGTTAGGCTTGGTAAAGTGGTGCTAAAGATGACGTCCGGAAAAGAAGTTACGCTGGTGGATGTGCTTCATGTTCCGGACATCAGTAAGAATTTGGTTTCCGGCCCCCTGTTAAGTAAGGTCGGATTTAGGCTAGTATTTGAAGCAGACAAATTTGTAATGACCAAATATGGTCAATTTATTGGTAAAGGGTACCTTGATAAAGGGCTCTTTAAAATGAATTTAATGAACGTGTTCCGCCCAAAGGCGAAGAATAAAATTTCCGATTCTGCTTACTTGGTTGAGTGTTCTAATTTATGGCATGATAGATTAGGACATGTAAATTTAAATTCACTACGAAGATTAGTAAACTTAAATTTACTACCCAAAATGAAATTTAATTCACAAAATAAGTGTGAAATATGTGTAGAAGCCAAAATGGCTAAAATACCTTTTCATACAATAGAAAGAAGTACAAAACCTCTAGAATTAATTCATACAGATATTTGTGATTTAAAATTTGTGCAAACTAGAGGTGGGAAAAAGTACTTTATAACGTTCATTGATGATTGCACTAGGTATTGTCATGTTTATCTTTTGAAAAGCAAAGATGAAGCCTTAGAAGCTTTTAAAGGATATAAGAATGAGGTTTAAAATCAAATTAATTTAACAATTAAGAAGATTCGAAGTGATAGAGGTGGTGAATATGTAGCACCGTTTGAAGATATATGTTGGGACTCCGGCATTATTCATAAAACGACTGCTCCCTATTCTCCACAATCTAACGGAGTTGCTGAACGGAAAAATAGAACTCTTAAAGAAATGATGAATGCTATGTTAATTAGCTCTGGCTTACCCGAAAATATGTGGGGGGAAGCAATCCTTTCAGCCCATCACATTCTTAACAAATTACCACACAAGAAAAGAGACAAAACTCCATATGAATTATGGAATGGAAGAAAACCTTCCTACAATTATCTTAAAGTATGGGGGTGTTTAGCAAAGGTAGAAGTACCTAAACCAAAATAAATAAAAATAGGACCCAAGACAATTGATTGCATTTTCATTGGATATGCAAACAATAGTAGTGCTTATCGTTTTGTGGTGCACAAATCAGAAATTCCCGATATAAATGCGGGAACTACCATCAAATCAAGGAATGCAATATACTTAGAAACTAAATTACCGTGCAAGGAAAAGGATGGAGAAAGTTCACAGAAAAGAACTTATGACACTGCAATTGGTTCATCCTTAGAAGATGAAGAACCAAGACGCAGTAAGAGGACGAAGGTAGCCAAGACCTTTGGGTCTGATTTCCTAACTTATATGTTAGATGATGAACCAAGGACATTGCAAGAAGCTTTGTCTAGTCCAGAAGCTCCTCTCTAGAAAGAAGATATCAATAGTGAGATTGAGTCCATTATGCAAAATCATACTTGGGAGATAGTAGATCTTCCTCCAGGTTGCAAACCATTGGGTTGCAAATGGATCCTTAAAATGAAGTACAAAGCAGATGGTACAATTGATAAATACAAAGCTAGATTAGTAGCTCAAGTGTTCAAACAAAAGGAAGGATATGACTTCTTCGATACATATTCTCATGTGACAAGGATTACACCCATTCGTGTTCTCATTGTTATTGCAGCTCTGAATAACCTTGAGATACATCAAATGGATGTGAAAACAGCCTTCCTATATGGAGAATTAGATGAGGAGATATATATGCAACAACCTGAAGGATTCGTTGCACGTGGACAAGACATAAAGTGTGCAAACTTGTCAAATCATTGTACGGTCTTAAACAAGCACCGAAACAATGGCACGAGAAGTTTGACCGAACTATGTTGTCCAACGGATTCAAAATAAATGTGTGTGACAAATGTGTATACATTAAGGGCACACCGGATGAATATGTGATTGTATGTCTATATGTGGATGACATGCTAATCATGGAAAGTAATCATGATATAATCATGAAAACTAAGAACATGTTAAAGAAAAATTTTGACATGAAATATTTGGGTCAAGCAGATGTTATTCTAGGTATAAAGATCTCGAGAGTAAATGATGGAATTATCTTATCACAATCTCACTACATCGACAATGTGCTTAAGAAATTTGAAGCCTTTGATTTACCTCCGGCTAAGACTCCTGTAGATCTAAATCTATATTTAGCCAAAAATAGAGGTGACCCAGTTTCACAGTTGAAGTATTCTAGAATTATAGGCAGTCTGATGTACTTAACAAATTGTACATGACCAGACATATCATACTCAGTAAGTAAACTCAGCAGGTTTACAAGTAATCCAAATAATGATCATTGGACAGCACTGACAAGAGTACAAAGGTACTTAAAACACATTATGAGCCATGGATTACATTATACAAGATATCCAGCTGTATTAGAAGGATACATTGATGCAAATTGGATATCTGACTAAAAAAACTCAAAGTCCACAAGTGGGTATGTATTTACCATCGGTGGAGGAGAAGTGTCCTAGAAGTCCTCTAAACAAACTTGTATAGCTCGATCCACAATGGAATCCGAGTTTATTGCCTTGGATAAGGCTGGAGAAGAAGCTGAATGGCTTAGAAACTTCTTAGAGGATACTCCGTGCTGGGATAAGCCAGTGCCTACTGTAATGATACATTGTGACAGTGATGAGGACATGCCAATGCTAGAAGTGGAAGATTGTGCAACTCAAGTGTACAAGGGTCCAATAACAAGATCGTGGACAAAAAAGTTGCTTTCCAACTTCGTTCGTGACTTCCAAATCAATGAAAAGGTGTTCAAAGGCAATGAGGATAATTTGGAGTTGATTGTGGTTCAAATGGAGGTTCAAAAAATCTTGAATTTCCAGCCCCGTACATGGCCAACCCATAATTCATTCCATGGCCATGGTTTTCATGAAGCTTTAGAAATTTTCAGCATTTTCAGAATTTTTGTTCCAACTTTAACGGGCCGTCTAGAAGGTTCTACATATGCAAATAAGGATTATGATACGTTTTTCAGAAATCCACAAGAGTCTAGTTTCCAACGGACCAAACGGATCCTTAATCGAAAGTTTCTAGAAGGAGTTATGGCTGAATTACTCAAGGGTGGTCATTCTAGATGGGAATTGATAAGTTTTTTCTCTAGATTCATTTTCTAGTATGTTCAATATAGAGATTCATTCTCCTTTATGGGTTATACATTCATCACATGGAAGATTAATTGTGAACAAAACTTTAGAGTTTCCTATACATTTATTATGATGCATATCTTCTTTTGTATTGAGCACTAGATAAACCCAAGTGCTTCAACATTTTGTAATCATCCAATTTTGAAATAATATATGAGAGATTTCTCTTTGTTCTTTAAACTTTGAACTCATCAAGATTGTCTCTTTTTGCGTTCGAGTCCGACTTATCAAACGGATCACCACCACCATTTGTGGCGTCATTCACTTAGCCCAAGGTTGTCGTTACATTGGGAACGAAGGTCTTGGTATCCACCTGTGAATACCCCTTTCCGATGAAGCGACGCATGGGAAGTATCTTGTGATTATTTTTATTTACAAAGGGAATATTCTTAACGACATTAAAATTATGAGAGTCGCCACGCCGTTTTAATTAAAGCCAAAACATTGAAAGAAAAACATGTTTAATGGGTTCGGGGGTCAAATTACAACAAGAGAAGAATATTGAACGTTATCACTCCTATTGCCCGAATTGATCGGTCTTTCTATCATGATGAATGTGTTAGTAGTGTGTTAGTGATTTAGACCGGATCCGAAGATTGCCTACGTTCCTCTCAATGTGAGAAGCTCAGGTCAGCGTAGTTCGCAGAGAATTAGAATAGGCAGAAGAATCGGGATCATGCATAATGAGGGGGGAATTACCTAAAGATTAGGGTTTAGAAGTAGTTCCTAGATCATCCTCGGGTTGATGAACCCTCGATCATCATCGGCTATGAAATAACATGTAATTATGAAGATCGCAACCCTAAATATAGCATAAATCAGGTTTTAATCTATGAACACGAAGAACATGCGAAGAACATATATGAACATATGAATAAACATGCAAAGCTCATGAAGAAACTATGAATAAACATGTACGAACATGAATATAAAAGATCTACATTAATGATAATGCAAGAACATGAAGAAAAAGTTAGAAAACTTACCTATGTTGGCAAGAAATAAACCTTGGATCTTCTTGAGTGTTTGAATGTTAATTAGAGAGCAAAATATTGTTTAAGAACTCCAAAATTCGTACTTAGAGCTCTCAAAATCGGACCCCAAAACCAATGGAATGGAGTGGTTTATATAGTAAACTGATGGAAGGATCTGATGGTCCAGATCATCCAGTGCAAGGTTGGCCGCCTGGCCATTTTTGAAGCCGGTGACAATAGTGGCCACGTGGCCAAGATCAACGCGGAGCAAGGTTGGCCGCGTGGCCAATGTTGCAGGCTGACTTGATTCTTAAGCTAGGGTTTCTGCATGGTTTTAAGGAAACCATTTACTACCTAATTTGATAGATTTTGCCATAAATGAGATATTTTGGGAATCCGGGACAAGTCTTTGCAAGGTTTCTAATTCCTATAAAGTCCTTGTATTTTTGGGAAAGTCCTAATAAACTCATTTTCAGGTCGGGTACTAACAGTAGCCCCTCGGCGACGCTTCTTGCAAGGCAATGTGGGGTCGACGATAAAAGAAGGATCCGTCTGAAACATGAGTTTCAAAACAGATGAAAGGTAAGGGAACGGCTGAACCTTGACAGGCGACCTACGTATCCGCGGGGGAATCAAGCCAAACGTAGTTCAAATCTGATGGGAAATTGGGAATGACTGTCCTCTGATGGGGAGCAACGCCTTCTGCTGGGGAAAATGCACCTGCTGGGGATGATAGATGACCGCGTCGGTCGGGTGGCTGGACCTTTTTAGGTTTCCTACGTATCCTCTGAGGAATCAAGCCGGTCGTAGTTCGGATACATTGGGGAAAGACGAGCCATCGAACTTCTACTGCAGATAATAAACCTACGGGTACTATCTTGTATGAAGAACAAACATTTGTAAGCATTGAAGTTATTTGGGAAAAATGAAGACTACGTTGTCTAAATAATCCCAAGATGGAATGATAAATGCAATCAGGATCGCCAGGGCTCCTGCCGATTGCGCTAAAGTAATAGATGTTGGATCTTTCGCAAACAGAAACGCCGAGGCTTCTGCCAACCACGATCGATCAGGGATACGCATGTCATAGAGGCGCCGAAGTATCTACAATCATGCAAATCCTAATAATAGATGCTGGATCTTTCGCAAACAGAAACGCCGAGGCTTCTGCCAATCACGATTGATCTAGGATGGTATGTCATAGAGGCGCCGAAGTCTCTACAACCATACGAATCCTAAAATAGATGCTGGATCGTTCGCAAATAGAAACGCCGAGGCTTCTGCCAATTACGATTGATCTAGGATGGTATGTCATAGAGGCGCCGAAGTCTCCACAACCATACGAATCCTAAAATAGATGCTGGATCGCTCGCAAATAGAAACGCCGAGGCTTCTGCCAATTACGATTGATCTAGGATGGTATGTCATAGAGGCGCCGAAGTCTCTGTAATCATACGAATCCTAAGCAAATATTCTGTGAAGAATGGAAATTTTAAGGGGCTTTCCGTACCCAAAGGTAACGAACATCAGTCAAAATTGTGCTAAGGGTATTTAAGATGAATTAAAGGGAAAAGATCAGGGACCAAAGTGGAATTTTATCTGAAGGGACAAGGTTGGCCGCGTGGCCAAACACACGAACTTGCAATAGTGGCCGCGTGGCCAAGACCACTGAGTGGTCAGATCTCTTTCACACGGATCGCTGATCTGACGGTTGGGGTTGCAAGGGCAAAAGTGGCCGCGTGGCCAAGGCTGCCGACGGGCTGACTCCTTGGTCACATCACCAGACACCTCCCCTCTTCTTCTTCTTTTCTTCTTTCTTCTTCTTCCTTCCTCCATTGTTAACGAGTTAGAGAGAGGAAATTGGGTTTTTAGAGAGAGAAAGCTTGGATTTTGATAATCTTGAAGACTTCGTTTCACATACTTCTCGAAGCTATGGCAGATTGGATCAATGAGGCGTTATTTAGGGATTTCCCGGGCCAAGGTGGGTATATGATTCCACAACAAGAGCCACGAGGAGAGGGGCACGGTTATGCTCAGGGCGCGGGAAATGTCGGGGTTGATCCAGGAGCGGGCTTTGAAGCGGCGCCCTTGATTCCACGGGGCGGTTTGAGACCACGAGCCGCGACTCGGAATTACCGCGATAATCTGCTGCGGTCTACGTTCGACCAAGATTACGATTTTTACATCGACTCTGAGCGTCATTGGTCGATGGGGCTTCCGGAGACGCGAGAGGTAAATTTCGAATTTTCATTCCTCTCCTTCTTGCACATTTGTATGTTCTATGCACATAATATGAAATGCTAGAATAATGAAATGCTAGAATTTAAATTGCTAGAATTGTAAATTGCTAGAACGGTAACATACCTGTGCTGTGTTTACCTGCAGAGGATCAAGGCTCGTGGGTCCACAGTGACTGTGGGCAAACTGTGGGCGTCCCTGCCGGAGGCACCGGGCGGTTTGCGTGCTCGGA
This sequence comes from Campanula takesimana, assembly GCA_026119855.1. Classification (NCBI taxonomy): domain Eukaryota; kingdom Viridiplantae; phylum Streptophyta; class Magnoliopsida; order Asterales; family Campanulaceae; genus Campanula; species Campanula takesimana. The sequence goes on along the minus strand of JAOWBW010000424.1, from coordinate 788,917 downwards.
TCGAGGCTATAGGCTTTGGCCCATTCTTTGATAGCGTCTGCATGGTCGGGGCTACCCTGAAGGTGGCAGCGGTGATAGAGGTATGCCGGGAGTTCTGGTGGGATACCACCCATACCTTCCACTTCAGTTGGGGAGAGATTACCATCACGCCGACGGATTTCGCGGCCATCACAGGGTTGAGGTTTACTGGTACCCCTTTGCCTTTTGATGAGAGCTTGGCGGAGTGGCGGGACTATAGACAGGCTCTGCTGGGAGTCGACACCGACCTGGGAGGAGGTGTCAAGGGTTATGGAGTGGAGGCCGGGAAGGTGAATCGCTTGGTGGAGGTGGCTATTGAGGCCTTTAGTAGGGGGGAGTATGATTTGGATTGCTTGGTCTGGCTGTTCTTATGGTACAGCTTTTCAGAGATTTTGTTTCCCAGTGGGGCTACCGTCTGCCGGTACTCACTGCTTGGGGTTTTTGTGGACTTGGACCAGGTCGGTGGGATTTCTTGGGGCGGAGCTGGTTTGGCTGAGATTTACCTGGCTTTGGACCATTGCTCGAGGGCTAGCTCGTCGGCCTTTGACGGGTTCCAGTTCGTCTTTGAGGTACGCTCTTGACTACCCTTCTTTTCATTTGTTGAGATCTTTGTTCTATCTTTTGGTCTGAAATGTCTTTTTTCATTGCATGCACAGGCTTGGGTGTACGAGATCTTCGGTGTCGCCCCTTTTCAGTTGGTGATGAGTGCCAACAAGGTTGTTCCCATCATGTCATACTGGTGTAAAGGCAACAGGGCTCCTCCCCGTAGAAACCGGGATAGGAAGACGGTGGATGCTGCTGATCTGAGGAGGGTGTTCGCGATGTCTGAGCCTATCGGGGTCAGATTTTACCCATGGAGCCCGGCCAATGAGGCTTCGGTGGGTCCCTATGTAGTGGATTTGACCGCTTCTAGGGTTCTGCTTGTGGGTCTCATCGGGGAGGCCATGTATCTTGGGGAGAGGGTGGTTCGTCAGCACAGGGCTGGTGCGTTACCGTGGGCTCCTTATGACCCTCCTCGGGATATGCTCCGTCCTGCGAGGTTGGCGACTTTCTTGGCTCCCACTCCGGCAGAGCATTACAGAGGGAGTGACGACTATGCCGGCTACGTGCGGACACGGCTGATCAGCCCTCAGGTTCGGGCTCGGATGCTATCGGGAGAGGGATCGAGCTCGGCCCGGTACGTTGGTCGGAGTTGGCCTTTGGTTGACATGCCCCTTCGCTCGAGTAGCGTGAGAGTGATGAGGGGCGGCCGGGAGGTGGAGCTTAGCTTGGAGCCGACTGATGCCGATCTTGTTGAGGAGACATTCATTCCTCCGCCCGACGCTGGGGTAAGGCTTTGTGCTTTGTATTAGTCATGTTTGCACACATCTATTTCTTTCTGCATTGTAATCATTCGCCTTGGCTTCCCTTTCAGGTGACTCGGGAGGCATATATCCGTTCAGCTCGGCGGGAGAACGTGTTGATGCGCTTACTGAGGGAGGCGTACCATTTATGTACTTGTCAGAGGGACGACGTTGCGTCACCCCAGCGTCGTGAGCGGTCTCCAAACGGCGCGGGCTCTTCTCACATTGGTGGTCGAGCAGTCCGGGGACGGAGTTCGGGTGCCGGTAGTTCTCGGGCTTTAGCGCGGCGTGGAGACACCACGGAGGAAGATTCTGATTAGGCGGGGTCCATCTTTATTTCCTACACTGTTAGCTAGTAGAGAGCAGAGGGATATGTATGTATAGAACCAATGTATAAAATGCATGTATGTGCATCATGTTTCTAAAATGTAAATTTATTGTAGGAGCCTACTTGTGCAAACTAGTTATTTTACAGATGTTCCTAATTTTATACAATGCATGAGCCACGGAAGGGGGCAGGTACGTAGTTGCATGGATCCGTCACGGAGTGGGAGGAAACAAACTGGATTTCTGCATGGAGCGATGTTGGCCGCATGGCCATGGCGAGGCCCAGAGCAATGTTGGCCGCCTGGCCATGGAAAGATCTGGAGCAATGTTGGCCGCGTGGCCTAGGACGAAGTTGGCCGCCTGGCCAAGGACAATATCGGCCGCGGGGCCAAGGGCATATGTGGCCGCGTGGCCAAATCCTGCGCCGCCTCCGGTTTTCCTTTTCCTGGCAAGAATCGGGAGTTGTGTAGTATTTAATGGGAGTTTGTGTCCTATTCAACTTCGTACCAGCAGCTCTTTTGATCAATTTTGAGTTCCAATCATCAACTTGCTCTTCTTTTGTCATGGATCACAATGCAAGGCTTTCTAGACTTGAAAAGGAGCTTTCATAACATCTTTGGAGAAGTGGGTTGCCAAGATATCCGGTCCTTGTCGATGGAAATTTGAGAAGCGCTATGGGATCAAGTGTCTTTGGTCATTCTTGCACATGAACTCCAACACTAACCTCTTGCAAGCTTGCGGGAAGTTTTGGAACGACACTCTTCATGTTTTCAATTTTTCTTTTAATGGGATGGTACCCACTTATGAAGACATCAAGGCGCTTTGCGGTTGTGAAGGGAAGGGTACACTTGCATTGCCCTTTGATTTTATTCCTTTGCATGACAAGTTTATAGCCTTTGGTGTGCCCGCAGATGACCTTGGTAAGTATACTAGAGGTGGCTACGTCGACCTTTCTTGGATGCCAAGGCACTTTATGCATGCGGATGTGACCTCGGACCGTTCTTTGGACCATCTTGCCTTGTGTTTATTTGCTTCTATTCTTTTCCCTTCCGAAGTCGGATGTGCTAGTGAGGGGTGTTTGACCATGGTGAATGCGGCTCGTTCGGGACATGACATTGTACCGGCCATCCTTGGGGAGCTCATTTGTGGGATTCCTCATCTTGCGGTTTATGGCGGGATACCGTGCAGTAGTGATAGACTTTTGACCATGTGGTTGCAAGAAAGGCTCCGAGTGAACAAGCCAGCGGTTTCTTCAGCGGTGACCCCATGGATGCACCGTATTAGAGGTATGGAGGAGAGGTTCGAGGGAATGACTCTCAAGGGTTGGGAGAGGTACTTGGCGGAGATGGTGACCGATGACATCAAATGGGTGGTGCCCCATTGGCACATTAATTCCGTGAAGGAGAAGCAAGTGGGATTGCACATGATTAAACTTCCGTCATTTTCTGGGACCACTTTCTACTACCCTGCTAGAGTACTCCGTCAATACGGTCTAGTGCAAACCATCCCCGAGGGTTGGGACGAGGAGAGGACCCGTTTTCCTTTCGGCATACTTCATTTGGATGATAGCGCTTCGGTTCTCCTTTCTCAAATGTGGGGCGAGGCCGGTTTTTGCCATAGGACTCTCATCACACGCTCCAACAACACCTACCTATCACGAGAGTATTTGGATTGGTTTATGGAGAGACTTGGGCAAACGGAGCAGACTCTAGAGACCCTGAGGGGCACTATTTTGGCATCCTGTGCTCCTAGTTGTTCGTTGAGGATGAAGGAGGCGATGGCTTATGAGAGGAAGAGGAGTCAGAGCATGGCTAATGGAGATGGAGCGGGGACTTCAAGGAAGAGAAAGGATGGAGAGACTCCTAGTGTCAAAGCAAAAGGGGTTAGCGAATTTGAGAGGAGGTTTTGTGAGAACCCTAACAAGAAGAAGGTTCGCCGTGGTCAAAGCAAGAAGAAAGGGACCGAAGGCACGAGTGGCACTAAAGAGTAGTTCCGAGGATCCTTCCATAGTTGTTGCAAACACATTGTTTTTAATTCAGTTACTTTGTTTTAGTTTTAATTTCAGAATAAGTTATTTATTCAAAAAGTATGTCAAGCTTAGACTCATCGAATAAGTGTTAACATGCAATGACTATGGAAATAAAAGTTTTTGCTTTCAGAAAATACAACTTCTATCTTTATTGCTTGACAAGATTTGGATGTTTATTTGTTTTTTAGACCGCACCTTTTGAAAGGCTGCCTACGTTCCCCTTTTACAAATAGGACTAAGGGGCTCAGGTCACCGTAGTTCACTCCAGTCAGACTAGAATGATTTTAAAGAAAGGGAAGATAGAAGGGGGAATGCTCTAACTTTTGCCTAGACCGCCCTTGCGGGTTTTCGATCTAGCGAGCTTTGTACGCACCCTTATTTTGCATAGACCGCCCTTTGCGGGTTTTCAATCTATCGGGCTTCTTTTTGCGTAGTAAACATTTTTTTTTTTTAAGAGGGGGAGTCTAGTCATAGTAGCGTCTGAGCTTGCTGAGGTTGACCGGTTCCTTGAACGGGTTGCCATCCAAATCTGCCATTCTGACCACTCCTCCGGAGAAGATCTTCTGTACTACAAACGGCCCTACCCGAGTGGGGGCCCATTTCCCGAGGGGGTTGAATTTGTTGGGTAAGCGTGCTTTGAGCACCAAGTCTCCCTCCTTTATGTCAACAGGCTTGACCTTTTTATTGAAGGCTTTTGTCGTTCTCCTTTGATAGGCCCGGATGTGTTCCATGGCCTTCAATCTGCGTTCGTCGAGTGTTGCCAACTGATCATAGCGACTACGAAGCCATTCTACCTCATTCACTTGGTTCTCGAGCAGGATCCTCAAAGATGGCACCTCCAATTCAATAGGGAGCACTGCCTCCATGCCGTATGTCAAAGCGTAAGGGGTCTCTCCAGTAGCGGTGCGGACTGACGTTCTGTACCCCCAAAGTGCTAATGGTAACTTCTCGGGCCAATCCCGCCCTTGCGAAGCCATCTTGCGAATTATCTGCTCTATCGTCTTGTTGGCTGCCTCAACCGCGCTGTTAGTCTGTGGATAGTATGGGGAAGATTTCTTTCGTTCGATCTTGAATTCTACAAGCAAGCGAGCACACTCGGCTTCGAAATGACTGCCATTATCTGATATAATGAGGTTGGGAACCCCATACCGACACATAATGTTCTCTTTGATAAACTGCGCTACTTTCTTGGAATTCAGCACCTTGTAAGACTGAGCTTCGACCCACTTTGTGAAGTAGTCGACCGCGATGAGGACGAATTCATGACCATTACTACCGGCCGGCGAGATCTTCCTAATAATGTCTATACCCCACGTGGCGAATGGCCAAGGCGTGGTGGAACTATACAATTCGTGTGGGGGGATGTGGTTGAGGTTGGAGCATACTTGGCACTTGTGACACCGTCGAACCCATTGAATACAGTCTGTCTCCATGGTAATCCAATAATAGCCCAGCCGAGTGATCTTCTGTCTAAGCATCCTTGCATTCATGTGGGGTCCGCACAACCCGTTGTGTACTTCTTCCATTATTGCTTCAGCTTTCTTGTTGTCGACACATAAGAGCAACAGACCATCGTAATGCTTCTTGTACAAAGTATCGTCTAACAGCACAAACTGCCCCGCCAACCTTTTGAGTGCTTGCAGACTCTTGGCCTTCACATCTCCGTCAAAGGACATCTCTCCGTGCTTAAGGAATTTGTAGATTTGGGCGTACCATTGATCTCCGTTTACCTCGGCATTGATCTGGATTTCACAGCAATAGGCGGGGTTCTCCCTTCGTCCAACCATGAATGGTTTCACGGACCTTCCCTCTGGAATTTCAACTAAGGAGGCCAAGTAGCTAGAGCATCCGCGAACCTATTTCTGTCTCGCGGCAGGAAATGGAAGGTAACTTCTTTGAACTGTGCTATCAACTCATCCATGTAACCTTGGTACCGCTGCAGGCAAGGATCAATAGTTTTCCATTTCTTCGCCGTTTGGTTAATAATCAAAGCAGAGTCTCCATACACTTCTAACTCTTTCACGTTGCGTTCTAGGGCGGCCTCCAATCCGGCTATACACGCCTCATACTCGGCGGCGTTGTTGGTTGCTGAAAAGTTCAGCTTGATGGCTATGGGAGTGTGCTCATCTTTGGGATCAATAAGTAGGAGTCCGACTCCATTCCCTCGTTTGTTTGCAGCTCCGTCAAAGAATAATTGCCACCTTTCTGCGACCTCAATTGCGAAAATGTCGTCGTCCGGGAACTCAGGGTCGGGTCCTCTTATCTCGGTGCTCGGAGAGTCTGCGAGCTGATCGGCCATTGCCCTCCCCTTGATTGCTTTCCTCGGTACATAAGTAATGTCGAACTCTCCCAAGAACACTGACCATTTAGCGAGTCTCATAGACAGGGAGGGTTTATCAAACAGGTACTTGATAGGATCCATTTTCGAGACTAGTAAGATCGGATGGGATACCATGTAGTGCTTAAGCTTCGTCACCACCCATACTAGGCCTACGCAGGTCTTCTCGAGCGCGGAGTAATTGAGCTCGCTACCTTGTAACTTTTGGCTGACAAAGTACACTGCATTCTCAATCCGGGAATCTTTGGCTTCTTGCGCTAACATGGCTCCGACGGCGGTGTCTGTCACAGTTAAGTATAGTAGCAACGGATTTTCCTTATGCGGCGGGCGCAGGATTGGGCTATTCACCAAATATTGTTTGATCCTTTCGAAGGCTATCTGGCAGTCATGATCCCACTCCACACTGGCTGTTTTCTTCATTAACTTGAAAATTGGTTCGCAGATGGTGGTCAGCTGATTGATAAACCGACTGATGTATTGCAGGCGTCCCATGAATCCTTTTATCTCCGTCTCGGTACGGGGCGGCTTCATCTCCAGAATGGCTTGAATCTTCCTTGGGTCGGCTTCAATCCCATTCTCGGTGACCATGTAACCTAATACTTTTCCTCTACGAACTCCAAAGGTGCACTTTGCCGGGTTCAAACGCATGGCGTGCTCTCTCAACCTGTTGAAGAATTTTCTGAGATCTATCAAGTGTTGGCCCCCAGACCCTTTTGAATGTATAATCATGTCATCCACGTACACCTCAATCTCCTTGTGGATCATATCGTGGAATAAAGTCGTAACTGCCCGTTGGTAGGTAGCCCCAGCGTTCCTCAGCCCAAATGGCATGACAGTATAGCAAAAAGTCCCCCATGGGGTGGTGAAAGCTGTTTTTTCTTAGTCCTCCTCGGCCATCTTGATTTGGTTATAGCCGGAAAACCCATCCACAAACGACTTGACCTCATAGTGGGCGGTCGCATCCACCAACATGTCGATATTTGGCAAGGGGAAGTCATCCTTTGGTGTAGCTTTGTTGAGATCCCGAAAATCCACACATACTCTGACTTTACCGTTGGATTTCTTGACAGTCACCAGATTTGATAACCAAGTTGGATATTCGATCACCCTGATGAAACCCACACGGAGTAGCTTCTCAATCTCTTCCTTCACTTGCAAAGACCATTCTGGCTTAATGCGGCGCAGCTTCTGCTTGACTGGCTTAGCGTCTGGTGCTGTCGGGATTCTGTGCTCTACGATCGAGTTGTCGAGCCCCGGCATGTCCTTATACGACCATGCAAACACATCCACATATTTTTTTAGTAGCTCAATCAGTGCTTCCCTTTCGGCTCCGCTGAAGAAACTCCCAATCTGCGTTTCCTTAGGCTCGGCTTCGGTTCCCAAATTCACGCACGTTAACACCTCATCGGCAGCTTGGGCTCGAGATTCTTTTTGATTAATAACCTGTTCTGAGATCTCTTTAATGTATTCATCATTTAATGTGTCTGTGTCTGCCTCTTCTAATGAATCGTTATTAACTAAGTGTATATCATTAGTTTGATTATTAGCCAATTTATCAGTTAAAAGAGTGACTATGGAGGGATACTCGGAAAGGTCGAGGGTTTCATTCATGGCAAAAGGGAAAATAGCGTTTGCAACAAGATCATAGTCTTCAAACGTAAGGTCGTCGGACTTAGAGGAAGACTCAAATTCAAAATGTAAAACACTAGACTCTGGGGACGGGGATTTTTGGTGAGTGACAGGAGATGCTGCAGGAGTGGCGACAGGAGAAGGAGTAAGCCCTAGTGTTCCCATCATAAATTCCGGAGTAGCTATAGGTCCCCCAATGATGCACCAATTCTTGAGCTTGTCCCCCATGGGTACCACCAATGTCCTTGGGTCCACCTTATCCTCAGAATCATCTCCAATGACGGCAACCATGTCTTCGTGCAGCCCCAGATTACCCATATGTTGAAGCAGATATTGGCCGTCCCACGTCTCAGTCAAACTTGGAGTTTCTGCGGCTTCTATTGCTGGCTTGTCAAGGGTTGCGGCTTCAAGTTGATCTGCCAAGTCATCTGCAACCTTGGTGGAGTACTCATGCCTGATGGTTCTAACTCTTCCCGTGGCTTTGTCATATTCCATGTAAGTCAGCTTCATGTTGGACCGATCGAATTCCATATCTCTGAAAATCTCGAACCCTTTCTGCAACTTTCCGGTGTGGTCAATCCATGGCTCTGCGAACTCAAAACACGAAAACTCCTCGCCTTCCCTGACGAAGTAGCTATTCAGGGACAGGCGGTATGGCCGCATTTCAGGCTTTTTGTAGGGAAGCTTCATCTTTTTAAGCAAATCCATCCTTTTTTGCTCCATCTTGTCTTCAAGAGTAAGGGTGTATCCTAGACCGAACAACCCTCGATGATCAACCTCTTCAACCAATTCTGTGGGGCCTTGCAAGTTCTTACCTAGCCCCAGCCCCGATATAAAACCCATGTTACGCAGTATCTTGACAACAGGTGCCACTTTGTCTGTTGTTTTGGTGAGGTCGATGGTACAGATCTGTGCTTGAGCGACTATTCGAAGCCATTGAAGAGTCGGCTCTCTTCCCCATGCTGAATCTGTAAGACAGGAACGCCCTTGGTGTCCGTCCCTTGGGCAGTTACGAGATCACTGTAGATGATAGTCACTTCATTACCAGATTGAAACTTCACACACTGGTGCAGGGAAGATGGGACAGCGCCCGACTGATGTAACCATGGCCGGCTGAGGAAGAGTGAGAAGGTTGCGGGGATGTCGATGACGTGGAAATCGGTTGGCAGGATCTTTGTTCCGATGGTAATGGGCAAGGTGACTTCGCCTATCACGGCGCGGCATGTAGAGTCATAAGCTTTGATGGTTTGCTTGGATGGGCGTAAATCAACACCATGAATGCCAACCACATCCATCATCCTTGAAGGCAGGATATTAATTGCAGAACCATTATCAATGAATACACGGGGGATTTTCTGGCCATTTACCTCGACAGTGATGTATAAAGGCTCATTATGATCAACTCTGAACGCTGGCTTGTCTAGCTCCGAGAAAGTGATGATGTTTCCGTAGTGGATATTACCAATCATGTGGGTGACGTCTTCCGGGGTAATAGTGGATGGTACCATGGTGGCGGCGAGGTTTTGCTCGAGCATGAGGCGATGGGCTAGGGAGGAGGTGAGTAGGGACCATAGTGAAATATGGGCTTGGGTTTGTTTGAGTTGAGTGAGGATAGGGTCTTCTTTGTCTAGGTCGGCTTGCTCGGGTTCCTTCCCAAAGACTTTCTTTGCACCCTTCGGGTCGGATTGGTACACTTGACCGGATCTTGTAAGGAGACAAACTTCTGCACGTAGCTCCTCCAAAGACAATGGCGAGTCATGACAAGGGGGCGAAACTTCGGTCTTTTCGGCCTCCTCGAAGATTTCGGCCCAAGAAAGAGGTTGAGAGGGTTTGGGACTCTCTTCCTCTAGGGATTCGACTTCACTCACTAGTTCTTCTAAAGACAACAAGTAGCAAGAAGATTCTTTATTATTAGTCATTGAAATACAACCCATCTCATCACAGTCCGCCACAACAGGCTCGGCGGGATCAGTGATCTCACTAAGTTCTACCATGAGTACATTGCTGGCTACATAATCTCTAGGGTCTTCGATAACTCCCTTGTGGATGAGCTCTTGCACGGCCTTCTTGAGTTCAAAGCATTCTTCGGTAGTGTGACCGGTGCACTTGTGGTAGTGGCAAAACTTCGACAAATCGCAACCAAGGCGGGGAAGGTGTCCTTCTAATGGTTCGAGCATTTCTAGCGTCACCAATGCCATGAAGATATCCACCATCGTGAGCCCTATCTTGTCAAGGGCATCCATGAGCTCTAGGATACTAATCTCGCATGTTTGCACCATATTCACCCCACCCCCCATTGTTGGGAAGAGGGTTATTCACCACATTAGGACCCTTCGGCTTCTCAATCTTCTTGTCATTGGTCAACCCTTGTACTACGCGCTTCAATTGAATACAACCATCCGTTGTGTGCCCGATGTGCTTGTGATACTTGCAGAACTTGGAGGCGTCCAAATCACTTCTTGGGTAGGCGGGTTGGTAATTCTTTAAAGGCTTGATAAGACCTCTCTTGACTAACACGTCAAAGACTTTCCCCATGGGCATACCAAAATCGTCAAAGTGTTCTCTCTGTTGTGGAGCCCCATTCCTTGTTACGGCTTGGACATCTAGCGGGACCTCTTTCTGGACCATATTCACTTGGCCGACGGCCTCCTTTCCACCCCTAGGAGGCGCAGGCGTAGTAGGAGCCTTGTAGCGGAAGGAGTTGTTGTTGTTGGTCTTTGGACTTTCCTTTGGCGGCACAATCCCAGTGAACCCTGCTTCGTACCTTACTCCGGCGTCAACCATTTCCCGCAAATCAGGGAAGTAACCATTACCTATAGCTGCTTTCATCTCCGGTAGCAAGCACTTGTAGAAAATCTGTTTCTGTTCCTTCGCTTTTGGTGGGTATTGGACCTCGCACAACCGATGATTCCACCTCTTGTAAAAATCATAAATAGCCTCGCCGGGCTTTTGCATAGTGTTCTCAAGGTCGGTTCGATTCACATGCCAATCCAAGTTAGCTTGATACTTCTCACAGAAAATGGCACTGATTTGATCTCACGTTTGCCTCTCGCTTGGTTCTAGCCCCAAGAACCAACACATAGCTATACCATCCAAAGTACTATGAAATACGCGAGCCATTTGTTCGTTGGTGCAGTCACGAGCCCTCATGGCCAACACATAACTATCCAAATGAGTCTTAGGACACGAGTCACCATGAAACATTACCACCTTAGGCATCTTAAAATCCTTGGGGAGAGCCCCTACTTGGCTAGGGTTGATTGTCTTGGTAGTCGGTGCACTTTGCTTATCCACGGTCTCGATCAACTTTCGCATTTGCTCTTGCATGGCCATAACCACAGGGTGACTGGAGATGTCGGGGATAGTTTCTGACAGAATGATGGGAGGAGTAGTGGAAGCAGTAGCAGCGGCCATCCCAATACTCAGAGGCAACGAGGGTGCGGGTAGTTTGGTAGCGGAGAGGTAGCCACCGAGCAGTTCAGGGGAAGGTTCATAGACAGCCTTGTTCTTGCTCATGGTAGTGAAACCTTGTTGGGTGTAGAGAGAAGCAGGTGGAACATTGCGGTAGCTTGGGAATGGGAAGGCAGTAGCATTGGTGTTGGGGGGACAGTTGGTATTGACCTCTTCATCCTCGACATAAATGAAATTCTCCCCAACGGGCCCCAGTTTAGTCCCCTTTTGTTGAATGTGGCCCTTCAACTGTTGGTTCTGGTCTTCCAACATCTTGTTGCTTTCCTCGAGATTCCTGATCTTGGCTTCGAGACCGGCGAGGAAGTTCTGGAGGCTTGGGGGAATACCATTGAGAGTAGCCTCAGTGTTGAGCTCGGCGGCACTGGCAGGAGGAGCAGAGGCTGAAGCTGAAGCGGGAGTTGACATTGCTGATGACGCGACTGAGAACGTGGACGGAGTAGAAGCTTCACGTCGTAGTCGACCACCCGAACGGATCCAAACTTGCTTTGCTGAAAGGTTGAAGGGCAATGAAGCTTTAGGAGAGGGGGAAGGCTCATGCAAAGTATATTTTAATTTACAAAAACATACATTATTTACATCCTAATTGGTTGGAAGGGGTACCCCTTTTTCGCAACTAGTTAGAAGACTACGATCAGTGGAGGCCATCACTACGTCTATAGACCCCTCGTTTTTCACCTGCATTGCACACCCCCAAACGGACAATTTGGGTGAGGGTCCTATAGGGCAAGCGGCTTCCACCAACCATCGGATCCTACGACTAACTCTTCCTTAAAGGCATTTAACGTGACGTCTATGTTACATCCTACGCAAGTTAATGATGAGCGGAGATCTTGACAATAAACACTCATCTCACCATGGCACGTCCCTTGTAGGGAAATCACTTTTTTGTGCACTTTCTCTCAAAGATCTCGATTCATCATTGACTTGGGGATGACTCGACATAGACAGCACGTTAATTGACTATTAAGAAAAAGCTAGCCAAACCAACCGGTCAAAACCTAGGTGTGATACCTATACTAGTGTGGGTTGACACGGGTTAGGTAAAAGGTTCCCACCGTATAGGGTGAGTGGAATAGACGAGTGACTCGAAAAGAGTGCGGCAGTAGCACACAAATTCCTGCACATCGAATACTCTGGGTAATGGGGACCTGTGCAGTGCTGACACGGACTGTGGTAGTGTGTGGCAAGAAACTAATTCTTTTTAAGGAGAAAAGAGAGAAGCTTTTGATGTTAGGATGATGCAATGCAATGCATGAGAGAGGGAGAGAGAGCCATGTACAAGGGAGCATAGCAGAGTTTTGTTTGACCCTAATGCTAAAGCGAAGATAACAGGGATACAGGGATACAAGGTATATACGAAGTACAAGTATCAACAAAGTACAAGTATTAACATTGTGGGGTGCGCGGGTGCATGTGTGAATATGGCAAGTATGTGAGATGCATGTATAAACATGGTAAGTGTGTGCATGTGTAAACATGGCAAGTGTGTGGAGGGTGCATGTGTGAACATGGTAAGTATGTGAGGTACATGTATAAACATGGCAAGTGTGTGCATGTGTAAACATGGCAAGTGTGTGAGGTGCATGTGTAAACATGGCAAGTGTGAGGTGCACGTGTAAACATGGCAAGTCTGTGCATGTGTTAAACATGGCAAGTGTGTGCATGTGTAAACATGGCAGGTGTGTGCATGTGTAAACATGGCAAGTGTGTGCATGTGAGAACATGGCTAAGTGTAAGGTGCATGTGAGAACATGGCAGACATCATGATGTGAACGAAAGTTAGACCCACTAAGTTTGAAAAAGTTTCAAAGCAGTTCCCCAGTGGAGTCGCCACTGTGAATACCCCTTTCCGATGAAGCGACGCATGGGAAGTATCTTGTGATTATTTTTATTTACAAAGGGAATATTCTTAACGACATTAAAATTATGAGAGTCGCCACGCCGTTTTAATTAAAGCCAAAACATTGAAAAAAAACATGTTTAATGGGTTCGGGGGTCAAATTACAACAAGAGAAGAATATTGAACGTTATCACTCCTATTGTCCGAATTGATCGGTCTTTCTATCATGATGAATGTGTTAGTAGTGTGTTAGTGATTTAGACCGGATCCGAAGATTGCCTACGTTCCTCTCAATGTGAGAAGCTCAGGTCAGCGTAGTTCGCAGAGAATTAGAATAGGCAGAAGAATCGGGATCATGCATAATGAGGGGGGAATTACCTAAAGATTAGGGTTTAGAAGTAGTTCCTAGATCATCCTCGGGTTGATGAACCCTCGATCATCATCGGCTATGAAATAACATGTAATTATGAAGATCGCAACCCTAAATATAGCATAAATCAGGTTTTAATCTATGAACACGAAGAACATGCGAAGAACATATATGAACATATGAATAAACATGCAAAGCTCATGAAGAAACTATGAATAAACATGTACGAACATGAATATAAAAGATCTACATTAATGATAATGCAAGAACATGAAGAAAAAGTTAGAAAACTTACCTATGTTGGCAAGAAATAAACCTTGGATCTTCTTGAGTGTTTGAATGTTAATTAGAGAGCAAAATATTGTTTAAGAACTCCAAAATTCGTACTTAGAGCTCTCAAAATCGGACCCCAAAACCAATGGAATGGAGTGGTTTATATAGTAAACTGATGGAAGGATCTGATGGTCCAGATCATCCAGCGCAAGGTTGGCCGCCTGGCCATTGTTGAAGCCGGTGACAATAGTGGCCACGTGGCCAAGATCAACGCGGAGCAAGGTTGGCCGCGTGGCCAATGTTGCAGGCTGACTTGATTCTTAAGCTAGGGTTTCTGAATGGTTTTAAGGAAACCATTTACTACCTAATTTGATAGATTTTGCCATAAATGAGATATTTTGGGAATCCGGGACAAGTCTTTGCAAGGTTTCTAATTCCTATAAAGTCCTTGTATTTTTGGGAAAGTCCTAATAAACTCATTTTCAGGTCGGGTACTAACACCACCATTCCATATCAATTCACTAAAGCCCTTGGTTTGCGTCACTTGGGGGCGTTGGGTCAAGGTATCCATCAATTCATCACCGATTCTTCAATTATAACAATCTAGGGTTCCATTTGGATTGTTGGATCTTGCCGGTTTCGGGCACGGTTCACATCATTTGGTATTCAGAGCATTGGTTTAATTGAGGTTTCATCTATCCTTATTTTCCTTTTGTTTTTATCTATCTATCTATCTATCTCTTTTATATCTTATATCTCCTACCTTCTACCTTTCTATCATTTCTTTCTAGTACTTCAAAAAAAAAGGCGAAAAAAAAGAAGCAATTGTCAAAAAAAAAAAAAAAAAAAAAGAAAATAAAAGTGAGCATTTGTGATGTTTTTTCCCGGAAAATCAAGTTTCTTTTCTCTACCATAAAAACCTTATTCTAGTTGTTCTTGTATTCTAGTTTTCCTTCAATATATTCTTCTCATCCAAGTACAATATATATATATATATATGTATATATATATATATGTATATATATATATATATATATATATATATATATATATATATTTTCTTTTCATTCCCTATTTTGTTCTCTTTGTTAAGTCGGTTCTTGAAAACTTTCTTGAGAAAGTTCAAAGTGACATCAAAAGTTCAAAGAGAAATATTGAGCGGAAAGAGGCTTAGTTATGAGTTCATAAGAGGGTAAAAGCCAAATTATATTGTGTGATACACGAGTGAATTGAGTGAACATCTTTTGAGGGAAACACGTAAGGGAGTGAACTGTGAGGATTTTTTTTTTTCTTTAAAAAAATGGGGGACGAAAATAGTGGTTCTAATAGTGGAGTGGATAATTTAAAGGCTTATGCGGATATGTTGGATGAAAGTTTGAGAATACTAATGAGGGAGCATACGGAGTAAATTTTTGTGAGGTTGAATAGGTTAGAGCAAGAAAGACGTGAAGAACCACCAAGGCGGGGAGGTGGATATCAACCACGACAAGAGGGACATGCGGATGAGGATGATGGTCCTTTTGGGAAAAATATATTTAGAAGGCGAAGAAGGGATGATGGAGAAATGAGGAGAGAGGATGACAATGTGAGTAGCATCAAGATGAAGGTTCCTTCTTTTCAAGGAAAAAGTGAACCCGAAGCTTATCTTGATTGGGAGAAGCGTGTTGAGAGAATTTTTGCTTGCCATGATTATTCGGAAAGAAAAAAGTGCAACTCGCAGCCGTGGAGTTTTCCGATTATGCCGTTGTTTGGTGGGATCAATTACTCCTCAACCGAAGGTGTAATGGGAAGAGATCGATAGAAACTTGGGAAAAAATGAAGATGTTAATGAGAAGGAGATTTGTGCCGAGTCATTATTACCGAGGGCTCTACAACAAGCTCCAAACATTGAAGCAAGGAAGCAAAGGGTTGGAAGAGTACTATCAAGAGATGGAGGTAGCAATGATTCGAGCGGGTATAGAAGAGGATCGAGAGGCTACTATGGAATGATTCTTAGCGGGGTTGAACACGGAGATTGCCAACCAAGTGGAGCTCCATCATTACGTAGAACTAGAGGACATGGTGCACATGGCAAAGGGGTGTTCGATCAAGCAAGCCATTTGAGTCGACTTCTTGAAAATCGAATCAAACAAAAAGGGAGGAGAAACTGTCAACTTCATCCAACACCAAGTCAAAGCCATCGTCATCATCAAATCATGTTGGTAAAACCAATGCTACTCCTACTCCTAATCGGAATCGTGATATCAAGTGTTTTAAGTGTCAAGGAAGGGGGCATATATCTGTTGGAACAATTTTCATAACCCCTGAATGCCACGCTCATTTTCAGAATAAGATTGAGGAAAAGATGAAGCGGAAGCGATTAAGAACAATTACCTGTTGAACCCATATGAAGTTGTAGGGAGAAAAAGAAGAAGAAGAAAAAAAGAATTAAGGGGACGGAGTTCTTCTAAATGATGAGTGCCTTTTTTCTCTAATGTCTCTAGCAATATAAAGATTATTTGGGAGAGAAAAAATAATGAATGGAGTGATTTCTAGGGTTGATGGAGAACCCTTTATATATGAAACCAATAGGCACCTCATTTAGGGACTACACCCTTTCAACCTTTAGTGATGTTAAATTACGACTTTGCCCATCAAAAATAGGTAATATTACATCCAGGAATTCTACACAATATTTACTATTATTTACTACACTTTATATTAACATTATAATTATGATTTTATAAATGGAAGGTCCAAATAACTTGTTTTGCAAGCCATGTTCTAACAATCTCCCACTTGGGTTGCAAAATAAAGTTCTCCCTTTAAAACATAAATATAACACGAATGACAACCCTTATGTGCGCACTTTATTGTCATTCATAACAATCTCGTCCATTAGCCATATAAGTATAAGGTCTAAAGGGGCAGTCGTTGTAATTGATTCGCAACTAAACCCACAATAATCACATATACAAATCCAACTAAATGACATAGATCAAAAGTGTAGATGTGTAGCATGGAATCATAATGAATATATACATATTCTTCAAACTAGTCCAACTTAACCAAATGAGATCAAAACTTTAAATAATAGAACTTATTAATGAATCACAATATAAACTCCCACTAAATTAAATGTTATCAAAATTGTTACACCCATATGAGCAACATGCTCGTGAAACACTAAAGATGATAACGATTTAGAAATCAGATCCGATAATTATGGAGTTTGTTCCAATAAGTTGTGTTTCTATTTGTTCCTTTTTGTACTCTTTCTTTACAACAAGATACTTAATGTCTAAATACTTAGACTTTGACAAACTCTTGTTAGAGTACTAGACTACTACCTGATTGTCATAATATATCTTAACGGTCTTTCGACACTATTGGACAAATTGTAGTCCTTTATGCATCCATATAATTTTAACAAATATCGTAATACCAAAATGATCTCAAGATTATCCGATTTAAATAGGCATGTAGTTTTTAGTGTTTTGAAAAATTGCATCACTCTTTTGGCTGCAACCTAATGTTCTTTTCCGAATTGCTTTAGTATCTACCAAGCATCTCAACAGAAAATGCAAGATTTACGCATATTTATTAAGCTTTCTTACTATTGATACAAAGATGGATATTTTCTATATACTTGGACTTCAAAATTAACTTTAGGACACTGTTTGAGACTAAGCTTGTCTCCTTTAAAATTAGGGGTGTCAAGTGGTTTATAGTTTTGCATGCTATACCTTTTGTAATACCTTTTCTATATAGGCCTTTTGTGATAATCCCAAAATTCTCTGTGAATACTCACAGTGAACTTGGATTCCTAATACAAAAAGATGCCTCACCAAGAATTTTCATTCCAAAGAAATTTCTTAGTTTCCTTATTAAGGTTTAAAACATTACTAGCAAGCAAATATTACCCACATATAAGACCAAAATTATAATTTTTACTCCCACTGAACTTATGGTATACACAATATTTATCAAGATTCATTTCAAACCAAATGAAAAAATAACTTGATTAAATTCTAAATACCATTAATGAGAAGTTTGCTTAAGTCATAAATGAATTTCTCCATATAGATAGTTTGCTTAATGTCTCCATTAAGAAAAGTTCTCTTTAATATCCATTTGATGAGGCTTAAGACATAAATTGCTACTAGTGCCATAATAGTTCTAAAAGAGTTTTTTTTTTTTTTTAGAAGATACCGGGAAATGTTTCTTTCTTGATAATTAATGCCTTTCTTATGAGTTGAAAAAATCTTTAGCAACTAGATAGGTCTTATATCTTTCAACATTACTTTTGCGAATCCTTTTAGGTCTTAGAGACCCATTTATAGGTTTCACATCTTTAGGTAATGTAAAAAGATCCCAAAAGTTGTTATCTTTCAAAGATTTAAACTCTTTATATATGGTATTAATCTACATATGAGAATTAGGACTATTAATGGCTTTATGGTAGATGAATGGCTCATCTCCCACTAAACCTATGTGTCCTTAATTTCTCGGTAAGATACATCTCATAATTATCCGGTATTGCAATCCTTCTTACTCTATTGTATCTCTTTAAGGGCACCGGTTCTTACTAATTCTGAGGTTGTTGAATTTCCTTCTTATGATCAACATTTTCATGTTGTTCAATATTTATAGGGAAACCATATTTATTTTGAATTGTATGTTTTTCTTGAATATCAAGTACAAAATTTGAAATCCAATTGAAACTTATGAAAGAGGTGAAGAAATGGATGCCTCTTCTTTTCCAAATTCAAAATATTACACCTAATCTCCCACTAAATTCAACATCCTCAAAGAACCTAGCTTTTCTCGTTTCAAAATGTTCAAATTTTCGGGTTGTAAAATTTATATATCCCCTAGATCTCTCGGCTTACCTCATGAATAACTACTAACAATCTTATGTCTAACTTGCCATTAGTAGACTTATAAGGTCTACCCTTATGTTAGACAACCCTATAAATGAAGATATTTAAGGACGTGTTCATTATTCGTTCCAAAATCATAAAGGGTTTTTATTAGTAGCTTAGAGGGAGATTTAATGAGAATAAGGGCTGCGGTTTTAATGTATCGCCCATAATGAGTGAGGTAAAAGAAGCACAAAACATGCTTATTACCATTTCCTTAAGGATTTTATCATGTCTCTTGTGTACATCATTCATGCTAGGCGTACCCGGCTTAATGTAGATGGAGACAATCCCACACTCTTCAAAATAGCGAGTAAAAAGGACTTAGACGTTGTTCCCTTTAACAATCATTCCAACCATGATATACTCTATCATGATTGGACCTAATGTTCTTAATAGTCTTTCAAAGTTGATCTCATAAGACTTGAAAACGTCCATAACTTGAGTCTTTGCATGAAGTAATAAATGCATCCATATTGAGAGTAGTCATTTATAAACGTAATAACTATTGTTGACCTTTCCACGAAGGAATAATGAATGGCCCACAATGTTCATATGTATTAGTTTTAAAGACACTTGATACTCTCGAGAATACTATTCTTTTAATGTTTGTAAATTTCCTTTAAGACATTTAATGCAAAAGTATTTTACAAAATATCAAGTTTGTTTAAGATTTTCTTTAACATAAGCTTATCAATTTTCCTCTTGGAAATATGACCCAAATGCCTATGCCTTAATGAAAAATAAAATAAAATTTACTTGATAACTTTTGCTTTCTAGTTTTGGTTTCATTATTAAGGGACACATTTATTGTTTGAATAATGTCAAGTGAAGAAAGAATACTTGACAAAGTACTAGTGCCAACAACCTTTGGAATTAAAATAGAGATCACACTTATTATTAATGAACAAGAGTGACCTTCCTTATCCAATATTGTGATAAATATCATAATTCCATTTAAATGATGGTACAATAAATATATTATTTAATACAAAATAATACTTAGTACTTAACAATAATTTAAATGATCCTTATGCCTATAACTCTAACCGGATTCCTAGTTTCCATATAGATGAATTTCTTCATCTTTACTAGGTCTTCGGTAATTTAGGCAATCCTAAAATCTAATCACCATGTAAATGTAGGAACTGAAACCAAATTAGCCTTAATACAATACAAACAAGACTAAATGATATACCTATCACGCCAAGCATGAGACTTAGGATAATCGAACTTCATGTTAGTAAGGTCCTTGCAAAAGAAACATTTCTTTTCTTTATGATCATGAGATGATCCCTTAAGCTTCTTTTTACTTGCAACCACAGTTTCTTTCCCTCTTCTCTTGTTCCATGAGAAAAGGTAGATGCTAAATGAGTACCTTTAGTTCTAAATTATTCTTAACTTATCTTCTTCTTGTGTCATAAGTGAAAGTAATTCATTAATATTTCACTTGTCCTTTTGACATTGATAGGTCACTTCAAAGCAACCAAACCAAGGAAGAAAGATTAAAACTAAATGCACAAAAATATCATCCGATATCCTTAACTTAAGTGCCTTTTCGTTTCGTCAATAGATGAACTATTTCTAAAATGTACTCCCTTAAATTCCCGGTACCCTTTATACCTTATGGAAACAAGTTTCCTCAGGGGTATCAAGGAATGTTTGTAGCATCAATATCCTCAGAGACACCGTCCAAAAGGTCTCCGGGATAATATTCTTTATGATCATTAGGCTTACGCGGTTAGAGCGTGTCACTTCTCAGCACTCAAGCAATAAGAAGAGAAACGGATCCCTTAATGCGATTCTATATAGCCCAAGATTATAATTATTTGTTTTCCAAGTTTTATAATTAGTCCCACATTGCAACGGTACTCATAGCAGTAATTACAGATGGAGCAATAAACAAATTTGTTGGAATTTTGAGAACAATAATGAATACAAAACATAAATAAGAAACTACACAATAAATAATAATTAATTATATCAATGAAATCCATCAACAAGACAATCAACATGACATCAAAACTAATCTTTGGATTGCGAGTTGACTCATAAATGATTGCCTTAGGCAACAAGTAATTTGAACTTATATTTTAATAAATACTTAATCTTCCTTTGGGCCGACATAAGTACCTAAGAAAATAACCTAATGTTTATTTTACTTGTTACCACATGAATGTCCAAGTTTAGTCAAATGTCAAGATCTTCTTTGGAAAATTCAAGCCATTCACATATCAACTTAAACATCCAACACTTTACAATTTTAGGGTTTAAATAACGTAAATCACTTAGACGACAATATTATTTAAACAATAAATAAAATTGTCAAAGCATATAATTAATCAAGGCCTTAGGGTTTGAAAAAATGTATGTTTTGTTCAAAAGAGGAACAAAATTGTGCAACATCTTTGAAAAAGCAAAAACCTGTGAATAGTGTACATGCGCGACCGGGCAACTTATAATACCCGACCGTGCAGAACATAAGACCCGACCGGGCAGAACATAAGACCCGACCTGGCTAAAGCCACCGTTTCATGCATGCTTTGCTGCACTTTTCCAAATTTTATCCAAAAAAATGATGAACAATAAGTAGATCCACATGGTATGTTCTTTACAACATAAAACCATGTTATTTAGGGATAATCTTTCTTTAAAACAATGGAATCAAGTATGTAGATCCACATGGTATGCACTAGACATAAAACCATGTTATGAAGGGATAGTCACACTTGAACCATTGTGTTCATTCAACAAAACTTTTCAAACCATTTTCTTAAATTCAGATGATTATTATCAGTACTCTATGAATGAATTAGAGTCCCTAATCAACATCAAAACTTGATGATTCAACAGGAAAAATGAATCGAATAAAGCATAAAAGCTTTCCGAAAAGAACTCAAACTTAAACTAAAATATGAGCGGGCTCTGATACCAATTGTTGGAACAATTTTCATAACCCCTGAATGCCATGCTCATTTTCAGAATAAGATTGAGGAAAAGATGAAGCGGAAGCGATTAAGAACAATTACCTGTTGAACCCATATGAAGTTGTAGGGAGAAAAAGAAGAAGAAGAAAAAAGAATTAAGGGGACGAAGTTCTTCTAAATGATGAGTGCCTTTTCTCTCTAATGTCTCTAGCAATATGAAGATTATTTGGGAGAGAAAAATAATGAATGGAGTGATTTCTAGGGTTGATGGAGAACCCTTTATATATGAAACCAATAGGCACCTCATTTAGGGACTACACCCTTTCAACCTTTAGTGATGTTAAATTACCACTTTGCCCATCAAAAATAGGTAATATTACATCCAGGAATTCTACACAATATTTACTATTATTTACTATATTTTATATTAACATTATAATTATGATTTTATAAATGGAAGGTCCAAATAACTTGTTTTGCAAGCCATGTTCTAACAATATCTAGTGAGTGTCCCAATAAAAGAGTGATGATTACGAAGGGGGATGGTGAATATGAAACCGATGATGAGGGAGAGGTTAGATATGATGATGGAGGAGATTTTGAATCGGAAGATGGGGTTCGTGAGGAATTGAACTTAGTGGCTAGGAGAATTTTGAGTGCACAAATCAAGGATGAAGATGAAATTCAAAGAGAAAATATTTTTCAAGCTAGGTGTTACATAGATGGGAAAGTGTGTAGTCTTATAATATATGGGGGTAGTTGTACAAATGTAGCTAGTTGGACTTTGGTAGACAAATTGGGGTTGACCACAACCAAACACCCTAGTCCGTACAAGTTATAATGGCTCAATGATAGTGGAGAAGTTAGGGTGACTAGACAAGTGTTGATTGCATTCAAGATTGGGAGATACGAGGATGAGTTCATTTGTGATGTAATTCCAATGCAAGCATGTCACTTATTACTTGGGAGACCTTGGCAGTTTGACCGCCGAGTGCAACATGATGGCTACACCAACAAGTACTCCTTGGTGCATAGGAACAAAAACATTTGTTTAGTTCCTTTGACTCCAAAGCAAGCTCATGAAGATCAAATAAAGTTGCAACAAGCAAGTGAGAAAAATGAGGTAAAAAAAAATATGAGAGTGAGAGAAAAGAAAATGAAGAAAAAGAGAATGAAAAAAGTGGAAGAGAGAAAAAAGAAAGTGTGAGAAAAGAAAGAGAAAAAAATAAGAGAGTGTCAAAAAAGGAGTCGGGTGAAAAAAGAGAGGAAAAAAAGTAAGAAATTGAGCTTTTTTGCTAAAATAAGTGATGTGAGACAAGCTTTGATGCTAAGGAAGCCTATGCTCTTCTTTGTTCACAAAGAGAGCGCATTTTTTTCTAACAATCATGATTCTTCTCTTCCTCCTTCTATTGAAACATTATTGCAGGAATTTAGTGATGTTACTTCCGAGGAGGTGCCCCAAGGCTTACCACCAATTCGAGGGATAGAACTTCAAATTGATTTCATTCCGGGTGCTACCATTCCGAACCGACCGGCTTACTGAAGAAATCCGGAAGAGACAAAGGAGCTTCAAAGACAAGTCCAAGAACTTTTGGACAAAGGATTCATTCGAGAAAGCTTGAGCCCATGTGCGGTACCGGTCTTGCTCGTGCCAAAAAAAGATGGTACTTGGAGAATGGTCGTTGATTGTCGTGCCATCAACAATATCACGGTAAAGTATCGTTTTCCAATTCCTAGACTAGATGATATGCTTGATGAATTGCATGGTGCTTGCTATTTTTCAAAAATAGATCTTAAAAGCGGGTACCATCAAATTCGCATGAAAGAGGGAGATGAGTGGAAAATGGCTTTCAAAACAAAACATGGATTGTATAAGTGGTTAGTAATGCCATTTGGTTTAACTAATGCACCAAGCACTTTCATGCATTTAATGAACCATGTCTTTCGAGCCTACATTGAAAAATTTGTTGTGGTTTATTTTGATGACATTTTGATTTATAGTCAAAATTTGGAAGATCACTTGATTCATTTGAGAAAGATTTTTGAAGTTCTTCGAAAGGAGAAATTGTTTGCTAACCTTCAAAAGTGTTCATTTTGTACAAGTAAAGTGGTTTTCTTAGGTTTTGTTGTGAGTTCCAAGGGAATTGCGGTTGATGAAGAGAAGGTGAGAGCTATTCAAGAATAGTCAACTCCAACCACCGTTGGACAAGTTCGAAGCTTCCATGGCTTGGCTAATTTTTACCGAAGATTTGTGAAGGATTTTAGTACAATTACATCCCCTCTCACCGAAGTCATCAAAAAGAGTGTTGGATTGCATTGGGGTAAAGAGCAAGAAAAGGCATTCCAAAGTCTTAAAGAAAAGTTGGTAAACCCTCCACTTTTATCTTTACCTAATTTTTCTAAGACTTTCGAGATAGAATGTGATGCTTCAGGGGTTGGGATTGGAGCAGTTCTTATGCAAGAAGGGAAACCTATTGCATACTTTAGTGAAAAGCTCAAAGGTGCGGTTCTAAACTACCCGACGTATGACAAGGAATTGTATGCCTTGGTTCGAGCTCTCGAAACTTGGCAACATTACTTGCTTGCGAGGGAATTTGTCATTCATACTGACCATGAGTCATTAAAGTACCTCAAAGGGTAACAAAAATTGAACAAGAGGCTTGCAAGGTGGATGGAATTCATCGAGCCATTTTCATTCGTCATAAAATACAAGAAGGGTAAAGAAAATGTTGTGGCTGATGCATTGTCAAGAAGGTACACTTTAATAGCATCTCTTAGTTCTCATTTGCTAGGATTTGAGCATTTGAAAGATTTATATGAGAATGATTCTGATTTTGGTGACATATTTTTAAAGTGTGAAAAAGGTGCATTTGAGGATTTTTATAAACATGAAAGATATCTTTTTTGAAAATTGCAATTGTGTGTACCACATGGGTCTTTGAGGGAATTGCTTGTAAAAGAAGCCCATGATGGTGGTTTAATGGGTCATTTTGGAATTGCCAAAACTTTGGGGCATTAAGGAGCGTTTTTATTGGCCCCATCAAAGAAAAGATGTAATGAGAATTTGTACAAGGTGTATAACATGTCATAGAGCCAAACCAAGGTTAATCCTCATGGTCTCTATACACCCTTGCCAATTCCCAATGCACCTTGGGTTGATATATCCATGGATTTTGTTTTGGGTTTGCCAAGGACCAAAAGAGGCAGTGACTCCGTTTTTGTGGTTGTTGATCGTTTTTCAAAAATGGCACATTTTATACCATGCCATAAAACGGATGATGCCTCTAACATTGCCGACTTGTTTTTTCGTGAAATAGTTCGTTTGCATGGTATGCCTAGGACAATTGTTTCGGATAGAGATGTTAAGTTCTTAAGCTATTTTTGGAAGACCTTGTGGAGTAGACTTGGAAGAAAATTAATGTTTTCGACTACTTGTCACTCACAAACTGATGGTCAAACTGAAGTGGTTTATGGATTTAATCCTTTATCTCCTATGGATTTGTTTCCTTTGCCTTTAAAGGAACGTTTGAATTTTGATGGAAAAAAAAAAAGCAGATTTTGTAAGGAAGATGCATGAACAAGTCAAGGCTAACATTGAAAAAAGAACAAGGCAATATATGAAAGGTGCAAACAAAGGAAGGAGTGAAATGATCTTTGAACCCGGTGACTTGGTATGGGTTCATTTTCGGAAAGAACGATTTCCCGAAGAGAGACGTTCAAATTTACTACCAAGAGGCGATGGTCCATTCAAAGTCCTGAAGCGGATTAATAACAATGCCTATGAATTGGACTTGCCAAGTGAGTATAAAGTTAGTTCATCTTTTAATGTTAGTGATCTTTTTCTTTTTGTCGCAGATGTTGAAGATTTGAGGAGAAATCCTTTTCAAGGGTGGGGAATGATGAGGACATGCCAATGCTAGAAGTGGAAGATGGTGCAACTCAAGTGTACAAGGGTCCAGTAACAAGATCGTGGACAAAAAAGTTGCTTTCCAACTTCGTTCGTGACTTCCAAATCAATGAAAAGGTGTTCAAAGGCAATGGGGATAATTTGGAGTTGATTGTGATTCAAATGGAGGTTCAAAAAATCTTGAATTTCCAGCCCCGTCCATGGCCAACCCATGATTCATTCCATGGCCATGGTTTTCATGAAGCTTTAGAAATTTTCAGCATTTTCAGAATTTTTGTTCCAACTTTGACGGGCCGTCTAGAAGGTTCTACATATGAAAATAAGGCTTATGATACTTTTTAAGAAAGCCACAAGAGTCTAGTTTCCAACGGACCAAACGGATCCTTAATCGGAAGTTTCTAGAAAGAGTTATGGCTGAATTACTCAAGGGTGGTCATTCTAGACGGGAATTGATAAGTTTTTTCTCTAGATTCATTTTCTAGTATGTTCAATATAGAGATTCATTCTCCTTTATGGGTTATACATTCATCACATGGAAGATTAAGTGTGAACACAACTTTAGAGTTTCCTATACATTTATTATGATGCATATCTTCTTTTGTATTGAGCACTATATAAACCCAAGTGCTTTAACATTTTGTAATCATCCAATTTTGAAATAATATATGAGAGATTTCTCTTTGTTATTTAAACTTTGAACTCATCAAGATTGTCTCTTTTTGCGTTCGAGTCCGACTTATCAAACGGATCACCACCACCGTTTGTGGCATCATTCACTTAGCCCAAGGTTGTCGTTACATTGGGAACGAAGGTCTAGGTATCCACCATTCCATCTCAATTCACTAAAGCCCTTGGTTTGCGTCACTTGGGGGCGTTGGGTCAAGGTATCCATCAATTCATCACCGATTCTTCAATTATAACGATCTAGGGTTCCATTTGGATAATTGGGTCTTGTCGGTTTCGGGCAAGGTTCACATCAGACAGTATGTCAGCAATAGGTAGAGCAAAAAGTTGTATGTATAACGGAAAGTCACGACACTTACGAAGAAGGCACAACACAGTTAGACAATTGATCTCTAATGGAATAATTTTCATTGATTACGTAAATTCAAAAGAGAATATAGCGGATCCGTTTACGAAAGGTATAAATAGAGATCAAATGTATAATGCAGTAAGGGTATTGGGGTTAAAACCCACACAAACAAAGAATTCCATAGCGGTAACTCAACCATGATGAGTGGAGATCCCACAAACATGATTCAATGAGACAACTAAGTTATGGATATTCTAGTAAGTGCACTTAGAACCCAATATAACCTATTCTCAGAAGTTGTCTGAGTGATAAAAACCTGCCGACGTGTGGTAAGGTTAAGCATTAAGCTTTTAACGATTCCTATACCTTGAAATAGGTGGAGTATGGCATGATACTCTTTATGGGAGATCACCTATATAAGTGAGAAGTTTGGCCGCTTCTAAAATGAAACACTTATGAATCCAAGATATGGTCCAGGGCCGAATTGGACACAACGTGAGAACGAAAGATATTAGAATTGTTATCGTGTAAATGTTATTGTCTTGATTTATATAAAAACGCTGACCAGTTGAAGACACCGCGTTCACTGAGCAGCCAGTAAATCCGATAGCATCTTACTAGGGATGATTCAAACCCGAAAGCTACCTACCCCGATACGGTAACAGTTCGTGGGGATTTTCTATAGAGTCTGTATTCTTGCATTAATTTCATTCATGTGGGGGATTGTTGGAAATTGGTTTAGGAATATTGGTTTGACCAATATTTGACCAAGTTTCGTTACTAGTTCCATTTAATAAAAATGCAAATAAGTTGTAAATTAGTAATATACATTTGGAGTAGATTAACTTGATGTATTTATTTTCTCAAAACCAATTTCGGGTGAATGAGAAATTAATTGTTGAAAGTGTGCAACTTTAATGGGTTTATGAAGAGTTGGAAATGTGGAAAGCCATGTATCCCACATTGATTGGAAAATGAAAAAGATGCGAGTATTTAATATAGTTCATCTTAAGTGGAGTCAATCAAGTGTGGGCTTCCTATCATATAAGCTAAGTGGGCCTTTGGGCTAACCATGCAAGCTAGTGGGTAAATAGGTCAATTTTGGGCTAGCCCAAAAATTGACTTATGACCCACGAAGCGGCGCGAAGCGTGCGAAGGATGGTTTAGGGCGCACTTTTCACTTCGCACGTACGCATCGGTCACTGGGAGCTGTGGAGCTTAATTTTTTGGTAAAGGTGGGCTTGAGAGGTGGCTTGGGCTCGGTTAACTCGAGATGGGCCTGGAGCGGCCCAGTCCGAAACCCGGTTTGGATGAAAGGGTGCATCGAGTAGAAGCTTCTGGAAGGATCCGTGTCGGTTGGACCTGGGGCGATCCACGCCTATTCGAATGGGTGGGTCGGGAGTCTTGGATCGACCCAGTCAATCTCAGCCCTTCATTTAGATCTGATCCGACGGCCCAGAACCCACCAGACACAAATTATGCCTTTTCCCAAAAGGCTCCTTGACTTTTCATCTAGTATAAATAAGACCCCTCATCTGCATTTGATTTCATCAGAAAAATCACAAAGCATCCTAAGATTCTTAGAGTTTCCAGTTAAGTCCAAGAAGTTCCCAAATATCAAGTAGTTCGCCGAGACTTCCATTGTAGTGCTGCAAGAAGAAGTCAGTTAGTCGTTGTATCTTGGAGACGTTTGCCTAAGACCGTTGAGCACAATACGGGGCAATTTCATCTTACGGAGAGAGAGTATAACTCTTGCCTCGACTAAATAAAAAGTCCATCCCCATTTTAGTTTTATTTAAAATTATTTTAAGATACGCCATTACTTTTCCAACAAATGCTTCTTTAGTTGACAGTAGGACAAGTTCTTCCCACTTTCTTTTTGCCTCCTAGCTATATCCAAATTACTATATGAAACATATTAGGAATATTATATATAGGGAGGGGCTATTTCCACTACAATTTTTTTTATCCACTACATTTGTCAATATTAATTCAAATAATTTAATCTTTTGACTCATTTGCCCATCAAACAAACTTTAACTTTGGTAAAAAAAACAAAATCTCAATTCATTTTATCTCAACTACGATTCTTTTCAATCATGTCCAAATTATATATATATATGTATATATTTTAGAGAGGAAACTTGAGACGGTGCATTTTGGAGACAAAACAAAACGACGTTATTTTTTTTTACCCAAGTACGTAAGCACTAGTGCGTATGAGATCCGGTCTCTCTCTCTCTCTCTATATATATATATTTAAAGTTGGTGAGAAGGGCTAAGGTGTTGCCATGTGGATAAGTCATGGAAGAAACTTGAATTTGGTGATGCCACATCAACACTATCCTCATAAAATAAGTGACTTTTCATTTTTTTTCTATTAGCTAATAGTATCAGCTAATAATATTAGTTACTCCCTCCGTCCCAGAGTAAGAGTCGTACTTTCCATTTTGGTACGTCCCAGAGTAAGAGTCATATTCCTAAAATGGTAAAGAATCTTTACTATTCACCCCACTCATTCTCTCTCATATTTTACTTTTATACTCACAACACCAATCAATTCAATATTCTCTCACACTCATTCTCTCTCTTACTTTACTTTTACACTCATAACATTTACATCACTTCCAATATTTATTAATAAGCGTGCAAATGAGGTGTAGGACTTTTACTCCGGGACGGAGGGAGTACTATATATGGTAACTATTATAGTTTACTATTATAGTAACTATTACTTGTAATAGTAATAGTTAACTATAGTAGTTAACTATTATAGTTAACTATTACTATTATTAGTAATAGATAACTATAGTAATTAACTATTATAGTTAACTATTACTATTATTAGTAATAGTTACTATAATAGTTACCTTATATAGTAATTAATATTATTAGCTAATAATGTTTAATAAATAATAGTTGATTATTGATAGTTAACTATTATTATAATTAACATTTATATTTAACTTTTATAATTAATTATTTAATAAATTAAAAATTACTATTAATAGTATTAGTTAATCATAATAGTTGCTATATATATATTAAATATTACTATTAATATTATAATTAGTTAATCACAATAGTTACTATATGAGTTAACTATCATTATTAATAGTAATAGTTAATCATTATACAATATATATTAATATTTACTATTAATAGTACTCACTCAGTCTGAGAGTAAGAGTCCTACTTTCTATTTTTTATATATCCCAGAGTAAGAGCCTCTTTCCTAAAATGAAAAATGATGAAAAAGAATGAATAGTATTTTGGACAATTATACCCTCAACCCACTTGCAATTTTTACCAATTTTCTATTGTTTTTTAATAAGTGTGCGCAAACAATGTATGACTCTTACTATAGGACGGAGGGAGTATTAATTAATCATAATAGTTATTATATAGGTTAATTATTACTATTAATATTATTAGTGAATAATAATAGTTATTATATATGTTAGTAAATGTAATTAATAATTATAATAGTTATTTAAATTATTACTAATAATAGTATTAGTTAAGATGATGGATCCACTATTAGTTACTATAACTAGAAAAATTATTTATTTAAGACATAATAAAATTATTATTCTACTAACACATTAGATGTAGATTATAAACTTTAATATTTACTAATCATAATGTGTATATATAAAATCATTCATTTGACAATAGCTAATATTATCAAGCCAATTATCTATAAAATTAAAATTTAATTCATAATAATAATAGTTCATCTTTATATTCAAATTTCAATTATCATATTATTACAACAAAATTTTAGAAAATCAACACAATTTTCCTAAATTTGTAAGAAAGCGTTTTAATTCATATACAATATAATTATATTACAAAAAATTATTATGTTACTTTATTAAAGAAAAACATAAAAAAATAAAATACAAAAAAATAGTAAATTAGTTTCCCGTGTAAAGCACGGGTCACCCACTAGTATGTTTTAGTAAATGTAATGGATGAGTATAATTTGGGATTGTATATTTTTTTTATAAAATGTTTTTTTCTTTCTTTATTATCTCAAAGGGAGATTAGGTCAAGTTACAGAAGTATGCAAGGTTAATAGTGTCTATTCATAATATTTGTAGTGGATGAGCAAAAGATGTAGTGGCAATAGCCCTTGCCTATTATATATTCCAATAGTATATTTGTATATATTAACTTACCAATATTAGAGATTGTATATATCAATTAAGATATTCATATTTTATAAATCAAGTTAGATTAGAACTCTAGAACACTCTTTGTAACCCTATAAATATGTATATCTAATATCAATAATATTTAAGTCGTTCATATCAATCTCTCTCTCTCTCTCTCTCTCTCTCTCTCTCTCTCTCCATGTATGATTTGACTCCGTCTATCATCCTTTATTCCATTATGGTATCAAAGCATCGATCCATAATTGGATTTCTCCGCCAAAAGCCGCCCACCTTAAACATGCTTCCGCCTCTCCACTTTTCGGCCACTTTCTGGCCATTATGACTATTTTATAACTTTACCAGACAGGGGTTGAATGAGAAATAATATAGCTCAATCATCAATTATGGCCACCTTCTCAATTCACAAAGCCAAACGTACAAGAAACACAGTGGAAGAATAAGTGTGGACACACCGTTAGAGTTTTCTAAGCATTTATTATGATGTATATCCTTTTGTTTTAAGCACTATATAAACTCAAGTGTTTCTTCATTTGTAATAATCTAATTTTGAAATACTATATATGAGTTTCTCTTTGTTCTTTAAACTTTGAACTCATCAGGATTGTACTTCTTTTTGTGTTCAAGTCCTACTTATCAATCGGTTTTTCATCCCCGATTGTGGTGTCGTTCACTAGCCCAAGGTTGCCGTTACAATAGGTAGCGGAGGTTTTGGTTCCACCATTCCATCTCACATCACTTAAGTCTTTGGTTTGCGTCACTTGGACGGGGGTCAAGGTATCCATCAATTCATCATCGAT
Source organism: Campanula takesimana (assembly GCA_026119855.1). Classification (NCBI taxonomy): domain Eukaryota; kingdom Viridiplantae; phylum Streptophyta; class Magnoliopsida; order Asterales; family Campanulaceae; genus Campanula; species Campanula takesimana. Next base: position 757,533 of record JAOWBW010000424.1, on the reverse strand, counting down.
TCATCAATTAGAACAATCTGGGGTTCCATTTATATCGTTTGGTCTTGTCAGTTCGGGCAAGGTTCACATCAAAGAGTCTTACCTTGATTTTGACTATTTATTAAGGAAACAATAATAGATGGGTAAGTAGTTCAACTAGGTTGAGGACATAATTGTCCAAAATTGTATTCACAATTCAAGTGGGTAGAAGTAGGTTAGTAACATATTGGTTTTTTATAATTATACAAGCATTAGAAGGACAAAATTGTCCAAAATATATATTCATCCTTTACAATTTCGAGAATGAGATTCCTTCTCATAGATGTAACAAAAAAGAAAATAAGACTTATACGCTGACGGAAGGAGTACCATTGTCTCGTTTAATTTTAATTTCATTTTTATCTTAAAAGATCTTTTTATTGTTATTGATGTACTATCATTAAAATGCTATTTATAGATATTTTCAATTTTATGAAAATATTTAAATTACTACAAAATTTTGGTCATTTATTGAGTTGCGCAACAAAGTCAAGTTATAACACGTATTCCCTATATGCTAGTATTTCTAAGTTTTTATTTCATTTTGGTCATGCGGATTAAGAAAAGTAATTAATATTGATAGTAGAGTAGGTGTTGTGATTATGAAAAATAATGTATGAAAGAAAAAGTGAAATATAAAATAAAAGTGAATAGTTATTGTGAGTAAATAAATGAGTCTCATTAAATAAAATAAAATGATATTACTATCCAATTTTAATTTTGGACATAGAACTTTCCAGAAAAAACAATTATAATAAGTGTTAGCACAATTATAGAATTAAAGAAACAGAATAAATCATACATAATATAGTAGAAAATTAAGAATAAAACAATAGACTTTTTTCTGGGTTTTGTTCGAGTCTTGTGAAAACACACTCTCTCTAAGAAAAATTTGTTCCCTCGCCAAAGTTGTTCTTGAGGTTGTGTTGGACGTTTGCGAACTGAAAAGATTCTTAAACAGTGTCACTAATGGAAAGTAAAGGAGGGCCAAGAAAATCGATAACAATACCCAGAGAGAAAGAAGAGACTATTGGAAAGTGTATCTCAAACTGATTGTGATAGTCTGAATTTATAATGCAAGAATTAATCAAATAGGTTTTAATGTCTGGACTTTTACACAATCAAAATTATAAAAGTCTGCAGGACGCGCACACATGGGTCAAGTGGTTTGAGGCACAAATCAAATTCAAACTCAAATTTGCAGCCCCCTTAGCACCCGAGCGCGAAAGAGAGTCTCTAGTCTACACAATCTTAACCCATAGCAATAGGTGATTGTATTTAAACTTGCTAAACATGTTCCAAATCAATGTGGGACAAGTTCACTTGACATTCCCAATCAACGGTCTTAGAGCTTTATTTCCCTCTTTTTTCCATTTCGGAAACCCATTTCAACAAAGGAGCGGCTTTCCCCTCCATTTCCATGTGGGAAACCCACATTTCCCGACTTCAACCCATTACATTTGGCATTATTATTTATATCATCCAAACTTCAATTTAGACATATAAATATATCCTCTTAATGTTCTCATTTAGCAAAACAAGAATCCACTTTAATCTTTGTTTACTGATAAACGATTTTCTAAAAAAACGTGCACAATTTCTTTTACATATACACCCATTTTTTTCAACAATAACAAAATGAGAACTTTTAAATAATAGAGCAGACGGAGAAATATCAAACTGAAGTAGTATAATTTATACAAATTGTGGAAATAAATAAATAATAAGAAGAAGAAAAAAAAATAAGGACAAAAATGAAGATTGAGAGAACTTAAAGAGATTAGGTAGCTCATGATTATAACTACTACTAGTATTAATAATTGCTAATTTGATTGTTATCGATGTTCCAAGATGTAACTAACGTTAGGTTGCAAAAATCTTTGAAGATACATTTTCAATGTAATGATAACATGATTCTGCATTTCAAAATAAAAGTGAGTAATTTGTTTTCAATCAATTTTTTCATTCTTTTATATATAGTGATATAAGTTTTGTAACAACCGCGTTTAAAAAGGATATCAGTTTCATCCAAATTCCAAAAATGCATAGATGATATCACTTATTTTTTATTGTAAGTACAGTCCATATCTTTTCAACAACGTAAGATTTGAATATAATAAATTTCTCACCTTTAAGAAGCTCAAAAAAACTGGAAAAAAGAAAAGAAATAGGACAATGGAGGAGCTAAGAGTCTATTTCAATTTGCCCAAAATGATAGCATTGTAGCCACAATAGCAATAACGGAAAATAATAGACCAAAACATTTATGGACAAAATAGAATGAAATAAAGAAGAACATAGAAAAAGATTGGAATCAATATTCCATTGTCATTTTGGGGTGGGTGTGTTTATATGATAATGACATGGTCCGAGGAGACAATTCTTGGTCCCTTAACCACCTTAGCCACCTCATTCCATGCTAGAACGTAGATGGCTAAAACCGGTTCCGGACCCGGTTCCGGTTCGGCAAAAGGGTGACCCTGAACCGGCCTGCGCTTACCCCGGTTCCGGTTTGGCACAATCCGGTTCCGGTTCCGGTCCCCCCCCCTTAAAATTATTGAAAAACAAGAGATTTTCGGTCCGGTTACGGTTCCGGTTCCGGTCCGGTTCGGCATATATGTGATCCTGAACCGGCCCAGATGCCTTGCGGTTCCGGTTCGTCCGGTTCCGGTTTCCTCCCCGGTTTGCTCCGGTTCCGGGCTTTTCCGGTCCGGTTTTCCGGTTCTGGTTCAGTTTGGCCATCCCTAGAACGTACCACTTTGTTTTGAAACATTTGTCTAATTTTGACTTTTTATGGTTATCATAAATGAATTTTGACCAAATAATGATGATTATCTAATCGTTCTATTGAAATTTTAACAATTGTAATTGACAAATCATTAAGTAATTTATCAATTACAATTTTTTAAATTTCATTGTGATCACTAGATTGATACTAATGTTTGATCAAAATTCATTTATATTGACTATAAAAAACTAAAATGGGACAAACTTTTCCGGGACAAAGAGAGTATATTCTAGAATGATCATATTTAATGATTAAGAATACAAATGATTATATTTGATATAATTATTTTTAATAAAACACAATACATAATGAATTAATTTCTGATAAACATATCTTGATATACTTCATGATGGAGATAGAAGATAGTATTAGTTGGTCAAATAAGTAGTGAATAGATAATAGATATTGCTCGACGTAGTTCTGTATAAAGGGTGGATAATCTTAGTGTAGTAATATACAACATTCAAATGCTTTAATGTATTATTCCATTCATTCAGATTCAGAAATGATAGTCTCATTTAGTTATTAAACTTTGATCAAATATTAATATTAATCCAATCAACTTAATAAAAAAATTATAATTGTTGATGTCGATAAATAATGATATTTTCAAAAGAATGTCTTACTTGATAACTTACTAATAACATTTTATAACTTTTATAATATAATTAATATTAAACATTTAATCAAAATTCACTTGTTTTAATCATGTAAAATGCGACTATATTTTTTTTTGAAATACTAGTATGTATCACAACGCTATAAAATTTTCATAGATACAATATTAAGGCTTGATATATATTGTGGGTACCCTCTCTATTATCTTAAAGTTTTAGAGTAGTTGGTTATTTAACATGGCATTGGAGCTCTTGGTTTGACAAGGTCAATAGTTCGAATAGTCTCGTTTGCATTTGTTTACCAGAATTAATTGTGCCCCACAACGTGTTCACTCCTCTAGTGTGGTCGGGTTACACGTGAGGGGGAGTATTAAGGCTTAATATATATTGTGGGTACCCTCTCTATCACCTTAAGGTTTTAGAGGAGTTAGTTACATACCATTCACTCCTCCAGTGTGGTCGGGTTACACGTGAAGGGGAGTATTAAGACTTAATATACATTGTGGGTACCCTCTTTATCACCTTAAGGTTTTAAAGGAAATAGTTACATACCGTATGTTTCGGCCAATTTTTGACAATTGGACTAATAAAATGAAGAAAAAAGAAATTGGGTACAATGGAATAAAGAAGTAAAAGATTCAAGAATATTGGACTAGGATGTAACGAGGAAAGCCTTTGAGCAACTACTCTCTGGCATAAAACCTCGGGAGGTTTTGGAAACCTACCTCTGTACCAAACGATTTTATTAATGTATGAGTGTGAGTACAAGAGAAAGTAGAGAGGGAGAGTTACAAGAGAGAAGTGAGTGTTACCGCAGGGAGTGAGTGAAAAAGTGTGTGTGTTTACATAGAATGTGTTAACTATTTATACTAAAAGAATAATGTAAACTATCCATCAATGCCTAAAATCTCGGGGAGTTTGTTGCAGTCTCTTTGTTTGTTGATGATAAGCTTTAGTCTTTGACTTGGTCCATGAGTAGATGTGCTAATCATTTATCCCATGTGTGAATTAATAACAGCCCTATAAAGTAGGAACAATAAAACTGCCACTCAAGATGTCAGGTCGTCAACTCAGGATGTCACGTCAGGATGTAAAGTCAACATGTCAACATGTTGAGTCAACATGTAGAGTCAAGATGTAAGATGTAACTTCAGGATGTCAACATGTAGAGTCAAGATGTAAGATGTAACTTCAGGATGTCAACATGTAGACTCAAGTCGTTATTTCCAGGATGTAGATATAGTGCTGTGAGATTTTTCACCCCAAACAATTGCCCCCAAATTTTTTGAATTGAGTGAACATAGAAATTCAAGAAATTTCCATAACAGTTGATGTAGGTGATAAAAGCTCCAAGATGCAATTGATCCTGCAAAAAACAAAGAGAAAGACGAAGAATAGGATATTTTGGTGATTGTCTTAAAGACAATTTTTATTTGTTTGCAACATGTCTGTTTGGACATGTTAGGTTGCAATTTTGTTTGAACCATGTCTTGTGATAGCATGATTAAAACTTATGAATGTTTCCCGTTTTAGGATCAGTGTGTTTGATCCTTTTTGGTATTTTGATAATAGATTGGTCATACGGTTAGGATTCTAAGGGTAGCATGTTGATGTTTACAACTTCGAATAATTTTGGAACAATTGAATTGTAGCGATGTAAGGAATGGTTGGTAACATGTTGATGTTACAAGTTGAGAATCATTGAAAAGATGAAAAGATGATTATCTTTTAAACCCTGTGTTCGTTTGGTAACATGTAAATGCTACAACCATTGATTTCAACTTGAGTTCATAATTTTAGCCAAGTGCAAGAAGGTAATCAATATGTTCATGACACATTGGCCCACCTACAACTTAACTAAAACATGAAAATCGTGCGCACGGGCGAAGGTGTAGAAACCTTAAACACATAAGAAAGGTGTAAAACCTTTAAACCTTTGAAAGGTGTAAAACCTTATACCTTGGATGGAATTGTACTTTGATTTTTCTTGTTGGACATGAATTCTGACTCATGTGAACATCTTTGAATACTTGGATCAGCATGTAACACCTCTGATCAACATATAACATCTGGAAAACTTGGATCAACATGTAAACATCTTGACCTGAATAGGGACTTTGAGCTTCCTCGCAAAGCAGAAACATGTTAGGGTTGGGTATTAGCTTGGCTAACACCCCTCCGATGCTTAAGTCAGTCGATGTTTGATGAAGATATATCAAATTGAAACAACATAATTGAAATAAATCAATATAAATGCATACATGATTTTCTGAATTAAGTTGACAAGCTATAACTTACATGAAGTACAGCTTGAGATGCGCTGCATTCTAACTTCTAGGAATTCTGGTATCATCTATAGTTGACATCCAGCATGCCCCCTTTCCAACCTATTGATTAATAATCCTGCATGAGCTTATCTTCTTCCAACCTGATGAATCTAGATGCTCTGGTTCTGATTTCATCCAGCCTTCTGCATGGCGTCATGACTAGGTCATCATAGTACGGAGAGTCCTTCTTGAGTCCCATTCTAAAGGCTTCAATTGCGGTTACAGTATCCAGGTTGGAGATGTTCACCGCCTCCCTATTGAACCTGCTCAGGTAGTCTTTGAGTAGTTCCTCAGGTTGCTGGACCACCCTGTAAAGATCACTTGTCAGCTTCTCGAACACCCTGTTGCATGAAAACTGATTAGTGAACAAGTTGATAAGTTGAGCATATGATCCAATAGAACCCAAAGGCTGGCTGATGAGCCATCTCAAAGCTGCCCCTGTAAGAGTTGAGCCAAAACTCCTGCAAAAGCACGCTTCCTTGTACTGAGGTGGAATGTGGACTACATTCATCTTCTCCTGATACAATGCAACATGCTCTGCTGGATCAGTTGTCCCATCATACGGCTTCATGTGGGGTGGACTGAACTTCTTTGGTATGACCACGTTGGCTATGGCTGGAGTGAATCGAGACTCATTGAAGCAGGTTGGTGATGCTTGTTGACATGGCAAGGTCACTCCAGGCACACATCACCAAGTCTTTTAGTTCCTGCAATTGCCTGCTAAACATGTTCATCATATAAAAATTAGCACCAGCATGATTAAATTGATCAAAATTAAATTGAGGATTAACACTCCCTGTCGCCATTGTGGATGGCGTTACAAATGTTGTTGAAGACGGAGTGATGGTTTCAGGATGGATGACTGTGTTGTCCGTGGTCAGGTTGGTCGTTGGGATAAAACCATCATTCATCGGTCCAATCTCAGCATCAAAGGTAATCTTCCTAGGCTGGATTGGAGCAAAAAGATTGGGACTCATGCTGGAGTTTGTAGTCTGGAAGATGCTCGAATAAGGACTCTGGTAGGTTGCTGACGAACCAGCTTGAATAACAGAAATCTCACGCTGCAACCTGATTGCATTGTTCATCAGCATGCTGGAGTATCAGCCTGTAACTGAATATGTCGCCTCATCTTGCCCATCATATTGGTCAACTTGGTGGCGACATCCACAGGGATTTCAGATGCCCCCATTGCTGACATGCCCCCACTTACAGCTGAAATTCCAGAAGTAATCTGCCCGGTTGTTGGATTGTTCATCTCGAATCTATTAACAATCTAAAAGACCAAAGTTCCCACAGACGGCGCCAAATTGTTTCGGCCAATTTTTGACAATTGGACTAATAAAATGAAGAAAAAAGAAATTGGGTACAATGGAATAAAGAAGTAAAAGATTCAAGAATATTGGACTAGGATGTAACGAGGAAAGCCTTTGAGCAACTACTCTCTGGCATAAAACCTCGGGAGGTTTTGGAAACCTACCTCTGTACCAAACGATTTTATTAATGTATGAGTGTGAGTACAAGAGAAAGTAGAGAGGGAGAGTTACAAGAGAGAAGTGAGTGTTACCGCAGGGAGTGAGTGAAAAAGTGTGTGTGTTTACATAGAATGTGTTAACTATTTATACTAAAAGAATAATGTAAACTATCCATCAATGCCTAAAATCTCGGGGAGTTTGTTGCAGTCTCTTTGTTTGTTGATGATAAGCTTTAGTCTTTGACTTGGTCCATGAGTAGATGTGCTAATCATTTATCCCATGTGTGAATTAATAACAGCCCTATAAAGTAGGAACAATAAAACTGCCACTCAAGATGTCAGGTCGTCAACTCAGGATGTCACGTCAGGATGTAAAGTCAACATGTCAACATGTTGAGTCAACATGTAGAGTCAAGATGTAAGATGTAACTTCAGGATGTCAACATGTAGAGTCAAGATGTAAGATGTAACTTCAGGATGTCAACATGTAGACTCAAGTCGTTATTTCCAGGATGTAGATATAGTGTTGTGAGATTTTTCACCCCAAACACCGTATAATCACCTTTCTTAGATCTTATGCATGACACACTCTACATAAACCCACATGCCAATTAGAAATGGTTATGCAATCCATATTATTGATCGGATAAGATATGGTTAGCTCATTCTTAAACTACAAACATGAATGATTTACCTATAAATAAATCAGATTGATTCGACACCTTTCATACAAATATGATTTGTTTATAGGGCAAATCGGGATTTGTACCCCTGTACTTAGGGTTCACATGCAGATATGCCCTTAGACCAGTTTATTGGCAATTATGCCCCTGTACTCAGCTTTTGGACCTGGCAAATACGACCTCCGTTATATTTTCGTTCAAAATTTAACGAAATTGTTAACTGGGCATCCTAATTGGCAAAATTACTTATACACGTGAACCATTTAACCAAACGAAGTCGTTTGGTTGAATAGTGGAACGACCTCACCTTGTGTTAAGTGGCCTCGTTTCACCTAAGTGTTGGTATCTATTCTTCCATTCATCTTTCTGGATGTATAAATTTCAGTTAATCCATCATGGTTATGAATTTAAAATTAGTAATATAAAATAAGTTTATGTAATTAATTCTATTTGTATATTTTATGCTTCAAAAAATTAATTTAAACTCAATTGAAATTTGAAGATTTTAATAAAAAAAAAACTATACTAATAAGATTAAATTTATTATTGGTTATATTTTTGTAATAAACTAAGAATTTGTGATATCTTAATTACATTTATTGAAATTTTATTAAAATAATCACTAATTAGTTAAAATTCACTTATATTAAATGTAAAAAAAATTGAGCAATTATCTGTAAGAAATTAAACAGAATAAGTTGATATTATTGTGATAAAAATAGTATAATTGTCTCACGATAATATCAACCTATTATGTTTAATTTCTTACAGATAATTGCTCAATTTTTTTTACATTTAATATAAGTGAATTTTAACTAATTAGTGATTACTTTAATAAAATTTCAATAAATGTAATTAAGATATCACAAATTCTTATTTTATTACAAAAATATTACCAATAATAATGTTTAATTTTATTATTTTTATATTACCAATTTTAAATTCATAACCATGATGGATTAACTTAAATTTATACATCCAGAAATTAAGTGCGTTCTATCTTTTATTGGTGCATTTAAAGAGAAAAGGGACCTAATTTGTTACATACTCCCTCCGTCCCAGCTCACTTGAGACTTTTTGACCAAAACTGGTCAACTTAAGGTCGGTTTGACCAACACTTTATAGAAATATTTATGATCCGAACAAAAATTAAAAAAATGTAAAATGACCACCATTAAAAATCCTCTCAATAACAATTTTTAAAAAGTTTTTTGGAACATAAATATTTCTATAAAGTGTTGGTCAAACCGACCTTAAGTTGACCAGTTTTGGTCAAAAAGTCTCAAGTGAGCTGGGACGGAGGGAGTATTAGTTTGGTCGAAGCATAAAGATGAATGGAAGAATAGATACCAACACTTAGGTGAAACGAGGCCATTTAACACAAGGTGAGGTCGTTTCTTTATTCAACCAAACGACTTCGTTTGGTTAAATGGTCCATGTGTATAAGTAATTTTGCCAATTAGGATGCCCAGTTAACAATTCCGTTAAATTTTCAACGAAAATATAACGGAGGTCGTATTTGCGGGTCCAAAAGCTGAGTACTGGGGCATAATTGCCAATAAACTGGTCTAAGGGCATATCTGCATGTGAACCCTAAGTACAGGGGTACAAATCCCTATTTGCCCTTTGTTTATAACGTGCACATAATTATGAGATTATAGGTATTATTAAGAATCAGTGAATCACTATGAATCCACAAACACGACCACAATTTTTTTCTAAGAAAAATTAGATACTCCGTCCGTTCCAAACTAATCACTATTTATTTTCGTTCTGCGCGTCCCATACTATTTGCGACTTATCTAAAATTTTCAATTTTTTCTCTCATACTCACTCACGACAACTATTCACTAACTTATTTTCTCTCTCATACCCACTTACAATACTTACTTTTCCAATATGTTTTCTTAATTCCCGTACATTCACTTTTAGTAGCCATTAGTTTAGAACTACAGACTATCTATTAGCAAATCTCACGAATAAGAAAAAACAATCCTCAATAAATGTTGACTCATCCCAAGCAAGAGAAATATTATACTGATGGGCAATCCTTGAAGACAATCAAATGCGACATTCATACTACAGTTTAAGTTCGTGAGCAAAAATGGACTAATTGAATCAAATGAAAATTTATAAGCAACCACTAACTCCCAACAATTACATTATCTAGTCCCTTATAATTAATCCGAGACAAATCTTCATATATAGTCTTGTTGGGATTGGAGTCAAAATCAAGGGGAGGATCAAAACTAAGGTGAGATTTGCAGGGATCCGAAGTGGGATTTGGAGATGCAAAGATCTGGATGGATCGGAGGTGTTTTCCGGACTATGGGGCAGTCAACTTGGGTTGGAGAAAGATCGCTAAGTGGGAAATGTTGTGGTATAGACCCTCCAAACCAAACAGATCGCAAGAATAATTTATGCAAACCCAACAAGCAAGAACGATAAAAGAAGCAAAAACAGTAAAAAGACAAAAAGAATTGTTTACCCAGTTCGTCAATATTTTTTACTACGTCTGGGGGCACTACCAAGCCAGGATCTTGCACTATAATATGTAAATATGGAGTTACAATGAGTTATGGAGCGGAACTCTGCTTATATACACAACCTAGAATAAAGACCAAATCCTAGTCAAAGAAGGAAACCTAAAATCAAGCAGTTTTGACCAACCTGGTTTTCCCCGACACTATGTGCGGCCGCACAGTTCTAGCCTGTGCGGTCGCCCAACCTAGTCCCCGGTGGCTCTATTCAAGACTGATGACCTGGGCGGTCGCTCGCCACTATTCTGGGCGGTCACCCACTTCGCCTGTGTGCTGACTTGATTTCTTCCATCGTCTTTGATCGCTAGTCCGGTTGGTCTTCTACTCCAACAGGAAATTTGTTTAATGCAAATTTAGACAATGTAGAAGATATGAAAGAAGAGGAGGGAGGCATCAGGCACTTGCGAAAGCAACTGACGAGGCAGAGGGGGGTGGTACAATCCGGTTTGACCACGTGAGAAAAGGAGGACTTATCGTAAATGACGTAAGTAAGCGACATGTGGTAGCTCGTATGAGGAATGCGAAGATGTTTTACTCTACCGATAACATCAATATTCATTCCGGGTGGGAGTAAGAAGCTTTTAGACTGACATGTTGGTGTAAAAGGGAGATAAATCAATAAATAGAATGTTAGGGTGGAGAGGTGACACCTCATAGCTGGTCAGCAAGGAGAACGAGTCACAAGTACCTAACAAAGAGCGAGAAAAGACCATAAAAAGATAATGCGAGAAACAAGGTGTGTCCGAGTTTCATGTGGGAGCATTGATAGGGGAGTGGGTCTGTAGGGAGAAGGCGAAGTTAGACTTACAGAGAAATCAATGTAGAAGTTTATTTGGGGAGGCAAGAAGAATCTAACACGGAGAGGTTGAAGCATCGCTTGGTTTCAACTCGGCTTACTACTTGGGCGTGGAGGCTCATGACGGGGAAAGCGTGAGGGATCTTAATGGAAGAGCGTGGAGGCTTATCATCAAAAAGGTTCTTAATGTTAAAATATTTGGTGGATCATTCTCTGATGGGAGTTTGATGGAGTTTGTCACAATGGTTGTTTATGTCTCCAGGTGGGAGATTGTTGGGATAGAAGTCAAAACCAATGGGAGGATCAAAACCATGGAGAAGAAGAAGCAGAAAATGCACTACAAGAGGAGTGTGCAGCCGCCCAAGGAGCAGCTGGGCGACCGCCACTTAGTCTAAGAATTTATGGGCCAAGACGCGTGGAGTAAGCAGCCGTACAAGGAAAAATGAGCGACCGCCCACTCTGTCCGAAAATCTAGAGTAAGTACTGGCATATGGAGCTGGGATGGTCTTGGAAACCATTGTGGTACACGTGGAAGTTATTGAATTGGAAAAGGAATATTTATTCCTTTAGGAATTTATTTTCCTTTAGGATACTAATTACCTTATTCAATTTATACTCCATCCGTCACTGTGACTCCGGTGATGGATGTGTTTTGACCCATTCAAATCACATACTTCTATGATTTATTTGGTTCTCAACCATAGGTGTTTTAATAGTTTTTTTAGGGGACGTTTGGTAGGCTGATTAAATGACTGGATAGTATAAATAGTACTGAAGATAGTGTTTGGTATGGTTTTAGCCTTATGGATTAATAAGAAGGTTGGGGTGGATAAGTCCCTTATCCCCCGCTTATTTACCCCAACAAAAAGGGTGGTGTTATTAATACGGAGCTAAAGAATACAGATCCTATTTTTTCTCATCCCAATTATACCCTCAATAAATCAAAAAGCTTGACGTAAACAAAAGTAAAACCCTTTTTGCTTTTGTTCTCACCATTCAACGAGCCAACATGTAACTTCTTCTGCTTTCTTATTTTCTTCTTCTTCTTCTTCATTTTATTGCTATTTGTAAAAACATACATTCCAAATTACATTTTCTTTTTCTTTGCAATGAAATCGTTTGGAAAGTTTCTCAAAAATAAAATTAAATTAAAGCTTTGGTTCAAAATCGAAATTGACAGTTTCTCTTTGTTTACTTTTTAATATATTCGGACATTTATTTTGGGACGGTTGGAACAACTAAATTTTCATTATTGATGAATCCTTTTGGATTTTTTTGGAAAACAATTTATAATACTCTTCTTCATTTTTTGTTGGAATACGACTTTGTACATGCATACCTTTCCCTGTTGATGGCAGACGAAACCATCAAAGAACAACCACACTGGTAGCTTTGAGCCATTAGCTATTACGAATTGAATATATATTAGTTTAATAGAATTTAAAAGAAAATCTAATGCATGGGGCTTTTAAAATATGATTAAGGAGGTCAGTATGTGATAATCATATTTCATCGTTTTATCATGAGGGTATTTTTGGAAATATGATGTTGTATTGCAAGATTTCATTTGACTATCAGATAAGATATCAGGATAAGGACGGGATAAAATGATTTAATCCTAATGCTACCAAATATCATTTACCTGATTATTAATCCTTCAGTATAATAATTGGGTGATTATTAATACGTGGATAAATAATCGAGCTTATCCTTATCTTTCTACCAAACGAGCTCTTAGTGTTTTATGAGTATAGGGAAGAAGCGAAACAAGGCACGGATTCATGTACGTTAAAGTGTGAAAAAAAAAAGATAAAAAACGGATCAGAAAATAAATATAAAGAGATTTTACCACTAAGAAATAAATACCATTGGATAGTACTCGAAAATAGATTTTTAATAATATTTCGCACGTCCAAATCGGAGTACGTATGAAGAAGTTATGGCCTCCGGAAGTTTGCGCGAAAAAAGTACAAATCAGAGAAGCAGTGGGTACTGCATAAGTGGGCGACCGCACCATAACACTATGGGCGGACGTACACTAAGCATGCGCTCCATCCAGGGACCTTAAGGGAATTTTTCTAGGGACCTTAAAAGAATTTTTAAAATATACTGGGCCTTTCAGTAATTTCCAAAATTTTAGGGACTTTAAAGGAATTTCTGGAAGACCATTAGGGAATTTTTGAAGGGCTTTTTTAGAAACTCAAAAATCCCAAGGGCTCTTGAGAAAATTCTGGCCAGCAACTTAATTTCTCTTTTTTCAACAAGGAATCCTAGGTTTTTCCTAATTTTACACCCCTTAGCCCCAGTATAAATATAACACTTCAACATATTTTATTGATTCATACTTTTATTCAAGATTCAAGGTTGTAAACAAGGATCATCAATATAATTCAGAATTTTTATGTTCTTTAATTATTTCTTGTTCTTGATTTTATTAGTATGAGTAACTAATTTCTTATATTCATGGATTGGTAGTAACAAATATTTAATCTCTAAGCTATTGATTTAATTCTTCCATTCAATTTCTATTCTTGTTTTTCAAAATATTCTTCATGCTAGTTTTAGGGTTTCAATTATATGTTAAGGTATAAATTGACATTTTAACTATTGTGTATCAACTGTTGCAGTAACTATGGCATTGATACGTTGACCACTATTTTGACAATAAGATTCAATAGAAGACGTAACTGAAATCAAACGGATATAGGTTCTTATGTTCTTAAGTTCTTCATGATTTCTTGGCATATTATGCAGACGTAACTAAGTATAATATAAAGAGGATATTAGGATTGCAAATCGCACACCAAACCGTCTCAATCCTTACTATTGTGAACGAACCCAAAGAATGAGATTAATCTTGTTATTATGAGCATAGCATAGAGTGAAAGTATTTGTGAACCCAATTCGTGAAACTATTCATTAATCTTTATTAATTCTTGCTTTTATTTATTTTCTTAGTTTAATTTTGTGGACCCCAAAAATTGGAAAAGAATTTGAATCTAAGAATCGAAATATTTTTCTTCGTCAAAGACCCGTTTCTACTTATTTAGACTCAAAGACAAAGGTTTCTTTGGCTTTTTGTTCATTCTATCTTTCGTAGAATAAGTGATGATCTAATGGTTCTTACTCAGAGAATATTTAGGCTTAGCTTAGTCTTTTTTCAACTCATCGCGGTTCTAGTATGAATCTGGGGCTTTACTGGATTCAGAGGGTCTTAACAAGAGAATTCCTATGAATACTAAAGAAATGCACTAAGAAAAGCCACATTCCATCTAAAAAATAGGGAAGAGATCATTCAAGAGGCCCGTAAGGATCAAGATAAAGACAACTGAGCCGACTTGAGAGTTTGGTATTATCACCACGAAGAAGAGCTTTCGGATTTTTCTTCCTTCGTATCTTCAGCGAAGATTGAATTGGAAATTCAGAAGTTTTCAACTTTCGATTCCATATCCGTTCCAACAAGTATTTTGGGGTATTTGCTTGTATTCGAAAAACTAGAAAACCCTTCTTACGTTTCCACATCAAAGTGAAGATCGTTGTATTTTGTCTTTTTATGCCGGAAGGTTTCCAAGGGCCTATTTCGAATTATGACATTTGACCATGACATAAATCTCATAACGGGTCTATCCAGTACCTTGTTCTCCAACAAGTACCCACAAGCTTAATCCGCATCCTATGCACCATAATCATCATACGATTATCCATTAAACTCATGCTAGCCCTTCATAAGTGCTAGGGACAATGATTGCTATAATAAACATGCAAAAGATATAAAAATCGGGTTTGTTATCTCTATAACAATAAAGCTATGATGTAACGCATAGGCTTTTCTCAAGTACCTATGGCATAATATCCAATAATATCCTGGCTTGGTGCCCCCGGACGTAGTTCATGTGTTGAACGAACCGGGTTAACAAATTCATGGTGTTATTTCTTTCATGTTATCATGTGTTGATTATTTCTCAATGTTGATGATTGCTAGTATGGGCTAGTGGATGTAGAGATCCCCCAAAATCCCCTACAGTCCCCTTCACATATACAAAACTTTGAATAATGCATTTGTTTATAATAACTTGTGATGCCCAAAAACTTCTCAAAGTAAAACTTGGACATTGCATGACACGAGTATTCAAAAAAATTCTACAAAGAGATAAATTAGCTTTAAAGAGACGACAAATAAAGCAATTGGGTCGCAATAAATGTCAAAAGAAGCATTGTCACGCCCCGGAAATCTCAAAAATCCATAAATATAAAATTTACATAATATACATCTCCAAAATACAAAATACCAAACACGGGCGCGTGAATTCAACTATGAAATCCATACCATCAAGCAACACCTCAACGAGATTATAACTCGGAGACTAGAAACAAACGCGGAAGCAAGAACAACTATTAACAAAAATACCCAAAGTGCAACCGTATATACAAAACACTGAACGACTACGAACCCACAATAATATGCGTAAAGGCTCCGAAGGGCAACTATCCCAAATGCGATCAACCTGCTCAGAAGATTCCCGCTACAACGAACCTCACAACGCTACCACTTGCTTTCCTGGGGGGGGGGGGTTTAAGGAAAAACAATTTGAAACAAGAAACGGGGTGAGATAAAATCTCAGTAAGTTACTAAATGCATCTACATGGCATAATATCATGCAAATCAACGATATAACTGAACAAGTAAATCACATAACAACAAATGAGAAAGCTCCCTATCGCCAACTGTCCCATACCAGTTGGAAATAACGACTAACTCATCATGCAGCACATAAGACTGAAATAAACACGTAACAAAGGATACTGAGCCAAGGTTTCACCAAACTGATAGAACAATCGCTGCGCAGCTTCAACCGATCAACCAATCAACAATAGCAGTATAACAACTGAAGAGAACCCCGGTCAGAACCGACCAATCAATCAATCAACCCATCAAACCATCTTCATAGTAGCATAAAAGCTGAAGAGAATACCCCCGGTACCGGAACCAATAACAAAGTAACGTGCCACAAAGGGCGGGAGCCATGCCACAAAGTCATGCTCCAAAACGTGTAGCTAGAATACTCACAAAAGGAGCTAGCTCATCCCAACCAAGGCCAATCTGGAAGAGGAAAATAAGGGCAAAACAATGGATCACATTATAATGGACTCGGCTCGTTGCCATTATAATCTTCCCCATCGCCCGACACAACCACAAATACCAGCTGGACTTTCAAATAAATGCTAAGTAATAAAATACTAGCACGGTAAACAACTAAGGATTCCAAAGTAGGGAACCATACCAAATAATCACCATAAAGATGCAACGGTTACTCATGAAGAGTTTAACAACAACGATAACAAGAGTTTCTCATGAAGAGCACCACAACGATAAACGGAATTGCTCATAAGGAGCCCAACAACAATGATTATTAAAACACGATGATTCCATGATAAGGTACCATACCAATTACATCCTAAAGGTGATACCCACAAGTTACTCATAAAGAGCACAACCCAAACAGTCGCTCACAAATAGCACAATGACTATTACCCAAAATGACTCTAAACATTTACTCATAAAGATATACTGGGACTATTAACTCCCTATAATTACACCTAGAATTCCAAATAGGAAGACCGAATAAATACACCTTAAATCTAGTCAACACCGTAGGTACCCAATCACCAATTCACGTCTTACATCCGTTCATCAACGAACCAATTCTTAACCTCAAACACCCAATAAAATCCCGAAGTTTAAAACTTAGAACTTAACTGAACAACCTATTCCATCTTGTATTACTCGAAGAGAGCTTCGAAACGATAGTTTACACGCCTAAAACGGAGTCCGGATGAAGAAGTTATGGCCTCCGGAAGATCGACCTAAATTCTAGAAAAAGTGGGCGGGCGCCCAGAATTGAGTGGGCGGTCGCCCGGAACGCTGTTGCCAAGCTAAATGAGGCTGATTTAGTGGGAGGTCGCCCAAAACTAAGTGGGCGGCCGCCCAGACCCCAAAATACCCCCGAATTTCACTCCTTTTGTTTTAAATCTTGATATAACAACCCTTATACCTCCCCACCATTGTGGAGCTCGACCCAAACCAATTCTAACTCCATTAAAACCCTATTTAACTCCAAATATATCAAACAACACATAACTCATCACCCCAATCCAACAATCCATCACCTAATCTTCACAAATCACTTCGAGAACAACAATTTCTTCCATGACTTCCTAAATCAATTCGATTGAAACAATCACGAACACATCATAAGATGCCCAAACATTCCCAACAATACTTGATCAAATTCCATAACACCATTGTTCACAAAGGAACCAAATCAGGCACTAAAGTGTTCCACGGTATTAACTTAAGTCAACTAGGGTGATACTTCGAGCCTAGATCGGGCTTGAACCATAAAACCATTCGAAAACAAAGGTACTCAGGACAGCTGGTATGGGCGGTCGCCCATAGCCAGTCCGGGCGGTCGCCCAAAACCCACACCCAAGCCCAAAACCAACTGACTTCATGGGCGGTCTCCCAAACCACCCCTGGGCGGTCGCCCACGCACCCAGGTCGCAGGAAAACGGCAAGAACCAAATGGGTTCTTCCATTTTCTTACCCAAAACCAAATTTCTCACAATCAACACTCCCAACTTGATCCCCAAAGTACCCAAACAACATCTAACTGAAAAGGGGACCTAAATAACACCATTTATCAACCAAAACCAAGATTAAATTCCAACATTCATAACAATCACCATTTTTAACCAAAAACCCAAATAAATTCCAATAAATTCCAAACTCAATAAAACATCAAATATAACAACTTAAGCATTATATAAACATGATATGAACATTTTAGCATAAAAATAGGGGAAAACAACTTACCCGGATTTTATCAAAGTTGTCGGAATTCGAAATTTCTTTGTTCTCTACGATCCTAACGACGATCTAAACATGTTTCAAGTTATGAGAAATGAGAGATAATGAGAGGAAAAGGACTAAAAAGAAGAGAGAAGGAGAGAGTTTCTTACCCTTTTTAACCATGGAGGAGAGAGAGAGAGATTGAGTGTGTGTGTGTGCTGGAGAGTGAGGGAGAAGGTGAGGGAGAGGGGGAAGTAGGGAGGGAGTAGGAGGATGATTAATTAGAATGTTACACCTAGGGCCCCTCCCCTACTACTTACCATTACAATTAAACTCCCTACTACAATCAAGTCCCAACACTACTACACTAGCACAAATAACTCAAATAAAATGCTAGGCATAAATTATTATGAAGCATAAAATGCACACAAAATTTATTTAGATAAATAAATAATTTAAATAAATAAATAAGAAATAAATAAATAATTAAATATTTATTACTAAGAAAATAGAGGCGGGTTTTCGGGTCGTTACAAGCATTCCAAGCATTGCAACATGAACAAACATCATATAAAGACTCTCAACACATTAAAAAATTATAATGTAACTTTAAAATGTTTAAAAAGTGAAACGGAACTATCATTATGAGATGGAATGACTATCATTACACCTAAAATGATACAAAAATCTTGCTCACGAGATCTTAAGTGTAATGATTTTATTAGTATTTTTAATTAGAGTGTAATGGATCCACTACTGATATAATCAATATCAATAAAATAGAATCAACTCATTTTTGAACAAAATATAATCTATAAAATAATACTAAAAGAGAAACCGCTGACGTCATCTTTTACACTTGGCAGCGTCTCCTTCAATTTTTTTCCCGCTTAAAACTAAAACAGCTAGATTGAAAGGCTTTTATGGCGCAGCACTTGGAAGCTTGTGGGGAATCCAAAAGGTTTATCAGCTGCACTCATTTTCAAAGCTCAAACATTGAATGTTACCAGGCATAAATATGGACCGCTAGAAGACAAACAGACTAGAAGGAGAAGAGTCCAGGACAAGAGAAGAAGAATTTCTCACTCACGTGATTATAAGTACCAAAAAAGAGGACTTCATGTTGTTTTTTGTAAAGGCCTATCATGCACTGCTGCACCACCATCTTTATCACAGCCACAAGTACGTTTCAATTTTTTCTCTTTGCTTTGTTACCTTTTTGAATAATATGATTTGCTATAAACAGATTTTTTAAGCTCTTCTACAATTACCCAGGTGATGTTTGTTAAGCAATGGTACTAACTCTTGACACATAATTTCTTGGAAATCTGTAGTTTACTTCAGGCAACAATGGAAACTTTCGACACAGACTCGATGTTCAACGCCTGATGAGTTTTTCGCTTTGGAAAGAAAGTTTGTTACTGAAATACGCGAAATTCAAAAGGTATCTACTTTTGAATTAAAATAATCATTTTTTATACATGTCCAATTAAGATATATCTAAAAATGTTTATTGTAATTTCAGAAATGTTGTTGCGTTACTCTTGCTACTATTACGTGCATTCAGAAATGTTGTTGCGTTCCTCATTCAGAAAAGTTTTTTTTGAAATGTTTATTATATGAGTTCATACAAGTCTGATTTGGGGAAAAAAGTTTGGCTAGTTATGATGATTATTATTAAAATTTCCAGACCGGTGATAATGATGCATTTCCGGAAAAGTTGAATGTGTTTGTGGGGAAAAGGTACCTTTTTGTTGTGGAAGTTTCAGATTTTAATCTAGATCAAAACTAGCATATCTACACTGTTGTGAGAACGAGTGAGGATGAAGAGATAATCAAAAAGTTTTTAAGATCTTCTACAATTACCGAGGTGATGTTTATTTATTTTATCATATTGTAATACATTTACTTTATTAAAAATCATGCTGACAATTATTTTCATTTGCTTTTAACATTGCAGGATAAGGACGGTGATGGTTGTACCTCAAATGAAGCCGACTCAATTAAGCCACTTAATGATGTCGAGAAAGTATGATATTTTGAACTATGTTCCCTGATCTATCTCTACATTTATCCCCATATATCCAAAGGTTTTTGTATGTTCAAATATGAGCTTCTATAGAAATGATAACTTAAATAATTTTGTGCATGATTCAACTTCATATACATATACAGGTGATAATGAATATCAGTCAGATTTTTGCTTGGGCAGCCCTTTAGGGAAACGATCGTTAGAATCTTTTTCATTAAACAACTTTTTGGTTGTATAACACTTTTGTTTTTAGTTTTGGAAATCATAATTAACGTATTTTGTAATGGGTATATTATGTCCCATTTTTTTTTGGGTCATGTATGAGAGTGAATATTTTGAGTTTCTTAGATATTACCCCTACTTTCTCATTGATTTCTAAAAGAAAGACCGTCTTGGTTGTTTTTTAAATGTTTTATTTTGAAATTCACAATCTGACTTAAGTTCTCACTTTGATCCATCTTGCATTTTTGGTGTTTGTTGAATACCAAATAAACTTACTTTATTTGGCTAAATGGACACGTTTTACTCCCTAGGTCCCGAATTGATAGTTTCGTTTGATTTTTCAAACATTTAAAAATTACACTATAACAATTAAAAACTTTAGTTTGAGATAGACAAAAAAAGTAAGAACTTTAGTATTAGACAGAAAGAGTTATCTATGTCTAAAAAATGTTCAAAATTATATTTGATTAAAAATAAATTTTTAAATTTAGTTTGAGACAAAATAAGTATATTCTTAGGTAATAAAACAATTATGCTTTTGAATCTGACTTCATACACATGTATGACTTACATTTTTAATTTATTCAAATAAATATAGTTAAGTCATGAGTAATTTATCATATTACATTCTCACCTTAAATTTTCACATAGATTGTGATTGTCAATTAATTTATTTTTTTCACACTTTACCACCTCCCCCCCCCCCCCCTTTAAAAGAACTTCCAAATACGCCCTCAAGTGAGCAATTTCATTAAGTTTTAGACGAAATTGAATTTGAGCAGGTCAAATTATATACGTCTAACTTAAGTAAAATGATATAACTCCAACAAAATTGGTTTAAGAGTTGATCAACATGAAGTACATAACTATAGCATTGTATTTTCTTTTCTTATGGAAAGGGTTTTCCAAAATGCTTTTAAAGTATAAATTGATAATAAACTAAAAAAACCGTGCATCGCACGGGTGTTAAACTAGTTTTATTTATTTTGTTCCCCCACTCCTAAATTGTGGATCATATTGTAATGAAGCTATGGACTTCTTCGCCCATTTGCAGCCCATATTGGTGTCCAAGTTAATATACGTCCAGTTGGACCTCTCTCAAGTTTTGATAACTTTATCATTAAAGGGCCAACTCCAACCACATAATATGAAACTAAATAAAACTAGTATCATATAACTAATCAAATATTAAGCCCAAAGAAGTCAGACCCAAAATCTTAATCGGAAAAAATGGAGTTTGATTTTGTTTTGTTGGCAACAACTTCTTCACATGTGCTATACCGTACTCCCTCCGACCCAAAATAATCTTTTCATTTTTTCATTTCGCATTTCTCGTTGTCTTGAAAAGTTATTTCCATTTCTACAATTTGGGCTTAAAAGTGCATAAACAAAGCATGACTAGTGAAGCGAGTGTTTATATCCTTAAAATGTTAAGTTTGAATAGTCGAATGTAAATATCATTTTGGGACGGAGGGAGTACTATGTAATATTCATAATAATTAATTATAAATATTACCTACATCAAAATACTACCACCAATTATTATATACAACGAATATGTTGGCATGTAAATCAGTTAAATTGAACATTTAAGTAATTTTAAAATGACTATTTCTAGTGTGTGGAATTGTGTTTTTTTTTTTTTTTTTTTTTAAGAGAGAGAGAGAGAGAATGAGATATCCATTGATAGACACAAATGTGAAAGAGGTTGGATATCCACAAACATCGGTGTCTCAACCCAAATTTTAAATACATATACATATAATTGTGCAAATCTCGAGAAGAAATCCATCAACATATTGGCAATACACTTCACATGTGGAATATTGACTTCACCTATTATCTGGAGCAAACGTACGCCAATTATTTCCTGGTAACTAAAACTCCATCCAAGGCCTTGCAGAATAATGATTTGGGACACCCAAAGGCTTCTCCAAGCAAAACATGGAAACTGCCCAACACGGGTATTCAAAAAATCTGCATACAGATTAAATTGGGCTTTGAGGTCACTAGAAACGGAAGCTTTTGAGTCGACAAAAAGTGTCAAACCAAGTATCCAAAACATATCAACAAGAAAAATATACAATCAGTACAAAAGGGCTCTCAACATAATAGATAGAAATCACAGGCTCTCAACATAATAGATAGAAATCACAGGCTCCCGACAACGGAGAGAAAAATCAATAGATGAGTACCAAAATTCACCAATAATTTTTGCACATGGAGATGTGCACAAGCATATAAGGAGAAGAGATTTGGGTTAGAATTATTACTAAAAAGCAAGAAATTTCTCGTAATTTAAACATTAATCACTGATATCATCTGTGTTTGTTAGGGTATGTAAATAACTTTGGATTGAATAATTAAAATAAATAATGGGGAGGGAGTAATTTTAAAAGACCAATAATTAATGCAGGCAGTAATGAGTTAATTAGTTGTAACTTAATTAATTGATTTAATAAATGATTGCTGATGTCAGCAAATGGTTTTGGAGGGAAAATTTTGCACCAGAAACCACTATGTGTCATTGCTGATATCCGGCTTCTGTTTTAGTAATAGTAAATAGATATAGATATAGATATAGATGGGCAATCTTCGAAGACAATCAAATGCGACATTTATACTCCATCTGTCCTTAAATGATTGTCCATTTTCAAGAAATCTTTGTCCTTAAATGAGTGTTTTTTTAACATAACTTTCTCCCTAAACGTTTTTTTCGAAAAAAAAATCACTGGTTTCTTTATACGTGCAAAACTAAATGTTTGGAAATGAGATTACAAGATTATATATGAATCGTTGTTACCAAATTGTTCAAAAAGTTAAGATTTTTAGTGTCATTTAAAATAAAATTTGGACACTCATTTAAGGACAAAGGTAGTATTACCGTTTAAGTTTGTGAGCAAAAATTGACTAATTGAATCAAATGAAAATTTATAAGCAACCACTAAACCCCCAACAATTACATTATCTAGTCCCTTATGTTCAATCCGAGACAAATCTTCATAGTCTCTCTCCTTCACAGATACAGAACTTTGAATAATACTCCCTCCGTTCCAAAATGATCTTCACGTTTGACTATTCAAACTTTTTAAGGGTGTGAACACTTGCTTCACTAGCCATGTTGTGTGTATGCACATTTAAGCCTAAATTGTTAAAATGGGAAAAACTTTTTGGGACAATGAAAAATAACAAATGAGAAGATCATTTCAGGATGGAGGGAGTAACTTTGAATAGTGCACGTGCTTACGATGACTTGTGACGCCAAAAGCTTCTCAAAATGGAACTTGGACATTCCGTGACATAAGCACTCAAAAAATTTCCACAAAGACAAAATGTGTCTTTAAAGAGATGACAAATAAAAGTAATTAGGTCACAAAAAATGTCAAACGAAGCATTCAAAGCATTACAATTACAACAAGAACAAACATCATACAAAAGCTCTCAACACATTAAAAATTTATAATGTAGCTTTTAAATGTAAGGACATGGCTTGCAACACAAGTAATTTAGACTTCCATTTATAAAATTATGATTATAATGTTAATTTATAAAGTATAGTTGATAATAAAATGTGTAGAATTCCTGGATATATAATTACCTAATTGTGATGGGCAAAAGGGTAATATAATATCACTAAGCTTCTTGAAAGGGTGTAGTCCCTAGGTGAAGTGACACAATGTTTCCTATTTAAAGGCCCTTCCATCAAGCCTAGAAACAACTATTCATTCTTGTTATCTCTCCTAAATTCTCTTCACATTATTGAAGTACTTGAGAGATTAAGAAGTCACTATTACTTAGAAGATCTTCATTCCCTACTTCTTCTTCTTCATCTTATTTCTCCCTACATCATCTATGGATTCAACAGGTATATATTTTATCGCTTCCGCTTCATCTCTTCCTCAATCCTATTCTAAAGTGAGTGTGGCATTCAGGGATTAAAATTGTTCCAACAATTGGTATCAGAGCCCCGCTCATCTTTAGTTTAAGTTTGAGTTCTTTTTTTTTTTGGAAAGTGTATACTTTCAATTTGATTCATTTTCCCTGTTGAATCATTAAGTTTTGATGTTGATTAGGGACTATAATTCGTTCATAGAGCACTGATAATCATCATCTAAAATTCAGAAAAAGGTTTGAAAGTTTTGTTCATTAAAACTAAATGGTTCAAGTGTGACTATCCCTTCATAACATGGTTTTATGTCTAAGTGCATACCATGTAGATCTACTCACTTGATTCCACTAAATTTTAAAGCAAGATTATCCCTATATAACGTGGTTTTTATGTTTTAAGGACATACCATGTGGATCTACTTGCAATTCATTGATTTTGGGAAAGTTTGAACAAAATTCAGAAGTGCAGAAATCGTCTTGCTCGGTCGAGTCCTTTGTTTTGAGCGGCCGAGCGTATGAAAAGGCGCGAACTGCTAGGCCGAGTCTTGGGATCTGCTCGGCCAAGCACATGAACAGGCGCCAAAAATGGCATAAACCGGTCGGACCTTTGGTCGAGTTCGGTCCGGTTCTCTTGACTACCCGGTCGGGTTTTTGGTTATGCCCGGTCGGACCAAGACTTGCGCGGCCGAGCATTTGGTTTTGCACGGTCGAGCATTGTATGTCAAATAAGGTATTTGTTTCTGATTAAGGTGCTCGGCCGAGCACATCATATGACTCGGCCGAGCAGCTCGGTCGAGCGTTTTGTTTAGAGCGGCCGAGTATAATGTGACAAATTGACCAAAACATTCTGATTAAGGTGCTCGGCCGAGCACTTCATAAGACTCGGCCGAGCAGTTACTGTTCACAGGTTTTGGACTTTTCTAAGTTTTGCACTATTTTGTTTTTCCCTTAGAACAAAACCTACATTATTTCAAACCTAAAAAGTTATGATTAATTATATGCTTTGACAATTTTATTCATTGTTTAAATAATATTGTCGCCTAAGTGATTTACGTTATTTAAACCCTTAAATTGTAAAGTGTTGGATGTTTAAGTTATATGTGAATGACTTGAATTTTCCAAAGAAGATCTTGACATTTCACTAAACTTAGACATTCATGTGGTAACAAATAAAATGAACATTAGGATATTTTCTTAGGTACTTATGTCGGCCCAAAGGAATATTAAGTATTTATTAAAATATAAGTTCAAATTACTTGTTACCTAAGGCAATCATTTATGAGTCAACTCGCAATCCAAAGATTAGTTTTGATGTCATTTGATTGTCTTATTGATGGATTTCGTTGATATAATTAATCATTTTTTTCATTTGTAGTTTCTTATTCATGTTTTTGTTTTCATTCTTTTTTGTTCTCAAAACCCAACAGATTTACTTATTGTTTCATCCGTGATTACTGCTATGAGTACTTTACCGATGCTTAACGGGACTAATTTTAAACTTGGAAAAATAAATTGATGATGATCTTAGGCTATATGGACATAGATCACGCATTAAGGGAACCGTTTCCTCTTCCTCTTTCTGATATAAGCACTCAAGAAGATTGCTTAAATAATGAGAAGTGGAACGCTCCAACCGCGTGAGCCTAATGATCATGAATATAGTTGTCTCGGAGACCATTTTGGACGGTGTCTCCAAGGACGTTGATGCTAAAAACTTCCTTGACATGATTGAGGGATGTTTGGCATCTACCTCTTCTCATAGGACAAAGGGAAAAGGGAAGGACATTGCGGTTGCAAGTAAAAAGAAGCTTAAGGGATCATCTCATGATCATAAAGAGGAATGCTTCTTTTGCAGGACCTCACTCACATGAAGTACGACTGCCCTAAAGTATCACGCTTGGCGTGCTAAGAAAGGTATGTCATTTGAAATTATTTGTGATAAAGGCAAATTTGGTTTCATTTCCTACATATACATAGTGGTTGAATTATGTTACAACAACTCACATAATGAATGTCTATGTAGGATTGCCTAAAATACCGAAGTCCTGGAAAAGATGAATGATTCATCTATATGGAAGCCGGGATCCGTTGAAGTGAAAGGCATCGGGAATTTTGGTTATTGTTAAAGTGCTTAGTGTTATTTGTATAAATATACATTTGTTGTACCGTCATTTAGACAGAATTTGATATTTATCACACTATTGAACAAAAAAAAGGTTATTTTGTTCATCTTTTATAAATGTGATTTTTATTTTAAATTCCAAGGTTGTTGGTACTAGTACTTTGTCAAGTGTTTCTTTATTTACTTGACATTATTCAAACAATAAATGTGTCCCTTAAATAATGAAACCAAAACTAGAAAGCAAAAGTTATCAAGTAAAGTTTATATTTTATTAAAGCATAGGCATTTGGGTCATATTTCAGAGGAAAATTGATAAGCTTATGTTAAAGAAAATCTTAAACAAACTTGATAATTTGGAAAATACTTTTGCATTAAATGCCTTAAAGTAAATTTACAACATTATAGTATTCTCGAGAGCTCAAGTGTCTCAATGAACTAATGCATTCGGATATTTGTGGCCATTAATTATTCCTTCATGGAAAAGGTCAACAATAGTTATTATGTTCAAAATGACTAACTCTTAGTTTGAATACATTTATTTGCTTCATAAAATATTGAGTTTGAACGTTGTAAAAGTCTTATAAAGACAAAGTTGGAAATCAACTTTGAAGACTATTAAGAACATTAGGGTCATTCATGATGGTGTATACATCTTTGAATGATTGTTAAAAGGAACAACGTCTAGGTCCTTTTTACTCGCTATTTTGAAAGAGTGTGGGATTATCTCTCTCTACATTGAGCCGGGTACGCCTAGCATGAATATTGTAATAGAGACATATTAAAATCCTTAAGGATATGGTAATAAGTATGTTTTATACTTCTCTTACCTCACTCATTATGGCGATACGTTAAAGCCGCAACCTTTATTCTCTTTAAAGCTCCTCTAAGGCTACTAATATAAACCCTTAATGATTTAAGGACGCGTTCCTTATTCGTCCTTAAATCATATTCATTTATGGTGTTGTCTAGCATAAGGATAGACTTTATAAGTCTACTAAGGCAAGTTAGACGTAAGATTATTAGTAGTTATTCATGGGGTAAGCCGAGAGAACTAGGGGATATATAAATTTTTACAACCCGAAAGTTAGAACGTTTTGAAAACGAGAAATGCTAGGTTCTTTTAAGGATGTTGAATTTAGTGGGAGAATTTGGAGTAATATTTTGAATTTGAAAAGGAAGAGGAATTCATTTGTATGGAATCCATTTATATACCACTTCCCATAGTTCCAATTGATATCAAGTTTGACTTGACATTCAGAAGAACATACAATTCAAAATAAATATGATTTTCCCTATAAATATTGAACAACTGGAAATGTTGATCATAAGAAGGAAATTCAACAACCTCAAAATAAGATAGAACCGGTGCCCTTTGGAAGATCCAATAGAGTAAGAAGAAAGTGCAAATCCGGATAATTATGAGTGTATATTGCCGAGAATAAAGGACACTTAGGTTTAGTGGGAGATGAGTCTCTCATTTTCCATGAAACCATTAAAAGTTCTAATTCTCATATAGTAAATTATGTCATAAATGAAGGGTTAAAATCTATAAGGATAACAACGTTTGGGATCTTGTCCCATCACCTAAAGATGTGAAACCTATTGGGATTAAATTAATCTTTATGACCAAAAGGATTCACAAGGTAATATGGAAAGATATAAAGCCCATCTAATTGTTAAAGATTTGACTCAAAAGGAAGACATTAATTATAAAGAAAGCACTTTTCCGGTATCTTCTAAAAACACTTTTAGATCATTATGGCACATATAGCATATTATGATCTTGAAGTTTATCAAATGGATATAAAGACAACTTTCCTTAATGGAGACATTGAGGAATATATGTTGATTTGGATCAAACTAAGCAATTAGTTTGTGATTTAAAGAAATCCATTTGTGGACTCAAGCAAGTTCTCATCAATGGTACTTAATCAAGTTATTTTTATTTGGTTTTGAAAAGAATCTGATTAAGATTGTGTATACCATAAGTTCAGTGGGAGTAAATTTATAATTTTGGTCTTATATATGGATGATGATTTTGCTTGCTAGTAATGATATGAACCTTATTAAGGAAACTAAGAAATTTCTTATTGAAATGAAAGGTCTTGGTAAGGCATCTTTGTATTAAGAATCCAAATTTCACCGTGATCACTCACGAGATGTTTTAGGATTATCACAAAAGGCCATATGGAAAGGTATTACAAAAGGTTTAGCATGCAAAAATGTAAACCACATGACACCCCTAATTTTAAAGGAGACATTCTTAGTCTCAAACAGTGTCCTAAAAGTAAATTTTGAATCCAAGTATATGGAAAATTCCCTCTTTACATCAGCAGTAGAAGCTTAATGTATATGTATATCTTACATTTAATGTTGGGATGCTTGGTCAATACCAAAGCAATCCGAAAAGAACATTAAGTAGCAGCCAAAAGAATGATAGAAGTATTTACAAAACACTAAAGAACTACATGCCTATGTTTTGAAGTCGGATCATCTTGAGATCATTAGGTATTCCGACATTAGTTTAAATATATGGCTGCATATGTTTTAATGGACTGTAATTTATCAAAACAAGTGTCGAAAGACCAATTAAGAAATGACTATCAGGTAGCAGTTCTGTACTCTAACAAGAGTTTATGGATTTAGACATTAATTATCTTGTTATAAAGAAAGAGTACAACATGAACGAAAGGGATACAACTTATAGAAACAAACTCTATTTAGAGGATCCATTTATGAAAGAGTTATCATCTTCAGTGTTCACGAGCATGTTGCTCATATGGGGTAACAACTTTTGATAACATTTAGTATAATGGGAGTTTGTGTTGTTCTTTCATTAATTGTTCTATTATTTAAAGTTTTGATCTCATTTGGTTAAGTTGGACTAGTTGGAAGAATATGTATATATTCATTATGATTCCATGCTACACATCTATACTTTTGATCTATGTCATTTAGTTAGATTTGTATACGTGATTATTGTGGGTTTAGTTGCGAATCAATTACAACGACTGCCCTTTTAGTCCTATACTTGTATGGCTAATGGACGAGATTGTTATAAATGACAATAAAGTGTGCACATTAGTGTTGTCATTTGTGTTATATTCATGATTTAAAGGAAGGAATTTGTTTTGCAACCCAAGTGGGAGATTGTAAGGACATGGCTTGCAACACAAGTCATTTAGACTTCCATTTATAAAATTATGATTATAATGTTAATTTATAAAGTATAGTTGATAATAAAATGTGTAGAATTCCTGGATATATAATTACCTAATTGTGATGGGCAAAAGGGTAATATAATATCACTAAGCTTCTTGAAAGGGTGTAGTCCCTAGGTGAAGTGACACAATGTTTCCTATTTAAAGGCCCTTCCATCAAGCCTAGAAACAACTATTCATTCTTGTTATCTCTCCTAAATTCTCTTCACATTATTGAAGTACTTGAGAGATTAAGAAGTCACTATTACTTAGAAGATCTTCATTCCCTACTTCTTCTTCTTCATCTTATTTCCCCCTACATCATGCATGGATTCAACAAGTATATATTTTATCGCTTCCGCTTCATCTCTTCCTCAATCCTATTCTAAAGTGAGTGTGACATTCAGGGATTAAAATTGTTCCAACATTATATGCTTAAAAAGTGAAACGGAACTATCATTTTGAGATGGAAGGACTATCATTACACCTAAAATGATACAAAAATCTTGCTCACAAAATCTTAGGTGTAATAATTTTATTGGTATTTTTAATTAAAGTGTAGCGGATCCACTACTGTTACAATCAACAAAATAGAATCAACTCAAGCAAAATATGACTTCATTTTGTTTTCCCCAAATAGTCATCATAAAAAAAAAAAAAAAATGTATCATCTATAACTCACTCCTAAATTGGGAGGGGATCATCTTGTAATGAAGCTATGGACTTCTTCGCCCATTTGCAGCCCATATGAGTGTCCAAGTTAATATACGGCCAGGTGGGCCTCTCTCAAGTTTTAATTACTTTATCATTAAAGGGCCAACTTCAACCCCATAACATGAAACTAAATAAAACTAGTATCATATAATTAATCAAATATTAAGCCCAAAGAAGTCAGACCCAAAATCTTAATCCGAAAAATGGAGTTTGATTTTGTTTTGTTGGCAACAACTTCTTCACTTGTACTATAGTTTATACAATACTCCTTCCTTCCGACCCAAAATAATCTTCTCATTTGCTGTTTTCCATTGTTCCAAAATGTTCTTCACATTTCTATAATTTGAGCTTAAAAGTGCATAAATAAAGCATGGCTGGTGAAGTGAGTGTTTATGAGTTTAAATAGTCAAAAAATGTGAAAAATAATTTTGGGACAGAGGAAGTACTATATAATATTCATATTTGAATTGAAATCAAGATAAGGAAAATACAAATATAAAAATGAACAAAAAAAATCAACAATTTCTTCATTGTGTTTATGCCTGATGGATGTCAACATTTTGGTAAATCACGAGGAGGCCGAACCATCCGCTCTTCAGGTTTGGCACCATTTTTGACAATGAATAAAGTGCTCATTCCCCAAACTTGATGTCTCTCTAGATGGCAATGCATCAGCCACACACCTACATAATTACATAACCACATCAAAATACTCTCTCTGTCATACTCCCTCCGTCCCAAAATGATCTTCGCGTTTGACTATTCAAACTTTTTAAGGATATGAACAATTGCTTTACTAGCCATATATTGTTTAGGCACTTTTAAGCCTAAATTGTAGAAAGATGAAGAACTTTTTTTGGGACAACGAGAAATGGCAAATGAGAAGATCATTTGGGGATGGAGGGAGCATATTAACTTATCAATGTTTTTAAAAAATATGTTCAACTTTATTTTGTAAGGACATGGTTTGCAACACAAGTCATTTAGATTTCCATTCATAATGTTATGATTATAATGTTAATTATAAAGTATAGTTTATAATGAAATGTGTAGAATTCCTGGATATATATTACCTAATTGTGATAGGCAAAAGGGTAATTTATTATCATAAAGCTTGAAAGGGTGTGGTCCCTAAATGAAATGTCACCAAGTCTACTATATAAGGGCATTCCATCTACCCTTAAGACTACTCCATTATTCATTAGTACTCTCTCCATAAATCTTCATTAAGTGTTAAAGAAGTAAAGAGGAAAGACATTGATCATTTAGAAGAGCATTCTCCCTACATCTTCTTCTTATTCATTTCTCCCTACATCATCCATGGATTCAACAGGTATTGTTCTTAAACGCTTCCGCTTCATCTCTTCCTCAATCCTATTCTAAAGTGAGTGTGGCATTCAGGGATTAAAATTGTTCCAACAATTGGTATCAGAGCCCGCTCATTATTTAGTTTGAGTTTGAGTTCTTGTATTAAGAAAAAACATTAAACCGTCCAGTTATATCAACAGACCGGAAGAAGAGATTTCAATTCTTTTGTTGATTTATTGATCAGGCGACACCCAGGCTTGAACTGGGGAAAAGGATTTGCAGTCCCCCGCCTTACCGCTCGGCCATGCCGCCAAAACCATACAGAAACCTAAAAAAAGAAAGACCTTTCTTTGTCACTTTTGATTCGATTTGATCCCCGCCCCTTCGATTGGCCGTGTCCTCTGTTCTGCTCGGCCGAGCAGATCTATTTTCAAACAATCTGATTTAAAGTGCTCGGCCGAGCACTTCCCTTGACTCGGCCGAGCAGTCACTGTTCACAGATTTTTGGAAAAATTCTTATTTTCTGTACAACTTTTGTTTCATTGGGCAAAACATTAATTTTTCAAACCTTAAAGCCTGATTAATTATAGCTTAAAATAATTTTATTCATTGTTTAAATAATATTATCACCCAAGTGATTAACGTTATTTAAATGCAAAATTATTAAAGTGTTGAATGTTTGAGTTAATATGTGAATGACTTGAATTTTTCAAAGAAGATCTTGACATTTGACTAACTTAGGCATTCATGTGGTAACAAATAAAATGAACATTAGGATATTTTCTTAGGTACTTATGTCGGCCCAAAGGAAGATTAAGTATTTATTAAAATATAAGTTCAAATTACTTGTTACCTAAGGCAATCATTTATGAGTCAACTCGCAATCCAAGATTAGTTTTGATGTCATGTTGATTGTCTTATTAATGGATTTCGTTGATATAATTAATCATTTTTTATTTTGTAGTTTCTTATCATGTTTTGTTTTCATTCTTTTTGTTCTCACAACCCACAGATTTACTTATTGCTTCATCCGTGATTACTGCTATGAGTACTTTACCGATGCTTAACGGGACTAATTTTAAAACTTGGAAAAATAAATAATGATGATCTTAGGCTATATGGACATAGATCACGCATTAAGGGAACCGTTTCTCTTCCTCTTTCTGATATAAGCACTCAAGAAGATTGCTTAAATAATGAGAAGTGGGAACGCTCCAACCGCGTGAGCCTAATGATCATGAATATAGTTGTCCCGGAGAGACCATTTTGGACGGTGTCTCCAAGGACGTTGATGCTAAAACATTCCTTGATATGATTGAGGGATGTTTGGCATCTACCTCTTCTCATGGGACAAAGAGAAAAGGGAAGGAATTGCGGTTGCAAGTAAAAAGAAGCCTAAGAGATCATCCAATAATCATAAAGAAAACAAATGCTTCTTTTGCAAGGACCTTACACACATGAAGTTCGACTGCCCTAAGTATCACGCTTGGCGTGCTAAGAAAGGTATGTCATTTGGTCTTGTTTGTATTAAGGCTAAATTTGGTTTCATTTCCTACATATACATAGTGGTTGAATTATGTTACAACAACTCACATAATGAATGTCTATGTAGGATTGCCTGAGTTACCGAAAAACCAGTGAAGATGAGAGAATCATCTATATGGGAGCTGGGAATCCGGTTAAAGTTTTAGGCATAAGGACTCTTTTTCAGTTATTGTTAAGTACTAAGTATTGTTTGTATGAATAATACATTTGTTGTGCCGTCATTTGAACGGAATTTAATTTAATATATATATATATATATACACAATATTGAATAAAGAAGGTTATTTTGTTCATTTTTGTGACTTTTATTTTAAATTCCAAGGTTGTTGGTACTAGTACTTTGTCAAGTGTTCTTTATTTACTTGACATTATTCAAACAATAAATGTGTCCCTTAATAATGAAACCAAAACTAGAAAGCAAGAGTTATCAAGTAAAGTTTATATTTTATTAAAGCATAGGCATTTGGGTCATATTTCCAAGAGGAAAATTGATAAGCATATGTTAAAGGAAAATCTTAAACAAACTTGATAATTTGGAAAATACTTTTGCATTAAAAGCCTTAAAGTAAATTTACAAACATTATAGTATTCTCGAGAGTATCAAGTGTTTCAATGAACTAATGCATTCGGATGTTGTAGGCCATTATTATTCCTTCATGGAAAAGGTCAACAATAGTTATTATGTTCAAAATGACTAACTCTTAGTTTGAATACATTTATTTGCTTCATAAAATATTGAGTTTGGACGTTGTAAAAGTCTTATAAAGACAAAGTTGGAAATCAACTTTGAAGACTATTAAGAACATTAGGGTCATTCATGATGGTGTATACATCTTTGGAATGATTGTTAAAAGGAACAACGTTTAGGTCCTTTTTACTCGCTATTTTGAAAGAGTGTGGGATTATCTCTCTCTACATTGAGCCGGGTACGCCTAGCATGAATATTGTAATAGAGACATATTGAAATCCTTAAGGATATGGTAATAAGTATGTTTTATACTTCTCTTACCTCACTCATTATGGGCGATACGTTAAAGCCGCAACCTTTATTCTCATTAAAGCTCCCTCTAAGGCTACTAATATAAACCCTTAATGATTTAAGGACGCGTTCCTTATTCGTCCTTAAATCATATTCATTTATGGGGTTGTCTAGCATAAGGATAGACTTTATAAGTCTACTAAGGGCAAGTTAGACGTAAGATTATTAGTAGTTATTCATGGGTAAGCCGAGAGAACTAGGGGATATATAAATTTTACAACCCGAAAGTTAGAACGTTTTGAAAAAACGAGAAATGCTAGGTTCTTTTAAGGATGTTGAATTTAGTGGGAGAATTTTGGAGTAATATTTTGAATTTGAAAAGGAAGAGGAATTCATTTGTATGGAATCCATTATATACCACTTCCCATAGTTCCAATTGGATATCAAGTTTTGAACTTGACATTCAAGAAGAACATACAATTCAAAATAAATATGATTTCCCTATAAATATTGAACAACATGGAAATGTTGATCATAAGAAGGAAATTCAACAACCTCAAAATAAGATAGAACCAGTGCCCTTTGGAAGATCAAATAGAGTAAGAAGAAAATCCGGATAATTATGAAGTGTATATTGCCGAGAATAAAGGACACTTAAGTTTAGTGGGAGATGAGTCTCTCATTTTCCATGAAACCATTAATAGTTCTAATTCTCATATAGTAAATTAATGTCATAAATGAAGGGTTAAAATCTATAAGGATAACAACGTTGGATCTTGTCCCATTACCTAAAGATGTGAAACCTATTGGGATTAAATTAATCTTTATGACCAAAAGGATTCACAAGGTAATATGGAAAGATATAAAGCCCATCTAATTGTTAAAGATTTGACTCAAAAGGAAGACATTAATTATAAAGAAAGCACTTTTCCGGTATCTTCTAAAAACACTTTTAGATCATTATGGCACATATAGCATATTATGATCTTGAAGTTTATCAAATGGATATAAAGACAACTTTCCTTAATGGAGACATTGAGGAATATATGGTTGATTTGGATCAAACTAAGCAATTTGTTTGTGAATTTAAAGAAATCCATTTGTGGACTCAAGCAAGTTTCTCATCAATGGTACTTAATCAAGTTATTTTCATTTGGTTTTGAAAAGAATCTTGATTAAGATTGTGTATACCATAAGTTCAGTGGGAGTAAATTTATAATTTTGGTCTTATATATGGATGATGATTTTGCTTGCTAGTAATGATATGAACCTTATTAAGGAAACTAAGAAATTTCTTATTTGAAATGAAAGATCTGGTAAGGCATCTTTGTATTAAGAATCCAAATTCACCGTGATCACTCACGAGATTTTAGGATTATCACAAAAGGCCATATGGAAAGGTATTACAAAAGGTTTAGCATGCAAAAATGTAAACCACATGACACCTCTAATTTTATAGGAGACATTCTTAGTCTCAAAAAGTGTCCTAAAGGTAAATTTTGAATCCAAGTATATGGAAAATTCCCTCTTTGCATCAGCAGTAAGAAGCTTAATGTATACGTAAATCTTACATTTAACGTTGGGATGCTTTGTCAATACCAAAGCAATCCGGAAAGAACATTAAGTAGCAGCCAAAAGAATGATAGAAGTATTTACAAAACACTAAAGAACTACATGCCTATGTTTTGAAGTCGGATCATCTTGAGATCATTAGGTATTCCGACATTAGTTAAATTTATGGCTGCATATGTTTTAATGGACTGTGATTTGTCAAAACAAGTGTCGAAAGACCAATTAAGATATGACTATCAGGTAGCAGTTCTGTACTCTAACAAGGGTTTATGGATTTAGACATTAATTATCTTGTTATAAAGAAAAGAGTACAAAATGAACGAAAAGGATACAACTTATAGAAACAAACTCTATTTAAAGGATCCATTTATGAAAGAGTTATCATCTTCAGTGTTTCACGAGCATGTTGCTCATATGGGTGTAACAACTTTGATAACATTTAGTATAGTGGGAGTTGTGTTGTTCTTTCATTAGTTTTCTATTATTTAAAGTTTTGATCTCATTTGGTTAAGTTGGACTAGTTGGAAGAATATGTATATATTCATTATGATTCCATGCAACACATCTATACTTTTGATCTATGTCATTTAGTTGGATTTGTATACGTGATTATTGTGGGTTTAGTTGTGAATCAATTACAACGACTGCCCCTTTAGTCCTATACTTGTATGGCTAATGGACGAGATTGTTATAAATGACAATAAAGTGCGCACATAAGGGTTGTCATTTGTGTTATATTCATAATTTAAAGGAATAACTTTGTTTTGCAACCCAAGTGGGAGATTGTAAGGACATGGTTTGCAACACAAGTCATTTAGATTTCCATTCATAATGTTATCATTATAATGTTAATTATAAAGTATAGTTTATTATGAAATGTGTAGAATTCCTGGATATATATTACCTAATTGTGATGGGCAAAAGGGTAATTTATTATCATAAAGCTTGAAAGGGTGTGGTCCCTAAATGAAATGTCACCAAGTCTACTATATAAAGGGCATTCCATCTACCCTTAAGACTACTCCATTATTCATTAGTACTCTCTCCATAAATCTTCATTAAGTGTTAAGAAGTAAAGAGGAAAGACATTGATCATTTAGAAGAGCATTCTCCCTACATCTTCTTCTTATTCATTTCTTCCTACATCATCCATGGATTCAACAGGTATTGTTCTTAAACGCTTCCGCTTCATCTCTTCCTCAATCCTATTCTAAAGTGAGTGTGGCATTCAGGGATTAAAATTGTTCCAACATATTTGTATATTGTGTGTATCATAGTAAAAACACAAAACGTGTTGTGACTATTTTTTTAAGACTAAAAGAAATTACGACGGTGACGTGTGTGTTTGCATAAATGAACCATTGGTATGTACTCCTACCGGCCTAATTTAGAGTTAAACCCCTATTTGATCCTTAACTTATTGATTTATTTTCCTTTTGATCCTTAACCTATTTTGGTTTTTCTTTTGGTCATTGATGTACCTAGGTGCAGGATAAAGTGGTCCTTAACCTATTTTAGTTTTCCTTTTGGTTCTTGATGTACCTATTTGCAGGACAAAGTGTATCATAGATTCATAATTACTAATATATCCTCATATTAAATGTCAACTGAATACACATTTATTTTTCAAATAAGATGATCGACTGGAGATATCTATGGTTAAAGGTAACAAATACAGTTGTATTTAATGAATATCGTATTGAAATTGGTGAATTTTACTTATATTTAAGTAAAACTTTTTTTTTTGTTTGTTTATATTTATGGGCGGAGGGAGTATTATGCTTTGATTTTAGTCCATATTGGTATAGTAAAGTGAAATGATACTGAAAAAGAAGAGAGAGAAAGACTTACCAGGGTTATCTGCCTTGAATCTGAGGGCAACCCATCCATTATTTGGAACTCCAACTGTAGTTTCTTCAGGTGGATCCACAAGATTATACTTTAAAGGATCTTTTTCCGGGTCAAAATTCCCAAAACCCCAACCCACAACAAAGAAGCTATACCCATGTAAATGAACAGGATGATTATCACTTGCAAGCACATTAGTCCCCTGTAAAATAAGCTCCACATTTGCACCATATTCCAACACCAAAGCCTTAGTCCCAAAACTCGGCTCCAAAACGCTTTTTGGCAAATGATCACCCGTATAATTAAATACCCGAGGCGGATTTTTTGGGAAATCTTCATCAAAACACCTTTAATTCCATAATAATGCGCTCTAAGAACATCCACTGACGATGGCATCACAAAGCTGACATTGTTCAAGCTGGCTGCAAATCTCATCCCAAATGGTCCGTCACATGGTTTTTTCGTACTACAATTTAGTAAATTTACCGACATGGTGAAAAACAAGTGAGTGTCAATCTTTAACGGGACTTTTGCAGGGTGATCTTCGCTCGCTAAGCTCCTCAACTGCTTTGTAAAAAGGGTTGACGCGAGTGTTGAATTAAACGGAGGGAGAGGTGGGACCGGAGGAGGAGGATATTTAGGAGGTTGGTACGAGGCGTGATAATGTAATAAAGCTCTTGTAGTTGAGTTATCAAAGCCAGCTCCAAAGGCACTTGAATAAGACCTTGCAGCCATGTAATATAGACTAGGGGGTTGGTTTGCTTCTAGGAGAACATCCATGGTTTGGCCTGGTGTAATCATAATGTAACTTGTTTTCAATGGCTTTGTGTAGGACCCATCTGTTCCTACTAATGTTAAGTTGTGTTGGGCAATCGCAAAGAAGAGATCTTCGTCCATTACCGCGTTTATTAGGCGAAGAAGATATGTTTTTCCGTGCTCCACTCTCAATTTGAATGCTCCTATAAAAGGTGGAATACGTAACAGAAAACTTAGGCAAGTCAACGTTCTAATATTCATAAAGTTTGACTTGTTAAATATGACCTTTTTTTTTTTTGGGGGGGGGGGGGGGGGACGCTAGGGAATGGTTATGTAATGTTATAGTACCTTGTTTAGAGCAGGGATAGAGATCTCCAGGTTGGCCATTGATGGTATAAGCATCAGAAAGTAAGGGCTCTCCTCCTGTTTTATTTGCTTTTCCTGGAATTTGCATTACATCTCTTTTCCACCACTCTCCTGCAATATTGCATATACAAAATGGATCATGAAACCAGCTGGGAAATGTTGAAGTCCAATTTTTCTCTTATTGGAGAAAATAATTGATCAAGTATATAGATTGGATAACTGCACTCTTTAACAGAGCTTTTTAAGGGAAATGATGGCCCAATTCAAATATGGTATCACATCTAGCGCAATTTGATGATGAATTTGTACCCGTGTTGAGTTTGAGTCGATAGTCATATCAGCGTGTTAATGATACACGTGTAGAGCCGATGTTCATGTCAGCCTACACATGAGGAGGCGTGTTGAACTCCCATTTTTCTCACATCAACTTGGAAAAAATAATTGATCCAGTTTATTGATTGAATAGCCTCACCCCTTTACACAGCCTTGAGAATGATGACCTAGTTCTAATAGGATTTTTTTTTTTAAATGGAGTCAAGATTGCTTATGGAATGAAAATCATACCTTTTGTTTAGAAAATTGGCACAAAGGTGTCATGTTATCATAATACAAATTTTACAATAAGTAAACGGGGGAGATTGATATAAATAAAAAGGTATATTCATGTACACTCTAAAATATTAGAGGTATTAATTAAAAATGACACTTTTCAATTTTAAGCGTTTAAGTATCAAGTGACCCCCTTTCAAAAAAAAATAAAAAATAGTATCAAGTGATCCTGCATGAAACTACACCTATATAAATAAGGAATAAATCTTATTAGAATCTAATTTTTCTTCAAACACTTAAATGGTTTTTTTGTTGTTGTTGAAAAAAAAAAAGAGGTTTTTCTTTTAATAGAAAAAGAAGGCTTTTCTTTTTAAAGAAAGAAGTTTTGAATGGTCGGTTATATTACAAAATTGCTAGTCGATTAAAATTACCAAATTAATTCGTTAATGCTTTTTGTTGCCAGTGGAAAAATAGAGATGTCTCCTACAATTCAAAATGGTTGATTAATTCAAAATATTGGATCTTTTAGCTCAACTTTTTTCCAGTTTTGCCTAGCGCTAGACATGTCCAAACGGTTCCGGTTCCGGTTCCCGGTTCCGGAACCGCCGGTTCCCGGTTCCCAAATGGCCGGAACCGTATTCGAACCATCTTAAACCGGTTCCCGGTTCTATCCGCCGGTTCCGACGGTTCCACCGGTTCCATCTCACCATCTAATAAGTATGTAATACTCATTCCGTCCCAAAATATTTGTAGTTTAAAATGTAATACTCCCGCCATTTCAAAATACTTGTAGTTTAAGGAGTTGAAGTTTGTCCCAAAATATTTGTAGTTTTGTTATTATCTATACATTTTTGACATTGTTTATCAAATATTCCCTTATTTATGATAGTGTTGTCAATGTAAAAGTATTAAATTGTCTTGATACTTGAAATGTTCCAAGAGTAATATAGTCCATTACACATATATTAATTTTTTTTTCTTAATTTGTGTGAAAATCCTAGAACTACAAGTATTTTGGGACGGAGGGAGTGTATATTAGTATATACCGTTCGGTTCCCGGTTCCCGGTTCTCGGTTCCGGTCCTCGGTTCCCGGTTCCTCGGTTCTAAATATGTTGGATTCGTATTCGAACCGTTTCAATCCGGTTCTCGGTTCCGTTCGGTTCCCGGTTCCGGCGGTTCCCGGTTCCGGTTCTACCCGCCGGTTCCGTCGGTTCCCAGTTCTATTTGGACATGTCTACTAGCGCAATCACTCATTCTTAAAACCATCATTCTCCGTGCAAACGAGGAGTCACTGTCCTGAGCAGGATCCCACTCAAATAGGCTAATACTCCCTCGGTCTAAAAATGATATTTTCATTGTTTCAAAAAGTTCTGCTCATTTTTCATAAATTGAGTTTAAAAGTGTATAAATAAAATAAAATGTTTATGTTCTTAAAAAGTTTAACTAGTCAGAGTCAAATGAAAAAATCATTTAAAACGGAGGGAGTAGTGAGTAAGATTCTTAAAAATATCTTCTTTTTTTTTTTCCAATTGAAATAGATACTCCCTTCGTCCCTCTTTAACTTACAAATTTTGGGTTTGACACATTATTTAAGAGTGAAAAAGTTGATGTGTCGTGAGTGTAGATAGTTGAGTGGGAGAGAGTAAGTGGGGTAGAGAATAGTAAGTGGATAGTTGTTGTGAGTGGGATAAGTGGGTCCTTTTATTTTAAAAGTATTAAAATATTTCTTTTTTTTGGATTTTGAAGATTAAAGCGGGACAATTAAAATGACAAATTTTGTAGATTAAAGAGGCACGGAAGTAGTATGTAAGAGAAGTTGGAGGATGATAATGTACCTAATATGATTGGGACATCCTTGAAAGGTTTAGGGAAGGGATAAAGGGAATTAGGGAGTTTGGGATAAACAATAATGGCACCATGGAGAGTGGCCCGTGCCCAACCACTGTGAGCGTGCCACCAGATTGTGCCTTCTTCTGTAGTCAGCTCAAAGCTGTAAATGTACTTGTTGTGTGGTCTGATTGGGCACTGCGTCACATATTCTGGCCCATCTGCCCATGGATTCCTTCGCTGTCTTACTCCATGCCTGCACCCAAATACATTTTACTACCCCACTTTAATTAATACTTTCAACACATTTCTCTAGCTAGATATTTTTATTTCTTCAATTTTTCATGCAATGCTTCATTTTTATATATACAAAAAGTTACAAATAAATTATTTTTCTTTGATATTATTTTCACTATTTTGAAAAAAAAAATACTATTATTTTATTTTTAATGATAATACAAGTGAACGTTAGCCAAATATTAATGTCAATATTATTATCTCTATATAATTTTTAAATATTATTGCTAAATAACCTAGTGATTTATCAATATCTACTTTAGTAGTCAATTTGGGGGGGTTTTAAGTTGTAACTTTGGTTGTAATATCATTTTTCTTATATCGGATTTTGAATGTAATAAAGAAGCTTACATTCATTACTTAGGTCACCAATAATATCCATGAACTTTTGGGTGCGACTGTTAAAAGCCAAGCCCAGATCATTTGTGTTCAATAGTCTAGTGCATGAGACTAATGTAAAAGATCGAGTTTTTTGGCTCAGATCATTGCAAATGGTATAAGAGCGGAACCTCGGCTATAAGGCTTTTTTGCGAGCTCACCCAAGAGTATGATATAAGTATTCATTGGGCCTTGTTAGGGACTAGGGACGAAGATGATTTGAGTGGGCGAGATTGTGATATCCCTCAACCCATACTGAAAATACGTGGACTTTAATTGTGATAGATAAGCTTCAACCCATCACGTGTTGGGCACCAATAACATCAGTGGACTTTTGAATGAACGTGTGGGAAGCCAAAAGAACCTAAGTTTTGTTTACACTTAGAGGGGTAGTGCATGGGCTTAGGTAACTGACTTGGTTTTCAGACTCGGTTCGTTCAGTGGGGTATTTAAATCGTCAATTTATAACAGGGCTTGTGACCCTATGGCCATTCAGTTTTAGTGTAATGCCATAAAAGGATTGGGAATTTCCATAATTTCATAAAAATCCTTCGATATTTCAAAGACCAGTATGCCCTCCACAACTAAATGACGCATGCATACATGCTCCAACTTTTAGCTATATACCAGTCTGATCTTACTATTGAAGTATAAGACATGTTCGCCTCTTTACAGTTAACTATAAGAGTCATATTTATTCAAATTTTCAAAAAATCCAAAAAAAAACTGATATTTAATTAAAATTAACTCTGATAGTTTAACTATCAAACTCAATATTAGTTTGACAGTTCAATTATAAGAGTCAATGTATTCACACTTCTTGATAAACTAAAAACAAATACTCCCCCGTCCCACCTCACTTGAGACTTATTTCCATTTTGGTCCATCCCACTTCACTTGAAACTCTATAATTTTATATTCAATCTACCCCACCCACTCATTCTCTCTCTTCATTTTCCACCACACAATTCATTCAACCAACCTACCATTAACCCTACTCATTCTCTCTCTTCATTTCCACCACACATTTTCCTTATTTTATTCGTTTTCCTTAGTTATTGTGCCCACCTCAAGATCTCAAGTGAGGTGGGACGGAGGGAGTATATGATAATTTGTTAAATTTGACTCTTATAGATTAACTATCAGACTCATTTAGTTATGATAGTTCAATTATACGATCATTTTTAACCAAAAATAACACATTTTTTCATAAAACTAGCAATCAGCACCATAACACTGCAATCAAAATAGCACAATATTTTACCAAAAATCATATATCACTGCAGATTAACTTACATTAAATAAACATTCAACCCTAAAGCATGTACTCAAAGCATAAACACACACAAATTCTTTCCCACATATCTAAGTGGTAACCCAACCAATTTCACAAAATTGTTGTGAAGAACGCTACAAATAGCTCAAGCGAGGCCGAGGACAATGAGTCTAGCATGGTTCCAGGTGTGATGAAGAAGACTGGCAGCTGGGGATTTGCTTGAGATAGGAAACAACAGACATTGTTGACTGGAAACTAAAGAGATACGCTATAATTAGGAGGGAGTACAGCCGTAGTTGGTGTTGGTGGCCAAACTGAGGAAGATAGAGGAAGGAGAAGCGACCATCACATTTCTTGGACGGAGATAGTATGGTGATGGATTAACAATAGATAGGGTGTGGAGGTACGGCAGCTGAAAGTATGATGGGGATAGAGAGAAAATGATTTTAAAGTGACATGAGGTCTCTGTCAGAAAAGTGTGTTGTGTGAAGGAAATTGTGCATATCTCCTTGCAAGAATCGTCGTTGGACAAAGATTATTGTTGGTTCACGTTCTACTCCGTGAGAAAATGATATATTTATTTGTTCAATTCGAAGATTGGATGATAAAAATATTATTGCTCAAATAAATGGATGGAAGTTGGAAAATGTGAGTTTGTCTCACATGTGAAAAGAATGGAAAAACTAGTTGATAGTTTTAGCCACTTTTTATTGAATTATAATTCTTTTAATTCAAGGTTAATTCCAAGAATAACTTCCAAGGTTAATGTCCATTATTGATTGGGAAATGAAACTCCAAAAAGAAAATGATGACAAGGTTAATTGTTGAATTAAGTTGATCATCAATAAGTGGATTAAATGGTGAATTAATCTTTTGGGAGTTTTGAGCTATAAAATGAATCACACAAGTCTTTAGAAAAGAAGAGAAAACACACAAATTGAAACACTTGTTCAAGTAATATCCCTTTCTTCTTCTTGGTTTTGTGCTTCTTCCATTGGCATTCTTAAATATTTTATTGGTGAT
This sequence comes from Campanula takesimana, assembly GCA_026119855.1. Classification (NCBI taxonomy): domain Eukaryota; kingdom Viridiplantae; phylum Streptophyta; class Magnoliopsida; order Asterales; family Campanulaceae; genus Campanula; species Campanula takesimana. The sequence goes on along the minus strand of JAOWBW010000424.1, from coordinate 713,540 downwards.
CTAGTCCAAGCATATAGTTCATTTCGCCGGTGGCTCAAGTGCAGAGTTGCATCTGGTTCATCCGTTTTATCCTGGGGGACTAATGCCCGTGGAAACCTCAAGCACTCGTACAGAGGGGGACGAATTAGTCTTAAGGAGAGTGTGTTCTCACATGACTTGGATACAAGAGATCAAATACGGTTGTATCATTTCTTTTTCATGATTTCATATTTATGTAATTGTTATTTCAATTATATTGTAATCGTTTTCCTTTCTATTTGTAAGATTTTATCCTAAAGTCTTATAGCTGGAGATGGAGATAATGCAGATCTGAGATACCATTATACAAGTCTGAGACGCTACTTGTAGATGTGGAGAAGAACTTGATGGTGAAGTCATGCACGAGGTATTTATTGGGTTTTGTAGAGACTTGAGCAGCAAAATTGATAAGATAGAAACCCTACCTAGATCCATGCATAACAATAATTTTAATAAAGATGAAGTAATAATATTAACCCTCATAGACCGAATCAAAGAACACATACTTTAGGTGCTGAAACAAACACCCTCTATCAGTATCCACAATTCGAACGGACTCAAGCTCTCCTTCTTGATAGATTTCTAGATCTTAGGTTGAAGATGAAGAAACGCTTTCTTCGTATTAATTATTTTGCTTCTTCGATTATTGAGTTTTGATGGTTCTAAATCTCAAAACTAATACCTCTTTATATTTTATTGTTTCTTAAATAAATGATATTGATTTCTAAAATCAACATTCGAAGCTCTCAAACCTGGCACCCTATATTTATAGGAGGGTTTGACCTAATTCCACTGGGACTCAAGATTTCTTTTCCTAAAAGAAATCATAAGAATCTGACCTGGGACGGACATAGTGGCCATACGACTCTTTTAAAACCCTACTCTTCCTATAGAGTCGTATGATCAGTGATTCACAGATCCTAGTTTTTTTTCAACATTTTCAATTTGTTCTTTGTGTGTGACCCAATAGGTTTATATTATGTTGGCAATTGGTCTGATCCAATCTAAGCACATAAGTCATAAGCGGACTCTAGCAAGCCATTATACCTACCCAAATAATATAAATATCGAATGCCCGATATCATCTTAATAGAACATATCATAATTTCTTTGTCTCACGATATCATATTGGACATAAGTCATGGTCCAAGTCAACTTATATTATCCAATGCTTTCTCAGTTCCGAGTATATTGATATGAGAAAATGACATTGAACTCATCAATTCATTTGAGCATGGTCATGCATTTCATCACTCTTACTCATCGAGTGGCTTAGAAGATATCTCTCGTATAAAGGGACAAATCTTGTCTTGGCTTATCATTATTCCCCTACATAAATCTAATCATGCCAATGATAGCCTTTATAATTACCCAGTTAAGGATAACGTTTAACTATTTTAAACATAACATTCATCAGGTGGAAGACGATGATAACCTCAGGTTTTAAGGATTCAACTGATATAACTATTATGAGATTTAATTGTGACATTTGACCATGCAATAAATCTCATAACGGGTCTATCCAGTACCTTGTTCTCCAACAAGTACCCATAAGTTTAATCTGCATATCCATGCACCATAATCATCTCATGATTATCCATTAAACTCATACTAGCTCTTCATAAGTACTAGTAACAATGATTATTATCATAAAATACAAAAAACATAATAATCAAGTTTATTATCTCTATAATAATGAAAACATGATTTAACATAAAGCCCTTTATCAAGGGACTAAGGCATAATCACCAACAGTATTTCTAGAGATATAAAAAGACTGCAAGGGGTATAGATCCAGTGCCCGAGACAGGCGCGAAGGATTGTACTAGGGCTACTCAATTGATGTCAACCAGAGAAAGAAGATGTTGAGAGTGTGGAAGTAGTTAGCAGGAGAGGTGTATCGGCGCCAGAGAAGAAAAGGAATTAGTGGGCGAGAGAGAGAGAGAGAGAGAGAGAGAGAGAGAGAGAGAGAGAGAGTGGGGGTTGAGAGGAAAAGTGTGTGTGTGGTTATGCGAATGCATGGAGGGGAGGTTCAGGTTATGTTTTAAAGGGGAAGCATTTTCGGCATATAGAGTTTCATTAGAATGATCGTATGAGGGTGAGGGATTTTTGTGGAATTATGATTCGGTTAAACTTTGTTCATAGCATAGAGCTAATGTCGGGTCCCTTAGAAGACAAATTGATTTGATTCAAGGAGGCTTTGAGAATTAAGCCTTTAAAGTAAAAAAAAGTTAATGTGTAAGTTATAAATTGTGGTTTTAAATGGTTAATCAGAAATAAATACCTCAAATAAGAAAATTAATTATACTGCTAGTAAAAAATAGTTTTTTTTTTTTTTTTTTATATATATAAATACTCTTTGTTGTTCTAAATGGATTTTATGAGCCACTCCAGATATGAATAAAATTTATGATAAAACCTCCAATATAGTCTAAGCAATGTAGTTTTCCATTATGCTTTTAGGCTCAAGTTCAGACTTATATTTGTGTATTTACATACTTTTGAATTAAAACATGTTAAATTTTTGCAGTTTACTTAAGATTGAAGTGCATTTAAGAAGCTCCCAAATATGGTAATGATCCATAACTGGCAGAGTATTAATAGGATGATACCTTGATTCTATCAAAGATGTGATTTTAGTAAAGAATTTTATTCATTCAATCCCAACATACCTAATACTCTTTCTATTTATAGTGGTCTATGACTTTTGTGATCTAACATAAATGAATTTTATCCCGACATTAATATCTATCTAATTATTCCAAAGTTTTAAAAGTTGTTATTGAAATTATTTGATGATTTATCAAAAACAATTTTTAAAATTTTATTATGACAATCAGATTGACATTAATTTTGGTCAAAATTAATTGTATTTGTTTAAAACGTCAAACGTGACAATTATAAATGAGATTGATGGAGTATACTCATGAGACGGAGGGAGTAATTAACAACTTTCCCTTTGTTGTGCCCAGTAATTTGTGCCTAGCCATAATCAACAATGGAAGAAAAGATAATGTTTTAATGAATTGAACTCACATACCAATGAAGTGTGATATTGTAATCAGCCTTGTTAATGACTTTGATAATAACTCTATCTCCTCTATGAACTTTCAACGTTGGACCTGGGAATTTCCCATTTACTGTAAGAATGTTCTTGCTGCTGCACAATCTACTGTATGGGGATGACTTCACCTGCAAAATTCATATATATATATATATATATATATATATATATATATATGGAGAAATCCCACCATTAAGTTTGTATGTATGCCTATATATTGCATACATATATTGAGTGTACTTGTGTATTCTCGTTCTCTCTGTGTTGTGTTGTGCTCAGAGTCATATCTCTAAACTGAAATCTAATCAGATAATACTTCATTTTAAAATGAATGCCCAATTTTTTTAAAAAAATTTATTCTTGATCAAAAGAATTTTTTTCTTTTTAGAAGTTCTTGAATTTTGGGATGGGAGAGTATTAAAAAATGGAAGAGGGAAAGATGAGTACATACCACAAAAGTATGGTGATGGGTTTTGGCACAAACAAAGGCAGTGAGGAGAACATGAAAAATGAGTAACACTAGTGCCTTTAATATTTGACCACCATTCTTCAACTCTATTATTTTTTCCATTTCTTTCTTCGGGCTCATCACTTCACTTTCTTCTCTTTTGGTTTTTATATTGACGAAATATTCAAACTCAAAACCATATTTAGAAATATTTTAAGGGCAAATGATAAATAAAGGTTTAGAGTTTGGGCCGTTTGTAGAAAGTGGTTTGATGTTATAAAACTCGCAGATCATGGTCTAAAGTTGATGAAAACTGGCAACTAATGGCTTTTTGATGAAAATATTAGATTTTTCAGTTTAATCAACATGTGACGTACACATGTGGACTTAACTAAAATTAATGTTACTCTTTAAAGGGTAAAATGCATATTTTCATTTTGAAAGACTAAGAGTAAAATTTTCACTAATATACATAAAATTCACTAAATTATTTTCTATGAAAACAAATAATTCTGTAAATAATTTATTTTAAAAAGAATCAATAAATTTTATTTTATTTTTGAAAATTACTTTACTAAATTAGTTTTTAAAAATAATATTTTATGCTTATAATGCATGGGATGGTGGGTGACATGAGTTTATTGCAAACATATATATTAATTTAGGGAAATAATTTTTCAAAATAATGATAAAATTGGTGATATATTTTTACAAAAAAAAATGAAATTATTTTCCAGAAAACTGATTTCACTAACTTAATGCAATATGTTAAGATTTTTAATTTTAAGACATATTAATATAAGAATATTTTTCTAAAATATATTAAGTGAAATATTTTTAAGAGCACTAATTTAGTAAAGTAAATTTATTTTTTTAAAAAAATAAATTATTTACTAAAATATTTTTTTCAAAAAAAAAAAAAATTTTAGTGACTTTCACATGTATTAGTAATTTTACTTTTAGTCCTTTAAAATTGAAAAAATGCATTTACCCCTTAAAAAGTAACATTGATTTCAGTTAAGTCCATATGTGCACGACACATGTTGATTTAACTGAAAAATATAACATTTCTGTCAAATAGCCCTTAATTGCTAGTTTTTATCAACTTTAGACCCTGATCTGCAAATTTTAGAACATCAGACTCCTTTCTACGATCGACCCCTAAACTTTAGAACCTTATATGTCATTTGCCCATATTTTAATTACATGTATTTAATTGGAATTTAGATAAGGTTACAAACCAACTTAATTAATGCTAGTAATTATTTCAACGATAATGTAACTACCATAAGTGAAAATGACAATCATAGAAATATAATCATACGAATGGCTAAAATAGTATTATCATCTTCTTTAAAATGAATGTCCGCAATAAAAAAAAAAGGACATTTAGTTTTGGGGGATTATAATTGAACCGAGCCCTATTCAGTACTATTTGAAATCTTCAAATTTATATGAGCAAAATGAGAACTAAGTTCAATTTGGTTAGAGTGTTCGAGCATGGCTAAACGATTCCTTACTCATCTTGTGCTAATTACTCATTCGGTCTCATAATTAATAATTGAGACAAATTTGTCAATGCTGTAAATTGGGTTATAGGGTTGATATGTAACATAGCAAAGAGCAGTGGCTTGTATATAAGGGCATCTTCAACCCATTACTTCATTTTTTGCTTCAAATGTTGCTTCATTTTTTTTTCCAACTCCAACTCATATCTTCAATTTTGACTTCAAAAAGAATATATCAAGCATATTTCTCTTCCACATCATCATTCCACTACTCCTATAATTTCACAAACATTACACAAACTATAGTCATTTTGTATATTCAACCCTCTCTTTTATTTTAAATGATAAATTTTAAATTAATTAGTAAAATAATTTTTTTAAAAAAAATCTATTATTTAATATAATCAAAACAATAATTATGCAATTAAACTTTAAATAATAGATAATTAAAATTATTATTTATATATTACATGAAGCAAAAACATTAACATAGACTAAAAATAATTTACGATTAAAATTAAAAATCAAAGTAATTTTAAATTATAAAATGATAATTTTTTAATTACATAATTCAGAAAATATGCAACTTTTAAAATTTTAGGGACCAAATTGCAACTTTGAAACATTTTCTTCAAATTTGAAGAACATGAATGAAGTAACACTATTCATGTTCTTCAAATTTGAAGTAAATTTTGAAGATGGTTAGAGAGATGAATAGTGGCATTTTTGAAGAAATGAAGTAGGAATTGAAGTGGGTTGGAGTTGGTCTAAGAGAGAGGAAGAATGGGGAAAGTAGTAAGGAGTCGTATACTGAATTGGGGTGTTTCTCCAAGTACAGATAGAAGCATAATTATAGGCTGAAAAAGTAACTCCTATCAGTATCATAAATAGTGGATACTCCCTCCGACCCAGACTAAGGTTCTTACTTTTCTTTTTAGTTTGTCCCAGACTAAGGTTCTTAATTGCTTTATAACCAAAAATGTACAATGGGACCCACTTGTCATTATCACAACAAAAACTCTTTACCTACTTTCTCTCTCCTACTTTCCCCTACTTTACTTTTCATACTCACAACATTTACTTTTTCTTAGTCTCCGTGTAAAGTCAAATTAAGAACCTTAGTCAGGTATGGAGGGAGTACTATTTATGCACTATACATTATACTATTGATTTATAGTACATTACTCATTACTATACAGTAATGTAATACTGTTGGTCCCAGAGGGCAACAAGGGTATAGAACCACTAGAGGGGGGTGAATAGCGGTTTCAACTTTTTCGAAAACACACTTATAAAATTCAACCGAGTACTTATCAGTTTGGCCAACTGCGGTTCAAGGCAATAAAACCGAACTAATAAAGTGCACAGCGAAGGTTTGCGGTTTGGCCAAAGTGGATAAATAAAGAGTTGAGCTGTTTGACTGGGTTGAAAAACAATATGATGCACAAGATAATTATAACTTAAAGATCAAAGGGAAACACTTGTCATTTTTCTGATCATATCGTAGATGAACTTGTGTCAAACCACAAACAAGAAATTAAAGAACACAACAGAAAATAAATATCAAACACACCAATTTGAAGATGTTCATTCTTGAATGAACTACGTCCTCTACCTAGATGGTTAGTCTAGGATTTACTAATAGGTACTAGAATTTTATTAAATTTAGAGGAGTTTCTACAAGATTACAATGAAGAATCTAAACTCTAAACATACAATCTAACCTATCAAAGCTATTCTAACAACCAGTGTTTTCGAAAGGTATAATCTATATGATCATACAATTCGGGTGTGTGTGTGGGAAAGAAATTAAATGCTCTAAAGATCTAAATGATGTTGAGCATAAGAAAACTTACGGTGTACAAGGCTGAGTATGAAGGTTGTTTGGCTTGAATCTTTATGAAGAATTTTGGGTTTGCTAAAGAGATCTATGAAGGTTTGAATTTCTGGGGAAAATCTTCAAAGCAAACTTGAACACTTGGGAATTTTCTCTCTTGAAGCTCAGCAACCTTCATTGTTGAGAAATGAAGGCTATTTATAGTGAGAGCAGTCTTGTGACCGTTGGATAATGATATGGTCCAAATCTTGATGGTACAGCTACTGTCAAAATCCCATTGGTTAAGCTGTCATTTTTGTCCTTTGTTTTGTCTTGTAGTCCTAGGTAGTTGTAGAACCACTACCTGACAATGTCCTTTGTTGCAGAGAAAGAACTAACGGTAAACATTTGGATTTACAGGACAAAACAGACATTCCTTAAGAAACTTCAAGTTAACTCGAAGTTATTTATCAAGTCATAAATCATTCATTTATGGTTGTAAAGGGAATGTTTATCTCAAGGAATAAATGACAACTCTTGAATTCTTCAATAAATGCTCTGCGGTTCCACCAGGTAGCATGAGCGGTTTCACAGATGGCTTGAAATGCGTTTCATCAAAACTACAGAACGCGGTTTAATGAAAATATATGGCTCCATGCCGACGGTTCAAGGATTGCAACCAGTGTGGTTTGAAGGGCTAAACCGCTGAGGACAAACCAAACATAACTGAGCCTATGACAAAAAAAAATCTAGAAATGGACTGTCCAAAAATTAAAGTATAAAGCTTCATTACATATTCCCTATATTCCACAAAAAGACACGTGGCATGGATCAATCAAATCAAGTAAGGCGGTCTAACAATGAATCCTAACAATCTCCCCCTATTTGATTGATGCCATTACCACACTATGATAAAGCAAAACATTATACTTAGTAATAAAATGTCCAAATAAATTTTTCTTGAAACTGCATGCCCCAAATCAATGCACGCACTATGCTAATCATAGATTCCTAAACTATCTAAAATAAAGGAAATGAAGAACAGATAGAATGAATAATCATTCAGTTGCATATATAAAGATATGATTTGAAGATCAGATATCAAGTTTAAACTAAATGTTTAAAACAAATGCACATAAAAGATTTTTCATGATGAACTTAGTGCATGAGTTTTGAAAAATGCAAGCATTGTTCCACAAACAAGCAGTTTGAATAAACAAAGTTTTGAAACTGCAATGCAATGCATTCTTCTCATTATAATTCACTTATAAAATTTGGAAGTTACAAGTACAAGGAATTATAAGAGGAAAAAAAGAAATGAACAAGAAAGGATAAACATCAAAGTCTACGCGGCTTGATCATCTGCGGAAGGAACCTTCACAGTAGCAACTTCATCTGCTTGATGATCCTTGACTGTTTTAGCAACTTGATCTTCAGCCGCAAAAGTGGAAGTGAACTCAAAGTCAACGGCTTAAAGATGGATTAATGTCGGTTTATTCAACAACTTCTCCATTTTGTCCATCTTAGCATTCATAAGAGTCGAACTGGTATCAACAGAACTTGACAGTTTGGAGATATTCTCTTCCAAGGATGTCAGCCTAACATTTATAGCTTCCTCAAGTTGTACAGCTCATTGTTGACTCTAACCATTTCTAGTAACTTGAATTGATTTGAGGGAATCCCATCAAGTTTCTCATCAAGCTGCTGCTGCTTGGAAGATTCAGCTCTCTTCTCCCCTTAATGGCATCAACAGCTGAGTATAACTCAGACTGAAGAGACTGCAGTTCAGAAACAAACCAAGAAGAGGAGGCCATCTGATGAGACTGAATGTTCCTAACCGCATCCACGAGATCAACATTGGTATCATGAAAAGGTAAGATTGGATAGGTTGGAATAGGAGGTGAAAGGTTCATAAGATGGGGTATAGTCAGGCATTTCATCATCATCAGAAGAAGACAATGAGACAACATCAGTGGTTTGAGGAGGGGAAGATGGAAGAACCGGACCCTTGGCTTTAAGCCGAGAGTGAGGATCATCAAGATTTTCACCCAATAAAACACTTAGAGCTAATTCTAACTCTAGTGGATCAAAGAGAGAAATGGAAGGAGTAGGGATCAAAATAGATGCGGTTTGAAAAGAAAGAGGTTTGGGAAAAACTTGCAAAAATTTGGCTAAGTTAAGAGGCATTGAAGGTAAAGGTGCAGAGAAAGTATTGAAAAGAGTAGGGGTAGAAATGTGATCAAAATGAATAAGTTGATGTGATGGGAGATCAGGTTCGAATAGGACCTGTGTAGCAATGGCTTCAAGAAGCTCATCAACAACACTTGATAATATTGCATCGGCTACGGCTTTAATATCATCAGGAGGATAAATGAATAAGGTAGGATTGTGGCCAGCCTTTTCTGCTATGCGCTCGGATTTGATAGCGGCTTTGGCACGCTCGTCTTTCAGTTTCTTGGTCCTAAACCGCTTCAAATACTGAGCCAAGTCTTCAGTTCTCTTTCTTTTCTTCATTAGTGGTTGGACTGGTGATGTAAGAAATGGTAGAACTGGAGAAGGAGTTCTCTCAAGAGATGAGTCAAAGTCAATCTTCATCTGAACAATTGGAGATGAAGAGTCATCATCCATTTTTGACAATGCGACTTGCTCCTTCAATTTCATGGTGAAACTGCCTTCTTGTGATGAGTGATCCCTCTTTCCAAAGGCATTACTGAAGTCGGTTTCACCAGGAAACCTTGTTTTCCAATGCACCTCATAGTCAAATGTCTTGATCAGCCTTCTTCTTTTTCACAACGGTTGGATCTCAGGATCTTCTTCCTGCTCAGATATAACCGCAGCCTTAAACACTTCGGTCTGCTCAGGCTGAACCGCAGCCTCAGACACATCAGTCTGCTTAGCCTCAGTTTCATCAAGCGGTTTCAATGATGGTAAGGCTTTAAAGATTTCCTCCAACTATTCTTTGGTGAATTAAACAGTTGTAGGTTGGGAAGATGATGGTTTGGTTGAAGGTGTAGATTGAGGTGGTTTTGATGAAGGTTGAGTTGTTGGCAATGGTTTGGTTTCAAGTGATTTGGCCTTGGCGGCATTGAGGGCAGCTGCATCTCGTGCAAACTGCATAGATTTTTCAACAGGGGGAATGGGTTGAGGTTTGGAAATTGGAGGAGTCGGTTTAGGCAATGTCGGTTTGGATAGGGTTGGTGAAAGTTTGATAGCAGGAATTGAAGTAGAGGTGGATGAGGGTTTTGATGAGGGCAGTTTGGATGACTGTCTAGGAGGGGCAAATTGGTTAAGGATTGGTTCATGAAAGGTTGGATCCTTCTCACTCAGCATTACCATACCAAGTGGTTTCTTTGCAAGATCCCCCTTTGAAATTTTTGAGTGAATCACAGCAGTTCCTTTCCTCTCCCTTGGCACTGCGGTTTCCTTGGGCTGAGTCGCAGGTTTGGACTGAACTGCAGGCTCCCCCTCAACTGCATGCCTCTCCCCCTCAGACGTTGCATCTTTTCCATCAAGTCCTTCCAATCCCAGTCTTTCCAACGTAGCCTTCTGAGCCGCTTCCCTAACTCGGCTTGCTTCATCTAGATCTGCAATCTGATCGGTATAAGGCTTTCCAGACTTACTCAATCTGGCTTCAGGATATGGTCCTCTTTGCTCAACTGGTAAAGGATCCACATGCCAGAAAGATTGAGCAAACCGCCATCCAAACTTTGTTTGGAATGCATTAAACTTACCATCTTCAAAAATTGTCTTGTCGGCTGGGGCCATCCAGTAGGCCGGGTTAGCCGATGAGAATCTGAAAATATCTTGGTCTTGGTTCAAAAACTTTGTCAACAACCAAAAATGAGTTCTTATCTTGGATTTTCCTGTGACTTTGTCTGAGTTGTGGCGGTTCAATGCATTCAATAACTCGTGTATGATAATTTTAGGCCAGTGCAGCTGCTTGCCTTTGTAAATAGCCACACAGTAGTTGTACTGTTCTGAGGTGAAGTTATTGTGGTTCCCATTCTTTCACATCACTCTGTAAAAACGTGTGTTTAAAATTGGGATATTCATAGCAACATTAAGATATGAGAGTCGCCACGCCGTTTTAATTATAACCAAAACATTGAGAAAAAGCATGTTTAATGGGGTTCGGGGGTCAAATTACGACAAGCAAAGAATATTAAGTGTTATCACTCCTATCGCCCGAATGATCGGTCTTTTTATCATGATGCGGTGTATGTTGTGTGTAATATGTTTGAGACCAGATCCGAAGATTGCCTACGTTCCTCTCAATGTGAGAAGCTCAGGTTAGCGTAGTTCGAGAAGAGTTTAGAATAGGTAGGAGAATTGGGATCATGCATAATAATGGGGGAATTATCTAAAGATTAGGGTTTAGAAATAGTTCCTAGATCATGTTCGGGTTGATGAACCCTAGATCATCATCGGCTATGAAATAACACATTAATCATGAAGATCGTAACCCTAAATCTAGCATAAATAAGGTTTTAATCTAAGAACATGAAGAACATGCGAGGAACATACTATGAACATATGAATGATATAAAGAACATATGAATAAACATGCTAAGAACGTGAATATTATGGATCTACACTAAGAACATGGCAAGAACATGAAGAAAATGTTAGAAAACTTACCTATGTTGGCAAGAAATAAACTTGGATCTTCTTGGGAACTTTGATAATGTTCTTGAATGCTTGAATGCCTTGATTAGAGAGTATTTTCATCACTTAGGGATCCTAAACTTGATCAAAATTTGGATCCTTGATTATGAGGCAAGGGAGGCCTTATATAGTAAACTGGTGAAGGAATCTGATGGCTGAGATCAACCCAGGCAAAGATGGCCACCTGGCCATGGTCGAAGTTGGCCGCGTAGCCAAGGATGGAAGTGGCCGCGTGGCCATGATTCCTGGCTGACGTGATTTTCAAGCTAGGGTTTTATCTGAGATAAGGAAACCCTATTTTGGCCATTTTTGGTACATTGAGCTATATTTTGGGAATCCGGGACAAGTCTTTACAAGGTTTCTAATTCCTATAAAGCCCTTGTATATTTGGGAAAGCCCTAATAAACTCATTTTCAGATCGGGTACTAACAGTAGCCCCTCGGCGACACTTCTTGCAAGGCAATGGGGGGGTCGATGATAAAAAGAAGGATCCGTTCTGAAACATGAGTTTCAAAACGAAGGAAAGATAATGAGATGGCTGAACCTTTGTAGGCGACCTATGTATCCTCGGGGGAATCAAGCCGAACATAGTTCAAATCTACTGGGGAAATTGCAAACGATTCATTCTTTGGTGGGAATCACGCCTTCCGCTGGGGATAACTTTGAGTTATAAAGGAAACATCTGCTGCGGATGAAAAATGACCACGTTGGTCGGGTGGCTAAACCTTTTAAGGCTTCCTACGTATCCTCGGGGGAATCAAGTCGGTCGTAGTTCGGAGATGCGAACATGAAATGGTGCGAGATATAAAGATGGCAAGGTCTAGGTAATCCCAAGATAAAAATGGCGATTGCCGGAACGTACGCAATTAGAAACGGTAGGGATTCTGCAAATCGTGATAGATCTAGAACACGCATGATATAGAGACGGACGGGTCTCTGCAACCACAATGGTCCTAAGCAAATGCTGGGGTGCGCGCCAGGTAGAAACGGTTGGGTTTCGGTAATCGCGATAGAACTTATGCGAAGTAGAGACAGCTCCCGGTCATCGCGATAGTATAACGAACGTACGCGCATTAGGGATAACTCCCAGTCACCACGATAGTCAATAAGTCATGAAGAAACATACGTGCAGTAGAGACAATTCTCGGTCACCACGATAGTTAATCTAGAACGTGCGTGCAGCAGAGACAAGTCTCGGTCACCATGATAGTTATTAAGCAAATGAATTTAGATATTTATGGGGCTTCTAAGACCCAAAAGGATAATTTAGAGATTTTTGGGGCTTCTAAGACCCAAAAGAATAATTTAGATATTTTCAGGGCTTCTAAGACCCAAAAGGATAATTTAGAGATTTTTGGGGCTTCTAAGACCCAAAAGAATAATTTAGAGATTTTTGGGGCTTCTAAGACCCAAAAGGATAATTTAGAAATATTTTGAGGCTTCCTAAAACCAAATGACGTTCTAAAGGACAACAGACCCTCAGGGAATCACAAGGATGATGGACTCTCAGGGAGTCACAAAAGTGATGAGCTCTCAGGGAGTCACAAAAGCGAAGGACTCCAAGGGAGTCACAAACGTAAAGGACTCTCGGGGAGTAGCAGATGTGATGGATTCTCGGGGAGTCACAAAGGTAAAGGACTCTTGGGGAGTCGCTAATATCTTATCAGCAAGGATAATCATGGAAGGCGTAGTGTCTGGGTTCCACTTATCCTAAATTAGGAGGGAATGCATAATATGAGGCTACGAGCCATTGAGACCAATGCATTAGGTAAGGGACATTTTTCTTGGTTACTTTTTTTTTTTTTTGCTTGGTTACTTAGGGGTAGGACCTAAGGATTTTTAAGCAAAGATAATAATAAAGACGGTAATCTCCTATTCTTGAGATAGGGATGCCAATGACGTTATGGTTTCTTAGGCTTGAGATTACGCCTTGGAGATAACGCGAGTTTCCTAGGCTTACGGGCTAGGGATTGGAGTTCGTTAAGTATGAGGAGGGCATTGTATCCAAGGCTTAGTTCTAGGCCTTGGAGAGGTTTAGGTTAATGATCGTGAATTTCCTAGATTTCAAGACTAGGGTTTTAAACAGGGGTTTGGAAGGAATATCGTATCCTAAGCATGAGGCCATAGTTTAGAGAAACTGGCTTTAAGGACCATGAATTTCCTAGGTTTTAGGACTAGGGTTTAAAAATATCCTAGGCTTCGAGGCTAGGGTTTAGAGTTGTGGTAGGCTCATAGGTTGCAAGGGCGTTGGCTTTTAGACATAAGGCTGGAAGTTGGAAAGGTTGTGACTTCCTAGGCTTGAGCCTAGGGACTGTTTGGGAAGAAGGGTTGATTTTGTGGAAGGTTCACTAAGCTTGATGTTAGGGTTCACCATTTTTTTGGATTGGTGACTATGGCTTGGAAATGAATGTGGTAACCTAGGCTTTAGGCTAGGGTTTAAGTTTAGGGATTACAAGCTTCCTATATTTTGAGACTAAGGTGTAGGAATTTCCTAGGTCCAGGACTAGGGCTTAAAGGAATGCTGAATCCTAATCTCGACGCTAGGGTTGATTAAGTTTTGGAGAGGCCATCGTATCCTAGGCTTAAGGATATGGTTCAATAAGATGGGGGATTGATATTGTCAATTTCTTAGGTTTTGAGACTAGGGTTTAGAAAGGATGTTGTATATGGGGCTTTGGAAATTTCCTAGAATCATGGGGCAAGGGTTAAAGAGGTTGATATGGTTTTATAGGCTTGAGGCTAGGGTTTGGAGCGAATGTGATCTCCTAGGCTTGAGGCTAGGGTTGGATCGAATGTGATTTCCTAGGCTTGAGGCTATGGTTCAGAGGAAATGCGACTTCCTAGGCTTGGGGCTAGGGTTTAGAGAGAATTCGACTTCCTAGTCTTGAGGCTAGGGTTTAGAGAGAATGCGATGTCCTAGGCTTGAGACTAGGGTTTGGAGGCCGAAAGTGTTTGGAGGTTGGTCTTGGTTTAGACTAGGCAAGTTTAAGGTCTAAGAGTGTTATGGTTTGGGGGAGGTGAGCTTGATATCTCAAGGATGGGTAGGCTTAATAGGTTAGACCTAGGCTTAATTAAACCACACTAGAGTGCTAGGGCTTAGCTAGGGTAAGACTCAGATAGGTTCTAAGGAGACCGGGGCCCAATCGAATGGCAGGTGAAGTCTAAGCAGGATAGACTTAAGACATAAGGTTTTGAAGCGGGTAAGTCTATTGTCCAAAGGAATCGCGTTATGGGTTAAGACCATGAAGGCTTGAGGTCGGGCAAAAGAGCGATGGATTGGGATTAGATGATCCTATTACCTAACGGGTTAAGAGTTTACAGCGGGCATGATAGGTTCGGATCCTAAGGTGTCAAGAGTTTAGGCCAGGTGCGAGCCACAGGTGTGGGAAATGGGTCTGGACATGTGACCATGTTGGCGCTTTAGGTAAAGAATTGAGTCTCAAAGACTTTGTGGAATACAATAGGTATCTATAGGATTGGGTATGCTTCGGACCTAAGTTTGTCTTAGAGGTCGTGCTCGTGACCAAGCTTGTTTGGCAATTGCGAAGGTAGGTTAGGGATGGGACCAAAGGTGTTAAGGACATGGGTTTTGACAGGATGGGTTTTGAGATCTCTATGGCATGGCACGATACGCAGGAGATCCTATGTGTTCTAAACAGGTTCGAGGTTTGGACTCGTGGGGAAGCCAAGTTTAAGACCCATGGAGTTTAAAGAGAGGATCGTGTAGGTTCGAGGTTTGGACTCGACTTGGATTAAGTAGGTTAGAGACCTAAGGGGTTGAAGGTCAGACTAGGCAGTCTCTCGATGCTAATAGGTGACACCATGTTGGTAGAGGGGTTTAGACCCAGGAGGTATGGACGGCATAGATTTAGTTGGTTGGACCAAGCACGCTTGGGAACTAAATAGTTTTAAGGGTCGAGATCTAAGGTTATAGACCAAGAGGGTAGACAATCTTGTGATTTAAAGGGTTTAGGAGTTGAGACCTAAGGTGTGAATTAGATATGCTAGAGACCTAAAAGATAGGTGTTTGGTAGACTCGGATAGGCTTAAGATCTAAGGGATCATTCAACAGGTTAGACTGGGTAGGCTTAAGAGGTTGGCCCTAAGAGGATAAGAGAGCCATGGTTTAGACACGGTATTAATGAGTAGGTGTTGGTAGGTTTAAGATCTAGGAGATCGGGTAGGCTCGAGACCGCTAGGTTCGGGATCTAATGGGTCATTCTAAGGATTTGTGTTTGGTAGACCGGTTTAAGGATTGAGGTTTTGGATAGATCCGGTTTGAGGCCATAGGAATCACGCTACGAACTTGTAGAGTGACAAACTAAGGGGTTATGGTGTAACCTAGGTAAGACTGACCGGGTAGGCTCGGGACCTAAAGTTTTGAATCAGGTAAGTTTGGGACCTAGAGAGTTGAGAGTTTAGGCCAAGAGGTCTCCTAAAGTGTAGGAGATAGGATAAAGGACTGAGTCGGTTCAAGAATCACATAGATGGGTCCTAGACGGACCGAGGAATGTTTTTTTAATTTTGTAGAGACCGAGTGCGGGTTTATAAACAAAGTGTCAAGGAAGAGAAAAAAATTTGAAAGTGTTATGATTTTATAAAGATGCCTTATAATTAATTACGGTTCTAACAAATTCAAAGAGTTTGTCACGTGCCGAGTTCGGCGATGAGGGATGCCCTTCTGCTAAGCATATCCTTGTTGAAGCCCCAGTATTCTCTGAGAAACCACATAGTTGACCTTTTTTGTTGGGGACGCTCTAGTTTGATGAAGGCGTAGAGAGGGGTATCCTACCCCCTTTAAGACGCACCATTTTTTCTGCCTAGACCGCCCTTGTGGGTTTTCAATCTAGCGGGCATCTCTTTTGCGTCGTTTTTTTTTTTTTTTGAAAAATCATTCAGTCAACTCAAAAAGGAAAAATAATTGTTTGAAAACATGCAGGGCATTTTGGGGAGAGTAGAGAGAGAGAGAGAGAGAGAGAGAGAGAGAGAGAGAGAGAGAGAGAGAGAGTTCTCATATTTTGACTCTTTGGACAATTTATGAGAGGTGTATGTACCTACAGAAAGAAGCCCCTGCTTGATAGAAAATAAATGTTTGGCTCTTCCTAGATTGAAGAAAAGAAGACTTGTGAGACATTTGAAAATTGTTTTATTCATGATTCTCATTTGATTGCTCGAGAATAAACCTCGTTGATTGATTAATGAGTTCTGGTTAACGGGTAAACAATTAATCTCAAGATAATAAATGTTTTGGTCAATTGTGCGCGAAGAAACCAGTAGTATAAATATGGGGCAAGAGAGAAGAGAAAGAAGATTGGCTCGAGGTGGGTTGTGTATATTTTCGACCGAACCCAGAGGTTGCCTACGTTCTCCTCAAGGTGAGAAGCGCAGGTCTGCGTAGTTCGAGGGAGGCTCGGCTGATAATGAAGTTGGGTTTGAGTTTAGGGGTGTGAGGTTCGTTTAACAGAGGTGAGTTGCTCTGTTGTTGCTTGTTGCTTTGGATTGCTTCATTGTATCTTGTTGCGGTGGACTGCTCAATTGTAGTTGTCATGGGCTGTTGCTGCCGCGTTAATCTTCTTTATAGGGAAAGAAAGAAAAATAGAACAATTGAAGTGAAAAGAAAATGAGACTTTTACTTTTCTATGGTGATAGCCCCTTCTATTTTTATATTTTTTTTTATTTTATCTCTTGGTGCACACCCTTTTTTTGCCTAAGCCGCCCTTTTGGGTTTTCAACCTAGCGGGCTTCTTTTTTTGTGCAATGCTCTAATTTTTGCCTAGGTCGCCTTTTTGGGTTTAGACCTAGCGAGCTTTTCTTTTGTATTTGTACATGAAACATTGGGCGAGACGAGCCCCTAGTTTGCTTTCACATTTGCTGATTGCGAGGTAGCTTCCTTATAGTTCAAGCGGCCTTTTGCTGGCCTCCATCGGATTGTCACGTGGCACCTACGAATGGCATAAACAACTCCATACATTTCTTTACATTTGTGATGGAATACGGATAGCCCTAGTGTATCGGCATGTAGTACTCATGAAGGGAACAAACAACCTCTTGAATTATGGCAGCATGGATTCCTATTTGATGATGAGCAACCGCAGTCCACGTCTTTGTCATGACTGTATGGAAAAGGGGTCTAATGGTGAGATGAGAGGCGTATGAGGGTAGTGTATAGGAGAAAGCGTATAGAGAGAGTGTACATGAAGGATGTACACATGGTGAGTGTATAGTAGGTATTATATGGATAGAGTGTACATGGAGGGTGTACACAGAGGGAGTGTATATAGAGAGTGTATGGGGATTGAATGTAGAGAGAAGAGAAAGTGATTCGTTCACCCCAATTGATCAAAGAATTTGTTATCTTGAGACTAATTGTTTACTTAGTTATGTGAATGGTTTGTGGGTCCATTTACCTTTTAATGAGTTTTCATTAATGAGTAAGATTAAGATTAATTCATCATACAAAGATATAGCAATCAAGTGAAAATGGTGAATAAGACAATTTTCATGGAATTGATTTATGCAAGATTATGTCTCAAGTCTAGAGAGAAAAGAAAAGAAATAAAGACTCTTTTATTGGAACTAAAAGGTTTAAAACTGACTAGTCCGGGGTGAACTTTTACTAAAGAAACAAAAATCGTCCAAGGTGGACTTTTGATTAAGGACACTCTAGAACCTACGAAGACTGAATGACCCATTTTTTATTGTTTATTTAAAAGAGGTAGCCCCAATTTGCTCATTCTGATATCCAACCACATTCCTTAGGTGCGTGGCGGCGTTGGTTTGAGTTGTCGGGACGTGGTCTCTTTGCATTGCTTCCCTTGTTGACACCGCGGGAGTCCTCTTCATTAATGTCTACATCATCCTTGGTGTGTTGAGGTGATCTAAAGTGAATTGATGAGAGATTTTTGCTAGCATAGTCGGAGATCTCTTGTCGTTGATCCCAAACTCTACCTTGGATTATCGTGGCTAGTTCTTTGAGCTTCTCAGAGATGCTTTGTCGCTCCTTTGAATGACGGATCTCTTGTTCCTCAAATGCTTTGGCTATCTCTGTCCTATGGTGCTTTTCTTAGGCTTCTAACGCCAAGTGCAATTCTTCGGCATGACGTCTATTTCTCATGTCAATGATCATCTTCAAGTCTTCTATGTGCCTTTTTTCTTGGGCGTTGAGTCATTCGGCCACACAAGCAAGGGCAATCTCGAAGTATTTTGATGACATGTGTGGGCGATCTATGTTAGCGACAATATTGGCACATTAATCATTTTCAATGATGTTAGGCTCATAATTAATGACAAGGCATCGTTATAAAATCACTTTTTGGAAAAGAGTCAGTCTCCACATTTTTTAAATGCATTTTTTGACAAAAATTTGAAATTTTGACCGGGCCGAAGTTGCCTACGTTCCCCTTACCATGAGGGAGATGTCCCACACAATAATAAGCTCAGGTCACCGTAGTTCGAGTCAAGTTAGACTTTTAAAAAGGAGGTGAGAGATAACCATAGGGGTCAATTTGGTAAAGTCCGGGTATTTTTTTTTAGATAAAGAGCGACCTTTGGGGATCAAAAAGAGGGAGATGACTCGTCCTTGGTCAAGTATAAGTGAGGAAGACCTATATGGGTTGGTTTTGATTTAATCGAGTCAGGCACGGTTTGACGTAGGGTTTGACCTAGGTAGGCCGAAAGGTTGGTCAAGAAAGATCGCGTCGAAGATGTTGGGTTGACCTAGATGGGTGAAGGATAGGTCAACCTAAATGAGAAGGGTTGGATTAACTTATATGGTGAATGGATCAAGGTAGCGTGTTGTAGCGGGTTGCATATGGGATAACCTAAGCGGGACAGACATGGTTTGACCTAGGCGTGTAACATGTAGGTTGGTTGGTCTAGATGGTTGACCTAAGTAGGCTGACCTATTCGGGTTGGTTGACCAAGGGAGGTTGGAGATTGAACTAGATTGATCCAAGATAGGTAAGTTGACCTAAGTGGGTCAAGGATTGACCTAGATGGGTTAAAGGTGAAGGGGTATTTTTAACCTAAGGAAGTCAAATATGGACAATTTGACCTAGATGGGTCAAGGATGGTGAGTCGATGGTGGGTCAAAGGTAGCGGATTGACCTAGATGGGTCAAAGGTGAAGGTTTTACCTAGGGGGTCAAAGTTTGACCTAAGCGGCAAACAGTAAGTAGGGTTTGACCTAGGGGGTTAAAGGTTGATAAGGTTGACCTAGGAGGTCAAAGGTTTGACAAAGTTGACCTAAGGAGTCATAAGTTGACCTAAGAGATCAAAAGCGGATAAGGTTGACCTAGGGGGTCAAAGGTTGACCTAAGAGGTCAAAGGTTGATAAGGTTGACCTAGGGGGTCAAAGGTTTACCTAAGAGGTCAAAGGTGATGAGGTTTGATAGATGGTTCAAGGGATGAGCAATGGTCCTCGGAGGGTCCTAGAGGTCTCTTAGATGCAATGCACATTTTTATTTTGCGAAAAGTTTTACATTATTTATATCCAAATTGTATGGTCCAAGGAGTGTCCTAATCTCTATGTGTGGGTTGACATGAATATGGTAAAGGCTCCCACCGCTCGCAAAGCATACACAGTGAGTGGAGGAAACAAGTGTCTCGAAAAAAGGCGACAGTAGCACCACAAATTTCTGCACATTGAATGCTCCGGGGTGATAAGGGTTTATGCAGTGCTGACACGGACTAGTGGTAGTGTGTGGCAAGAAAATAATTCTTTTTTAGGGAGAAAAAGAGAAGTTTTTGATGTTTGCATGATGCAATGCAATGGAAGAGAAAGAGAGAGATAGATAAGAAACAACATCATGATGATAACGAAAGTTAGACCCACTAAGTTTGAACTAGATTCAAAGTTATCCCCAGCAGAGTCGCCACTGTGAATACGTGTGTTTAAAATTGGGATATTCATAGAAACATTAAGATATGAGAGTCGCCACACCATTTTAATTATAGCCAAAACATTGAGAAAAAGCATGTTTAATGGGTTCGGGGGTCAAATTTACGACAAGCGAAGAATATTAAGCGTTATCACTCCTATCGCCCGAATGATCGGTCTTTCTATCATGATGCGGTGTATGTTGTATGTAATGTGTTTGAGACCGGATCCGAAGATTGCCTACGTTCCTCTCAATGTGAGAACCTCAGGTCATCGTAGTTCGATAAGAGTTTAGAATAGGCAGGAGAATCGGGATCATGCATAATGATGGGGGAATTACCTAAAGATTAGGGTTTAGAAATAGTTCCTAGATCATGTTCGGGTTGATGAACCCTAGATCATCATCGGCTATGAAATAACACATTAATCATGAAGATCGCAACCCTAAATCTAGCATAAATAAGGTTTTAATCTAAGAACATGAAGAACATGCGAGGAACATATTATGAACATATGAATGATATGAAGAACATATGAATAAACATGCTAAGAACATGAATATTATGTATCTACACTAAGAACATGGCAAGAACATGAAGAAAAAGTTAGAAAACTTACCTATGTTGGCAAGAAATAAACTTGGATCTTCTTGGGAACTTTGAGAGTGTTCTTGGATGCTTGAATGCCTTGATTAGAGAGTATTTTCATCACTTAGGGAGCCTAAACTTGATCAAAATTCGGATCCTTGATTATGAGGCAAGGGAGGCCTTATATAGTAAACTGGTGAAGGAATCTGATGGCTGAGATCAACCCAGGCAAAGATGGCCGCCTGGCCATGGTCGAAGTTGGCCGCGTAGCCAAGGATGGAAGTGGCCGCGTGGCCATGATTCCTGGCTGACGTGATTTTCAAGCTAGGCTTTTATCTGAGATAAGAAAACCTTATTTTGGCCATTTTTGGTACATTGGGCTATATTTTGGGAATCCAGGACAAGTCTTTGCAAGGTTTCTAATTCCTATAAAGTCCTTGGGAAATCCCTAATAAACTCATTTTCAGATCGGGTACTAACACACTCCACTATCAACTAAGTCACAGATGTGGGTCATTAATTCTCCAAAGTCCTTCTTAGCCGAATGCCTCGTGAAAGTTCTCATTCCAATTAACTACATGGTTGTATTGGCCAACATTTCAGTACTTGGAGTCATTTCTCCAGAAAACTCAAGACCGGCTAAGGCACCAATCTTGGTTGCGGTTAGAATCACGGTTTTGTTACAAACATTTGACTTGATTGCATCTTCAATCAAAATTTCATTTGTTTCCAGATTCTTGATCTCCTCCTCTTTGTCATTCAGTAGAGGGGTACTTATCTTAACTCCATTTCAAAGAACTCAGAGCAGATGAGAGGAACAAACTGCAGCTCGTCCAGCATGAATAGCGGTTTGATCTTTGATTTCTTCAGAAGCCTCAGCAGCTCCCTCCCAATTGCATCCTTCTTGAATTCTTCCTCGGGAATTCTAGAGCCAGGAAAAAAGTTTGTTGTATCCTATAAAAATTATCAAAGTTAGAAACAATTAAAGTACTAGGGCGGTTTGATCCAAATGATCTGACCATGCGGTTTGAACAAGGCTCATAAAACCACGGCTAGAGAAGCCTAACAATAGATATATATGGTTCAAGTAAGTAGGTAAATAAGAAGGGTAAAAAGTAAAAACACAAGTAAATTACTACACCGCATGAGAAATGGATCAACAGGAAAGGTTTTGAAAATGGTTTTGAATTCATGAAGAACATCAAGAACATAGTATGAGCATGAATTTTAAAAACATAACCAAAACAAGAAAGAATTATACCAAAATGATCCTAATGAGCAGATTCTAACAAAGTTCTAAACAAATAAGTGAAAATAACATCAAAGGAATCCAGAATCTGACAAAATAATGATGAACACCGAAGAACCCAAAAGTCGAATATGTTCAAAATTGAACACAAATCACTAAATAAAGCATGTAATCAGTATGTATAAGCATATGAAAGCAATATCCAACCCAGAAATCGAAGTACAAGCAAGAAAACTTCATGGAATATGAACAAGCTCAATAATGGCAGACAAGAATATTCAAAGATACTGAGTTATGGGTTCAAGAAATCATACCATGTTTGGCTCAATGGATTTGGAAGTGGATGGTGTAGCATCAACTGATAGTGTAGATTTCTTTTAAGCCATTTCAAATTTGTTTAAGTAATTGAATGTTTTAGAGATAGAAAACAGAGAGAAGTACGGATGAACAGTAGAGAGAGAAAGAGTTTGACAAATTGAGGAAGAATGTAAAAAGGTAAAATTAATAAGAATTTGTCTTTTATACTTAAGTGACTACATCGGGTAGTGGAGCGGTCATGACTGTTGGGTGGTTATAAAACTGTCAAAGAATGTCAATTGTCCATAAACCACGTCCCTCGCATTTAATGCGATACAGAGATAATTTCATAAAGGTCCTTAAATGAACTGACATAAAGTAGGGACTAACCTGCAATTATGCGTACCTGTGCGGTTTGGTAAGCAAACGCACATACCTGTTCTCCTCATTCGGTTTGGATGAAAACGATGTCTATCTACTCTATCAACGGTTTCACTTGATCGAACCAACATACCGTCTTACTTAATTCAGTTTGGAATAAACCGATGTCATCCTTCTTTACTCTGCAGTTTGACTTGAATCCTTCTACTGAACCTTTATTGATGCGGTTTCAATATTGATTGAACCGCAAGCTATTTTTCTATATTCTAAGTATAGCCAAAATACTTAACAACAATTATTAGAAACAAGAAATAAATAGACATGAAGTTTTAAGTTAGTTCCAGGATACCCATTTCTCCTCTTAAATGAAAGAACCTGTTATTTTCCAGTGGTTTGGTGAGGATGTCTGTAATTTGATCATCTGTTCCCACCTTTACTAGAAAAATATTCTTCTTTTCAACATGGTCTTTGAGGTAATGATATCTTATATCAATATGCTTGGTTTTTTAGTGCTGAACTGGATTGTTGGAGATGGATATAGCTGTAGTGCTATCACAAAAGATATGGCAGTTATTTTCAAATACTTCATAGTCTTCTAGATGTTGTTTCATCCAGAGAATTTGAGAGCAACAACTTCCAGCCTCAATGTATTCAGTTTCAGCGGTTGAGACGGAAACTGATGCTTGTTTCTTGTGGACCATGATACTAGTCGTGTTCCAAGGAACTGACAAGTACCACTTGTACTCTTTCTATCAATCTTACAAGCTACAAAGCCAGCATCTGAATAACCTAATAAATCAAATGACTATTCTTTGGAGTAACAAAGTCTAAGGTTAATAGTGCCACATAAATATCTAATAATACGTTTAACAGCTATAAGATGAGATTCTCTAGGGTCAGCTTGAAATCTAGCACAAACACTGAACATGATATCTGGCCTACTTGCAGTTAAGTAGAGAAGAGAGCCAATCATACCTCGGTAGAGTGTCTGATTAACTTTATTACCTTTTTCATCACGATCCAAATTGCAGGCCTTGGTCATTGGGGTATCAACTGGATTTGCGGTTTCAAGTCAAAATTTCCTGATCAAGTCTTTACTGTATTTCGCTTGGTTGATGAAGATTCCATCATGGCATTGCTTGATTTGGAGCCTAAGAAAGAATGTTAACTCTCCCATCATACTCATCTCAAATTTACCCTTCATTAGCTTTTCAAACTTAACACACATAGTTTCATTAGTAGAACCAAAAATAATATCATCAACATAAATCTGAACTAATAATGAATGACCTTTGTGTTTAGCAATAAATAAAGTTGTATCAATTTTAACTCGAGAGAAGCCTTGCTCAATAATAAATTTAGATAGAGTGTCATACCATGCTCTTGGAGCTTGCTTGAGTCCATACAAGGCCTTCTTAAGCTTGAAGACATAATGAGGGAATTTGCTGTCTTCAAATCCTGGCGGTTGGGCTACATAGACTTCTTCTTGTAGTTCACCATTTAGAAATGCACTCTTCACATCCATTTGATATAGATTGAATTTCATGAAGGAGACATATGCCAAGAACAATCTAATGGCTTCAAGTCTGGCTACAGGAGCAAAGGTTTCATCAAAATCTATTCCTTCTTCTTGCCTATAACCTTGAGCAACCAACCTAGCTTTGTTTCTTGTTATAGTACCATTTTCATCCATCTTGTTTCTGTATACCCATTTTGTTCCAATTACAGTGTGATCTTTAGGTCTTGGAACTAGAGTCCAAACTCTACATCTTTTAAATTTATTAAGCTCTTCTTGCATTACAGCTACCCAACTTGGATCACTTAGAGCTTCATCAACCTTCTTGTTGGGTTTCCAAGTAACATGCGCAGCGGAATTAAGCATTTAAAATTTTATGAAACCCAAAGCCATAGATCCATTCATATGATTATATCAAATACTTGCATTATGAATACTAGAATACTAACCCTTGATGCCTTTGAATATCAACCTTTGATCTTGGTGGAGATTGGAAGCTTGATCATGAACAGAGCAAGAACACGAACTTTGAAGATGATAAGCTTTACCCTCTAGCGGTATCCATACCACGAACGAATATCAAGGAGCTTCTTGATCTTGGTTGCTAGACCAAAATTGTGAAACACGTTTTCACAATTGTATGAACCATATGGAATATTATTGTGTTTGTTCTTGTTCTTCAATCTAAGGATTTCTTAGAACAAGAAATAACTCTCAAAACTATTTGGAGGCTTACACAAACTTATGTACTGATTTAGGGCAATAGGAGGCTGTTTAAATACTTGTTAGACCTATTCCAAATAGGTAACAAGTGGTTAAACCCGCAAGAAAATGGACTTAGGAAAGTTCCTGCCGAAACTGACTAATCCGCCCGGGTATACAAAGGGGTCCGGCCGGACCTAGCTTGGTCCGACCGGGTCCTTTACCCAGTCCTCCATGATCACTAGGAGGTCCGACCGGGTCCTTAACAAGGTCCGGCCGGACCCTCCTCTTTTCCAGACTACTCCTCTAATTTCCCAAAATCCTCGAATGGTCCTTCGACCCAATATTCCAATATAGTCCTTTAGGATTCGTTGTATTGTGTGTGACCCTCTATGATTAAACTAAGTTGGCAATGGGTTCAAACATGAAACCATAAGATATGATTAGGTTCTAGCAAACCGTCATACCTACCTAGTGTAACTAGATACAAGTTCGCATTCCTTTAGAACATGTCATAATCCCTTTGTCCATGATGTCATTGAACATAAGTCATGGTCAACAAGTCAACTTGTATTTGTTCAATAATTTCTCGATTCCAAATATGTTGATAATCTAAATGACATTGATCCAATCAATTCATTTGAGTTCGGCCGAACATTTTTATCAACATCATTCTTACGAGAGGCCCAAGCTTGACATCTCTCCGAAGAGGGACAAATCCATCTTAGCTTATTATTATTCCCTACATAAATCCGATTATGCCAATCATACCCTTTATAACTACCCGGTTAAAGGTAGCGTTTGAATATCTCAAACATAATGTTCATCAAGTCGAAGACTATAATAATTCATGTCTAAGGATTCAAATGACATAAATAATATGAGATATATGTATGACTTTGACCATGACATAAATCTCATAGAGCGGGTCATATCCAGTACATTGTTCCAAACAAGTACCCATAAATCTAACATGATCATCTCATGATCATTTATCATTTATACTAGTACCAAACAAGTACTAGGGACGGATATTATTATAAATAAACATGAACAACAATAATAATCAAAACATCTCTTTATTAATATGAATGAAATGATAACAAACAACGTTTTACAAACGTGCCTAGGGCACCAATACTAACACTTCTTAGGTTTCATTTGAGATAATAGTGCAGTTGAGAATAAACTGTGGTTATCTATATGAGTTAAGCTACCTCTTGTTTAAACACCAAAATTCATAGGACCAATAACATTTGTAGTTGGGTGGTATCTATGCTCATTGATTTCTTGAGTGAGGTCTTCATGAACCACTATTTTTTGAAGATTTTCTAAAGGAGTCTCTTCTTGATAATCATTGAAATCTTCATTGAAGGTGTGTGTTGGAACTGGTTGAATTACTTAGATAGGGTCAGAAGACAGCGGTTCTGCAACAGCATCATGAGTTGTTAGATTTGGTGCGGCTGGAGTACCAGATGGAGTGGTTTGAGTAGGTTGGTCATCAGTAGCTGTTGATTTGGATAATTTAAAGTACCTGTCCCAAACTCATGAAAATCATCAGCAACATTTAGATCCATATATGGCTCAAGAAGATCATGTTCATCAAATGTAACATGAACAGACTCTACAATTTTTAAATATGTCTTATTGAAATAACGAAAATCTTTAGAATGTTTAGCATAACGAACAAAAATACCTTCATCGGCTTTAGCATCAAATTTACCTCGATGCTCTCTTCCATTGTATAAGATATAACATTTGCATCCAAATATCTTGAAAAAGGCAATGTTGGGCGGTCTGTCTCTCCACAATTCATACGGAGTTTTGTTATGGGCTTTGATGATGAAGGAGCGGTTCTGAGTGAAAAAAGTTGTATTAACTACTTTGGCCTAAAAGTACTTGGGAAGTTTAGCTTCAGGAATCATGGTTTTCCCAGCTTCAATCAAAGTCATGTTCTTTCTTTCAACTACTTCATTTTGTTGTGGGACCCCAGCGACAGAGAAATTATGATCAATTCCATGATCATCACAATATTGGGCAACACCATTGTTTGTAAATTCGATTCCATTATCTGAACGCACACTAACAATGTCATCCAATTTTTGAGTTTGGAGCTGTCTAAAGAGAGCGGTTACAATTCCATAAGTATCTTCTTTTGAGGCCCTCATTTCCACCCATGTATATATTGAATAATCATCAACAACCCCCAAGGTATAGTGGTTTCCTCATATACTTGCGGTTGGGACAGGTCCAAATAAGTCCATGCGAAGCAATTGTAAGCAGCGGTTCGTTGACGGTGCGGTTTTGCTAGGGAAAGACTGTTTGGGCTGCTTACCAAGCTGGCATGCTTTGCATTTCTTATCATAATGGTCAGCCACTTTGGTTAGTCCCTTTACAAGACAATCCCTTTGTAGTATTGCTAAGTATTTGAAGTTCAAGTGGCTGTGCCGCTTATGCCATAACCAACTGCTTTCACTAACATTTTTTGCTACAAAACAAAGGTCAGCAATAGATATAACATTGTTTAAATCTATCATATACACATCACCTGTTCTATGACCAGTCAGTAGAGTAACTCTGGAAGAAGCATCATTGATAAAACAATTTGTTGAAGTAAAGTTGCAGTTTATTCCTTTGTCACAAAACTGAGATATGGAAAAAAGGGTGTGCTTGAGTCCTTATACTAGTGACACATTTTCTATGGTCACCTTTCCTCATTTGATTGCTCTATATCCTACTGTTTATCTTTTCTTATTATTACCAAACACTACTGGGGGACCTTTCATTTTGATGATATCACAAAAAGTTCATCATCTCCGGTCATGTGATGAGAGCAGCCGCTGTCCAAGTACTAGAGATCCTTTTTCTTCTTTGTATTACCAGCCATAAAGCATAAAATCTGAAAAATAAGACATGAAAGATTTGGTCCCCCTTATTCCTTGGGTCCTAGGGTTAGCAGCTTTTTGGGATCCATACCTGTTTGACCTTAGGATTTTTACTTCCCTTGGCATTGGGTGTGAACCTTAAAAGATAATGAGAAGCACCATGACCAAAATCGGCACAAATAGCACAATGAATGAAACCTGGTTGTGGTCGCGGTTTTACAAACCCCTTACTATTCTTCAGTTTCTCATGTTTTATTAGGTCAGCAGTTTTGGCTTTGACAAAGACCACTTTTTTTAGCTTAACCTTTCTCTTAGGTGCGGTTTTGGGATAAATGATAGGATTCCTCGTACCGACCTAGAGCGGTTTCATCACTCAATACTTCATTGTCAGCCGCAGCCGCTGTGGATTTTTCTTTCAATTTAGAATCTCTCCCAGTCTTGTTTTTAGGATACTCAAAGAAATAATTTTGTTTCTTAATTTCTTGCCTAGAGCCCTTTTTACCAGCATGATTGACTTTGGGAATTTAATTGGTTTGTTTAGGGGGTAGCACACCACCTTCGGCACAGAAGCAATGACACTTACACCCATCACTGATTTTGAATCCCAATCCACTTTTATCTGAACTTGGAATTTGTGAATTCAGAATTTGTTCCACAGTGACACCAAACTTAGTCCACACATCAGTCACTTTTTGAAGGTCATCCCTTTGTGCGGTTAGTTCTTGGATTTGGGTTAAGAGTGCCTCAACTCTGTCCTTGAGATAACGGTTTTCTTCCTCAATTGATGAAATCCCAGCAATTTAGAACTTGAGGCCTTCAATCTCCTCCTTGTGGGACTTACATTCCTTTTGAGAATCTTCAAGTTCCGCAGGCATTAATTTATATGCCTTTTTAAGAACTGTGTGTTGTTGAAAAATAAGGTTAGCACGTTCAAGTACATGGTCATCATGAGTATGATCTGCTTCAACCTCAGGGAGGGAGTTTGGTGTTGTTGGAGTCTTGATTTCTCTAGCCTCTGGTGAAACTGACTTCATTTGTTGTTGAACTAGCAGTGGAAGGCTTTCATCAATTTCATAATTTCTTCAAATCCCATAAGGCATAGATTAGCAATTCCTTCTTCTTCACTTTCATCAGAATCAGAACCCATCCATATAAGCGGTTGGTCTCCTTGTTCAGCTACCATTCCTTTTCTCTTTATGAACTTCTTGTTGAATGGTTTCTTAGCTAGTGCGGCTTTATAGCGCGGTTTGGGACAACTGGAAGCAAAGTGACCCTGCTGTCTGCAGTTGTAAATTACCAAGTCATCCCTTTTCATAAGATCTGCATTTTTGTAAGATCTTGTTGGAGGGACAAACATTGCAGGTCTTTTGGATGGAAACTGAGCTCTGTTGTTCTTTCTGAACTTTGTGTATATTTGTAGATACCCCGGGGGAGAACCACAGCTTGGCTAGAGCGCGTGAATTATCCTAGGATGTCTATTTGGTTTTAAAGTAGAGTCGCCACCTATGTTTTTAAAGGAACATAAGAAAAACCTAATAAATCCTAATTTTATATACAAAACCAGATATTCGGGAAGAGACGGGTTCGGGGGCTAGATTACGGAGTGGGAAGTACTTAAACATCCACTTCGCCCGGCTAAAGCCGGTCTTGCTACTTTTGGTGTTTAAGAATAAAAAGTCATTCTTTTATTAATATAAACTTATGCTAACAATTACATCATGAGAAAATGGGGAATTAAAAGAGAATAAAAATCTAGGGAGACAACCCTTAACAAACTTCAATGTAATGAAGTGATCATTTGGTCATGTCCCGATTGATGGGGATTGCATACATTAAAAAGACATAAAAGAGATAAGAAATAGAAGAATTGTACCTTGTTGGGAAGGAAATTAAGAATTCAACCTTTGTGAGGAAATGAAGTGTTTTGTAGAGAAAATAGTGTGTAGAGATTTTAGTAGAGTTTTTGTGTAGGAAGTGGTGTGTAAGAACTCCTGTAGAGTTTTTGTAGATAAGAGAAGTTTGGGTTCAAAATCCTCCTTTTTTTGTGTGTAAAATCCTCCCTTTCTAAGGTAGAATGAGGGGGTTTATATAGGTGGAGAAGGGAGAAAAAGATGGTCATGGGACCAATCAAAATAAAAAAAGATAAAATAATAAAGAGGAAATAAAATTATAAAGATGAATATTTTGTTATTAGGGAAAAAGCTAGAGATGGGGGATTGGGAGTTACAAAACTAGGGGGGGTGAACTTGGAGATAAAAGAGAGGGTTTTAGACTCAAAAAGATATGTTCTAAATAAGAAAAGGGAGGGAAACTTGGTGGGAACTCGTAACAGTTATGTGGGAGGCGCGCGGGTCCGGCCTATTGGACCAAACGCGCGCGCGGCACATAACCCTTACGGGAGACGCCCGCCTTTAAAAATGATAGAATGACAGAAATGACTCTAAATTTAACTCTGTTATTCAGTTTAGTCCAAAACTAATAAAATCAGTTAGGAACTTGACCAAAGTAACAGAAATTAACGAAAACAAGTTAAATAAAAATACTATGTATGCAATCGGGGTGAGCGGTCCAAGGGGGGGTGTCTACAGAGCCCCTCGGAGATGTGGATTGCAAAGCAAAACGCGTCAATGAAAGAAAGACAACCGCCAAGGACATCGACAAAGAAAAAGAAAATAAAAGAAAACAAAGACTCGATAAAAACAGGAATTTGAAATTACAAAGGATAGATATGCGCTCCCTGTGTGAGCGAAATTTTTGATAGAAGAGGTGGTGATTTCAGTGGTTCACCATGGAACAAATTGGTGTTTGGAGCCGCATTTGCTGTTTTGCTATTTGAAGCCGCACTTACTGTATGTTGTTTGAAGCCGCACTTGCTTGTTTATGCTGTTTGAAACCGCACTTGCTTGTTTCTGCTGTTTGAAACCGCACTTGCTATGGTACATGTTAAGTGTGTGCTTTGCAGATATACGTGCTTATGCGAGAAAATGTGTGAAGTGTGAAATTGTTCTTGTGGTGTGATGTGATTTAAAAAGCATGGATTGCTTGAGAGAGAGATTTTGCGAGAATGGAGAAATTGCTTTTGTGTGTGGTGGGTTTTTTAGGAAAGATTCGGATGCATTCATACCTTGACTTACCATTTCTGCTTGATTGGAGATGGATTGCTGATGTCGTGGAGGATGATTTAATGGAGAATGTTTGCTGTCTTGATGATGATGATGAATTGCTTTCACTTTTGATGGAGGCATGATCACTCTTGATGATGGGTTGGTCGTACCAAAAGGCTGCCTACGTATCCCTTGAAGAGAATCAGACCATCGTAGTTCAAGGATGATGGAGAACGTTGTGAAGAAGCTAATAGCACATACTTTTACGCAAGTAAGGAGACAAAGAAAGTTTATTTACAAGAAAAAGAAAAATAAAAAATCTTTTTTTAGTTCGTGGGTGAACCATTTTAACCATCGTGTGTTTATATAGTCAACCCAAGATCAAGTCATGTTCGGTCGAAGTCCAGATTGCCTTGTTGGATTCTATCGTTGCTATTGTGCCCAATGAAGCGTGATGTCTAGCCCTCAGAGATTTGTCAATTATGGGGATTCAAAATGTTGGTGTTGGTGCCCTAGGCACGGTTGTTAAACGTTGTATAAGTTATCATTTTATTCATGATGATAAAGAGATAATAAGATTATTATTGTTGCTCATGTTTGCTTATAATAATCTCCGTCCCTAGAGCTTGTTAAGCACTAGTATAAAGGCTAAATGATCATGGGATGATCATGTTAGATTTATGGGTACTTGTTTGGAACAAGGTACTGGACATGACCCGCGGTATGAGATTTATGTCATGGTCGATGTCATATATAAATCTCATATTAGTTATGTCATTTGAATCCTTAGACATGAAGTTATTATAGTCTTCCACTTGATGAACATTATGTTTGACATATTCAAACGCTGCCTTAACACGGTAGTTATAAAGGGTATGATTGGCATGATTGGATTCACGTAGGGAAGAATAATAAGCCAAATGGATTTGTCCCTCTTCGGAGAGATGTCAAGCTTGGGCCCCTCGAAGGAATGATGTTGGTGAAATGTTTGGCCAAACTCAAATGGATTGATTGGATCAATGTCATTTGGATTATCAACATATTCGGGATCGAGAAAAGTATTGAACAATACAAGTTGACTTGTTGACCATGACTTGTGTTCAATGACATCGTGGACAAAGGGATTATGACATGTTCTAAAAGGAATGCGAACTTGTATCTAGTTACACTATTTGGGTAGGTATGACGGTTTGCTAGAACCTAATCATATCTTATGGGTTCATGTTTGAACCCATTGCCAACTTAGTGTAATCCTAGAGGGTCACACACAAATAGAACGAATCGTAAAGGACTAAATGGGAATTATGGAAAAATATCCGTGTTTGGCTCTGGCACGGTCGTGCGCCTTAAAATGGCACGGTCGTGCCATAAATCCAAACCAAGGCAAACCTGTCGACATGATTGGCACGACCGTGCCAAATTACCAAGCACGACCGTGCCGAAAATGGGCGGCTGGGGAATTCGCGCGGACTAGATGGCACGACCGTGCCAGATTATAGGGCACGACCGTGCCAGTCAAGTCGGCCAGAATTCCCTGTTGCCTAATTTGGTGACGGGATTTAGGTTTCCTAAGTCCT
The DNA here is from genome assembly GCA_026119855.1 of Campanula takesimana. NCBI lineage: Eukaryota > Viridiplantae > Streptophyta > Magnoliopsida > Asterales > Campanulaceae > Campanula > Campanula takesimana. Next base: position 680,846 of record JAOWBW010000424.1, on the reverse strand, counting down.
TAAGGGTTAAGGATTAGGACCTATTTAAGGACCCTTTTTACAGCCATTAGACACGTCGTTGTGAGTGCCTCCATAAGGTTTTGAGAGGTTATTTTATTGTTCTAAGATCCAAAAGGTGAAGAACAAGAATATTCATAATTCCATATAGTTCTTACAATTGTGAAAGCGTGTTTCATAATTTGGTCTAGCAACCAAGATCAAGTGTTCTTGATATTCGTTCGTGATGTGGATACCGCTAGAGGGTGAAACTTATCATCTTCATAAGTTCGTGATTCTTGCTTTGTTCGTGATCAAGATTTCAAGCCTCCATCGAATTCAAGGTTGCAAAATCAAAGGCATCAAGGGTTAGTATTCTAGTATTCATTGTGTTGTATTTTGACTTAATCATATGAATGGATCTATGGGCTTTGGGTTTCATAAATTTTAAATGCTTAATTCCACAGCGCATGTTACTACGAAACCCAACAGTGGTATCAGAGCCCCGTTCATGTTGATTAATTCAATACTTGGATCATGTTGTGTGTATATAAATTGTTTATGTGCCAAGCATGATATGAATATTGGATTATATGATGTTTATGTGTTTTGTGATTTTATGTGGTTTATTGTTTTAGAAACTTTAATCGCACTATTCAATCGCAATAAAAATTATGGTGGATTTAAAATTGTTTGGATTATCAATTTTTGATTGGATTAAAGTTTTGATATTCTAGGGATTCAAGAATAAATTGTTTATTCAAGATTTTGTTGATCATGGTGATTGGATCACCAAGAACACCAAATCCTTATTGAATCGGGAAAAACAATTTTGAGACAAATTTTAGAACTTTAAAATTTTGATTTTTGGAAGGGTCCGACCGGACCCATACCTTGACCCGGCCGGACCTAGGGTTTGGCGCGGGGTAGAGCTTGGGTCTTGGGTGTGGATCTTGGGTTTAAATTTCCTATTTGTTTTAGTCTTGTGAGTCTAAGATTGGTTCAAGGTTTGGATGGCTAATCTACGTTCATCGAGATTGTGTTTCCCAAAATTGATCGCAATCAAAGTTTCAAAGATAAAACGAAGTTAGAATTATGAAGAGTTCATAATTGCTAAAATTGAGAAACAAAATTCTTGATTCAAAGTTTGGAGATCCATGTGGAATTGTGAATGCAATTGGCCTACGTTTATCGAGACCATCTATTGATTAGTTTCGGCCACATGGACTACTTTCTTGGTTTCTTGAATTAGTGCGGGATTGTGGTTGCCTAATGGCTTAGTTCGACCGCACTTCTTGTTGTCTTGATTTGGAAATAATAACCGAAGTTGAAATAGTCTCATCCTCATAATTATAGAGAAACTAATGACACATAAATACCATGCTTAAATTAATGGAGATTAATTCAGTGGCTAAACTTGATGTGTAACATGTTTATATTATGTGCTCATAAATGTGTTATATGCTATATGTGATGAACCTTCAAAAAAAGTTTTAATTCCTTTTTGCCACGCCATGATTAAAACACTTGTAAGTACTCGGGTACTTTCATGTGGGCTCGCCAAAGCGAGGTGCATTGATTTTATCTTTGTATGAGCAAGATGAGGGAATAAGAGTTTCCTATGCGTTTAAAATGGTTGGACTTAATTAGGCGTCAAAACAGTTTTGGGCCTAGGCAAAGATGAGATTAAACATGCTTTTGAAATTGGATCACTAAGAATTATATTGGATATGATTGACAAGAAATTGTCTACCTAATTAATTTGATTTTGAGCGGTCCGCCAAAGCGGACTCAAGATTAAATTAAAGTTGGATCTTAGCCCAATTTAAGAGAATCTCAAAAAGGAATCTAAGAGTCATATGGGATATGATTGACAGGGTTGTCTACCTAATTAATTTAATTTTGAGCGGTGCGCCAAAGCGTACTTAAAATTAAATTAAAGTTGGATCTTAGCCCATTTAAATTATATTATGCATTGGATGTATAAGAAGGTTATATAATTTAGTGGGAGTATTTTTGGAAAATACATTATTTATCTCTTAAATGAGATTGGTACTTGTAAAATTTTGGAAATTTTGCATTGGTTGTAGATGACAACTAAAATCGTTGCGATTAATCCTTGATAAGGATAATGCTTCAAGAGAATGGTACAAACTTCATGGATTGGATCCTGAGCCTAAGAATCGTTCTAAGGCAAGAAGATGGGTTGTACATTCTTGATGGGCCTATTCCTAAAGAACCTAATGCCGGAGTAGACAATCACAAGAATCATGATTATGATTCTAGGAATGTGAGTTGTCTTATGCTCAAGATTATGTGCTCTTAAACTCCAACAAAGTTTGGAACTTGTGGAAGCCTATTAAATAGGCGTGGAGTTGAGTTACATGTTTCAAAGAGAAATTTAGGCAAGAGAGGTATAAAACAATTATTGCATTCACTTCTTGCAAAAGGAGTAAAGGGTAATAAGTGGAACCTCACATGCTTAAGATAATGGCTACAAAGAGCATCTTGAGAAACTTGGGAGTCCAATTGGATTGGAGCTAGCCATGGATATTATTCTTAATTCATTGACTAAGGGTTATAATCACTTTGTGATGGACTATAACATGTTTAGAATGAATAAGAATTTCTTCGAATTGCATTAACATGCTAAAAACTGCGAAGATGAAGATATTGGAGAATGGTTCTCCAGAGCTCATGGTTCATAAGGAAAAGGGCCAGGTGCCAAAAGAAAGGTAAGACAATAGTTGTCAAACCTAAAAGAAATAATTATGGTTAAAATAATAACTCTAATTGATGCAATTTGGTAAAATGGCAATTGGATTGACCATTTAGAATTGTAGTCAAAATTCTGGATGATCAATAAAAGGAATGGTAGTGGGACTACCACTTGGGAATTTTATGTTATTCTTTCTAAATTAATTATTGGGTATTGGATACCAGAATAATTAGTAAGCTGAAAGACTACTCATAGTAAAGGTTGATCTATGAGTGGTAATGATGCAAGAGTTGCAACATTATTCATATAACACTTGTAAAGTGGCTTTACTAATGAAGTAGGAAATATTGTTTTGTTATAAGATAATGAAGGATATTAATTTCTTATTTGGAATAAGAAAAGTGCTTTATTTATTATGATTTACTTCATTGTGTTATCATATAAATAAATCTTATATCCTAAATCTTGAAGAACAAAGTAATAAAGACTATAACATAAATAATTAAAATTCTTTATGCATTATTGTTTTGATCAAATAAATGAGAAATGCATATCTAAAATTCCATGGGACGGAGTTTTAAGTCATATGATTTGGAATCACATGATTTATGCAAATCTTATTTACTTGGATCAAGACATCTTTTACTATGATTGGTTAAAAGGATAATGTCTTAATTGACCTAATACATTTCGATGTGTATGGTGCATTAAGAAGAAATGCTAAAAGAGAATTTTGGTTATACTTGGTAAAACTATTCAAAGATTCTGATTGGATCATGATGATGAATAATTTAACCAAGTATTTGACAGTCATCATTAAAGTTGTGAAATGGTTTCACAAATTAAATTCACTAAGAACATCATTCTAAATGATGTGTCTACGTGGAAGTATAAGAACCTTCATTTGATAACGTCATATTGATCTTCCATTATTTGTTTTGGGGTTATGTATTTGAAACCGCTATAATTACACTAATTTGAGTTCCATCAAAAGAGGTTGAACGGTGAAAGAAAACTCGGTTTGTCTTTCATAAAGATTTAAGATGGTGAGATCCTTTTTTTTTTAAAAGAGTTTTCTGGGACACACTCACATTTAAATCTAATAAATATATTTTCATGGGATATCCTAAGGAAACTTGAGGATATAATTTTACTCATAAGAAACAAATGGTTTGTTGATTATGATGATACTTTTCTAGATAAATGGTTTATCTCTAAAAGAATCAGTGGGAGTAAAATGTATCTCGAATGGTTCGAGACCTAGAAAATATATATTTTAACCTAAGATGAAAGTTGAACAAGTTTTCACAAGGAGTCGTGAAAAGTCCGTTCAAAAGGATATACAAGAACTTGCGTATGTGATAGGACACAATCTATTGCAAGAAATATAGGATATTTCGAGATAGAAAGTGTTGAGGTAAAGTTCATTTGGAATGAAGTATTTACCATCTATCAAAGATGCAATGTCAACTCCACATATTTAGATTAATGACTTGGAGTCATGAAATCTAAAAGGCAATCCATGTGTAATAATCAAGTTTGGAACTTGATCATTCTAACCTAAGGTGTAAAAACCAAAGGAGAGGAATGAGTTTTCTTGGAGAAAATTTTACATGGATAGCAAAGAAATTTACTAGAATTCTCGTAGTCACATGTTCATATTTGGAATATGAAAATTGACAAAATGATGTCAAAACAAGTGTTCCTCAACGGGAACTCACTTAAGGATGTATTGGATACAACCTAAAGGTTTTGATAGTCAAGAGAATTCTAAAAGGTATGACAGTTGCGAAGATTCATTGGATGGATTGAAGCAAACTTTTGGGAGTTGGAATCTCCGTTTTGATAAGTCATAGAGCTTGGATTGATCAAGAACGAAGATGAATCTTGTATATACAAGAAGATTAGTGGGAGCATGGTGCTATTCCTTATCTAATATGTGGATGACATATTGCTCATTGGAAACGACATTCCTACACTTTAATCTGTAAAGATTTGGTTAAGAAAGTGTTTCGCAATAAAGAATATGGATGAAGCCACATAATTCATTGGCATTAAGATCTATAGAGATAGATCAAGGAAGCTAAATGGTTTAAAGCCAATGTACATACATTGACAAAGTCATAAGAAGATTCTGCAAGGAAAATTCTAAGAGAGGACATTTGTCAGTGTTACATGGAGTTTCTCTAAGCAAGACTCAATGTCCTAAAGACAAAAGATGAGCATGAGAAAATGAATGAGATGCCATTTGCTTCGGCAATTGGATCCATGATGCCATGATAAGTACTAAGCCAGATATATCTAATGCTTGGAGCATGACGAGTAGATATCAATCTGACAACCGGTGAGAGTCACTGGATGGCTGTGAAACAATTCTTAAAGCACTTTAGAAGGACTAAAGATTTGTTTTGATCTATGGAGGGATGGAAGATGATCTCGTCGTATATGGGTACACGGATGCATACTTCCAAACTGACAAAGATAATAGAAAAATCGCAATCGAGTTTTATAACAAATAGTGGAACTGTAAGTTGGAATGGTTCCAATCAGAGTACAGTCACTAATTCTATGACCAAAACTAAGTATATCGCTGCATAGGATGCTGCAAAGGAAGTTGTTTGGATTAAGAAGTTCATTGGAGAACTTAAGATGGTTCCTAGTATTGCTAATCCAATAGACCATATTAGTGATAATAGTGGTGCTATTGATCAAGCAAAGGAACCAAGAGCACATCCCAAATCCAAACACATACTTAGGCGTTCTCTTATCGTTCGAGAAATTGTTGATAAGGGAGACGTACGTATATGCAAAGTACCTACTAATGATAACGTTACAGACACACTAAACAATGGGACTTCCATAAGCTAAGACATGATGGTCATGTTGGGTCCATGGGTATTGGATACCTAGGGAATTGGGCCTAGGGCAAGTGGGAGATTGTTGGTGTTGGTGCCCTAGGCACGGTTGTTAAACGTTGTATAAGTTATCATTTTATTCATGATGATAAAGAGATAATAAGATTATTATTGTTGCTCATGTTTGCTTATAATAATCTCCGTCCCTAGAGCTTGTTAAGCACTAGTATAAAGGCTAAATGATCATGGGATGATCATGTTAGATTTATGGGTACTTGTTTGGAACAAGGTACTGGACATGACCCGCGGTATGAGATTTATGTCATGGTCGATGTCATATATAAATCTCATATTAGTTATGTCATTTGAATCCTTAGACATGAAGTTATTATAGTCTTCCACTTGATGAACATTATGTTTGACATATTCAAACGCTGCCTTAACACGGTAGTTATAAAGGGTATGATTGGCATGATTGGATTCACGTAGGGAAGAATAATAAGCCAAATGGATTTGTCCCTCTTCGGAGAGATGTCAAGCTTGGGCCCCTCGAAGGAATGATGTTGGTGAAATGTTTGGCCAAACTCAAATGGATTGATTGGATCAATGTCATTTGGATTATCAACATATTCGGGATCGAGAAAAGTATTGAACAATACAAGTTGACTTGTTGACCATGACTTGTGTTCAATGACATCGTGGACAAAGGGATTATGACATGTTCTAAAAGGAATGCGAACTTGTATCTAGTTACACTATTTGGGTAGGTATGACGGTTTGCTAGAACCTAATCATATCTTATGGGTTCATGTTTGAACCCATTGCCAACTTAGTGTAATCCTAGAGGGTCACACACAAATAGAACGAATCGTAAAGGACTAAATGGGAATTATGGAAAAATATCCGTGTTTGGCTCTGGCACGGTCGTGCGCCTTAAAATGGCACGGTCGTGTCATAAATCCAAACCAAGGCAAACCTGTCGACATGATTGGCACGACCGTGCCAAATTACCAAGCACGACCGTGCCGAAAATGGACGGCTGGGGAATTCGCGCGGACTAGATGGCACAACCATGCCAGATTATAGGGCACGACCGTGCCAGTCAAGTCGGCCAGAATTCCCTGTTGCCTAATTTGGTGACGGGATTTAGGTTTCCTAAGTCCTTAAGGGTTAAGGATTAGGACCTATTTAAGGACCCTTTTTACAGCCATTAGACACGTCGTTGTGAGTGCCTCCATAAGGTTTTGAGAGGTTATTTTATTGTTCTAAGATCCAAAAGGTGAAGAACAAGAATATTCATAATTCCATATAGTTCTTACAATTGTGAAAGCGTGTTTCATAATTTGGTCTAGCAACCAAGATCAAGTGTTCTTGATATTCGTTCGTGGTGTGGATACCGCTAGAGGGTGAAACTTATCATCTTCATAAGTTCGTGATTCTTGCTTTGTTCGTGATCAAGATTTCAAGCCTCCATCGAATTCAAGGTTGCAAAATCAAAGGCATCAAGGGTTAGTATTCTAGTATTCATTGTGTTGTATTTGACTTAATCATATGAATAGATCTATGGGCTTTGGGTTTCATAAATTTTAAATGCTTAATTCCGCTGCGCATGTTACTACGAAACCCAACACAAAAGACTTTCGATGCCTAGATACCAAGGGGTTGTTGATCGTAAATCCCCTAGAACGCCTTTGATGCCAAACTTTGAGCGACTTGCATAGCCCCAAGATAAATCAGCTCTTGGCCCATTCAATAAATCGCCTTTTGTTATTGACGTGAGCAAGCCCAAAGAGAAGATTATTGATACCAAGTTTTGAGAGATTTCTAAGCCCCAAATGTCATTTGCGAGCTTCAAGATGGTGGAATGTGAGACCTTTTAATGTAAAGCCCCATAAACATCTTGGAATCAGCTCGGCATTATATTGAGAGCGGATGCACCCTTTGGTAGAACTCTTGATAGTGATCTCCCTCTTACTCTTTCTTGGAGATGAATGTCCTTATTGTGGTCGGTACCCAAATGGCAGAAGGTCCAAGTCGAAAAGTGAAGCAAGGTCTTCGGAAAATGTCTTGGGAGAGATTGTGGTGCCGTCGAGGTTGCGGATGATAAGGTCTTGGCGTGATAAGGTCCCAAATCAGTATGTTTGCTTGAGTCTTCTTGGGATGAACTAATAACGGATCTTCGGATGCAACTCGTGCGGATGCAGCCTGTACTTTTAGAGAAGGGGGTGCAGTATTGCAGAAACATTGGGTATGGTAGCCGCTATAACCCGTTTAAGTGAGTTTAGTATATTGAATCATTTTCCATTTCTCTAAAATTTCCTTCATAATATCGTCGTAAGTCACAACATAACAAGAATCATCAAATTCATTCATAATCTCGGAGCCCTCCTTTCAAACCAAAAGACCTTTGACGTGAGGTATTAAGAGACCCTTTAAGCTTGGACCAGTCCCCACATTGCATTGCTCAAGTATCATTGCCCAAAAGATTGTTGAATCCCCTTAAAAAGACTTTTGGTGCCAAATTGATAGAGGAAGCTTTAAATGTTGCACATGACTTTGCTGGGGCCATCGTTGGGGGAGGTGAAGTGAATTGCTTTTTTGCTGAGGGGGCCTTTCAAACACGAGTCTAGCCTCTAGAGTGCCATCATCGATTGTAAGAAGAGAAAGAAAGTCTTATCCTTGATTGGGGAAACATGCACGAGCACACATGACAAGAAAGCTTTTCGACATTCCTTTTGAGAGACTTTGAGGATAGTCTCACACATCTTTCTTGAGCGTAGCCCCTAGGGCTCATTAACTGTCAAATGAAGAAAAAGAAACTCTCGTTCTTGAGTCACATAGCCCTTAGGGCATCATCATTTGTAGAGCAAATCAAGAGACTCGTCCTCGTGTGAGGGAATAAACATAAGAGGACATGGCAAGAGCTACTCCATTCTCGGGAAGCCTTTTGACATACTTTAGGGGCACATGCTCGAAGAAGCTCGAAAACTGAGTTACACGTTGTTTCCATTTGTGATCCAAACCAATTGGTGTATTGAAGATCATTCATGCAACCTCTCAACCCTTTTTGACTTTTTGATGACATATCAATCATGAGCTCATTCTAGGACGTGCCTTCTTTCACATGAGCCTAAAAATACACATTTCAAGAACAATCTCTCTTATGCCAATAACCCAAAACGACCTTTGATTGTGCCATATCTTGTCGAACCTTTTGAAATTCCAAAGTTGACTCGGTGGGGAATAGACTTGCTGAGGAGATTCAATGTAGAACTTGTGTAGTTGTCTTCTTTAGAGGCTGAGGATCTCCATTTCTCTTTCCCTTCTCTCTCTCACTCTCTCATTTTTTATGATGCACCCTATTTTTTTACCTAGACCGCCCTTTTGGGTTTTCAATCTAGCAGGCATCTCTTTTGCGTCTTCATTTTGACTCGATTAATGAGGAAATTGGCATTGACTCTAGCTGAGGATGAGAGACATGTGATTTTGCGGTGGAGACCTTTTGTCACTAATGATGAGTGACATTGACTCGGATAGGGAAGTAGCCCCTAGTATTGACTTCATATATTTATATATTTTTTGAATGACGCACGAAGGCAAGTAAGTCATTAAGAGAGAAAAGAAGGAAATCCCCAATTTGATTGCGAGAAACTGGGAGTATCGCTGAAAGATAAGAAGCCCCTAGACTCGATAAGGAATGCAAAGCGACTCCAATTCTAAGAAAGTTATTCAATCTTGAGGTGATTAATTCATTGGCAAATGAATCGTATAAAGATGTCTTGATAAGTTCGAGAGGAAGGTCAATCACCATAATGCACTAGGGCTAAACATATCTTCTTTCTTGCATGAGACTGGACCCAAAGGTTGCCTACATTCCTCCAGTGTACAGGCTCAGGTCACCGTAGTTCTTGTTGATGCTCCTTTCATTACGAGGAATTGTTGCTTTGTCCTTTGTTGGTGGAATGATGTTGATCTTGTACTTCTTTGATTGAGGGAGGGACTCTAACTTTTGCCTAGGTTGTTTTGAAGAGTCAACCTAGCGAGCCTTTTTTTTTTGTTATCCCCCTTGAAAACATGGCTTGATATTTCTTCAGGGTTGTAGCTCCACCTTTCTTCATCGTTTGATGCCTTGACTTTGTCTTCTTCATGTTTAGCCCTAGGCATTCAAGTGATGGCCTTCATTCCAAAACTTGCTTAGACATCTTTTCATCATTTTGCCAAGAATTAAATTGAACAACTTGGAGTAGTGTATGAGGACAAGAATGACTTTTATTTGATGAGATCGACTCAAACTTCAACATTGATGGGAAGGAAGAAAACTTAATGCACATATTAGAGGACTTTGTTTTTTTTTTTAACTAGGTAGAGAAAGAGAAACGGAGATTGTTGTCGTTGTCTTTGTTGTTGCAGTTCTCCCCATTTCAAACCTAAGTCATTCCTTGCTTCACAATTACCTCTTCCTTGATGAGTTCGCGCATCTTGCGACTCTCTAACGGTTACTCTTCACCCACGGTAAATTCACCACTGTCAATCAAATCTTGGATGATGCCTCAGAGGGAGAAGCACCCCTCGATGGTATGGCCACTATGCTTGTGGTAGTTGCACCATTTACCATGTGCATGGTTCTTTGGTATCTTCTTGGTCTTGTACCCTTCCAAAAGCTTGATCTTTCCACTTTCTACCAAAGTTTTAAATGCTTCGGTTTGGGTCATTCTTAGGAGAGGAGTGAAAACTCGCTTGTCGGCGGCACCTTTGTGGCTTTTGATGGGAGAGACATTTGAGCATGCATTATCACCGACCTTTGCCTTTTCTCTGAGTTTGGAAATCTCTTCTTTGTGAATCCTCCTCTCGTAATCAAGATGGGCCTTGAATTCGGAAACCTCCTCCTCATGAATTCTCTTCTCAAGATCAAAACGGGCTTCCCACAAATTGTCTTTACGGCGGGCATCCTCGGCAAGTCTATCCATTTGTTCCCCCATGGATCTCATTATGTTGAATATCTTTTCGTTGGGCACGAAAATATTCTCACCCTTGTTGTTGTTGCCGTTGGAAGCCAGTTGGACCTATTAGAAGAACACGGTTAATCTTAGGATGGCCCCACAAACACCTTTTAGGTAAAATTATTCAACCCACAAACAAGAAAAAGACTCAACCACATAAGGAAAAAAGATTATTTTTTTATATATAAGTCGGAAGGACGTAGTCCTTTTTCTTGGGGTTTCTAAGAAAATAGTAGAATCGTCACACTAGTATATAGACCTTCTCGCGGTCCCATATACTCATCGGATTCCACCACGCTTGTGAATCCTACACATGATGGGATTAAACTAAATTAATGTAGTAAAGCATACATGCGGGGACGGAATTTTATTTTGTCCACAATAACCACTTGTTTCTTTTGGAAACGGCATGTATGATTTGAAAAACATTAGTTTAGGGAAATCTCATCACGTGAAAACTGACTTAGTCACGGAGTGTTAGACCCTAACTAGAATGTGTTGGCTTGTGCTCGGCTAAAGAGAGGCTTAAAGGTCACCCCCGGCATGTAGTCTTGAACTACGCCATGGGCTGAGGTTTACCGCTTCGAAAGAGTCAAGTTCGGGTGGATCTTGAAACTTCCTAGGACGGGCCTCGACGGGTTTGGGGTTATGGACTTTGTACGACTTGATAGTGAGCAATTCATAGGAGTTTGTGCACGTAGTGTGAGGTCAAACCAAGTGACAAAGCATTTTTTTTAAAACAAAATAAAAGCAAATAATCACATATTTACAACTTTCGAATCACCCGTGTGACCGATAAAAAATGAACAGAAAATAAAAGTTGTTTTGCGCAGGCCACGGTGCCCACACACTGTCAACCATTCTATGCATTGTTCTGTTTTCTGGGAAAATTGCCCAGAAGCGCGTGCATTGGCCTATGTTGACGGGAGGCGCGCGCCTAAGAGCATGAGAGGCAGAGGCGCCCGATTCTGGGCAGTACCTGCAAACTCATGGGTTCAAGGGATTGCCTTGACCCTAACAATAACTTTTTCCCATGCAATGATTGTAAGCACAGAAACATGGAATTTGAAGGACATGATGGAAGGCGGGCGATTCTGGTGGTTGGGGTCGGAGGCGCGCGCCGGCCAAGAAGGCCAGAGGCACACACTTCCCACCTTTTTCACCAGAATGCCCAGAAAACAGAATTAAGAACACCAAAAATAAAAACGCAAGTTTAACCCTCAATGCAGTCCCCAGCAGAGTCGCCACTGAAGATACCCTGGGGGAGAACCACGGCTTGGCTAGAGCGCGTGAATTATCCTAGGATGTCTATTTGGTTTTAAAGTAGAGTCGCCACCTATGTTTTTAAAGGAACATAAGAAAAACCTAATAAAGCCTAATTTTATATACAAAACCAGATATTCGGGAAGAGACGGGTTCGGGGGTTAGGTTACGGAGTGGGAAGTACTTAAACACCCACTCCGCCTAGCTAAAGCCGGTCTTGCTACTTTTGGTGTTCTAAGAATAAAAAGTCCTTCTTTTATTAATATAAACTTGTGCTAACAATTACATCATGAGAAAATAGGGAATTAAAAGAGAATAAAAATATAGGGAGATAACCCTTAACCAACTTCAATGTAATGAAGTGATCATTTGGTCATGTCCCGATTGATGGGGATTGCATACATTAAAAAGACATAAAAGAGATAAGAAATCGAAGAATTGTACCTTGTTGGGAAGGAAATGAAGACTTCAACCATTGTGAGGAAATGAAGTATTTTGTAGAGAAAATAGTGTGTAGAGATTTTAGTAGAGTTTTTGTGTAGGAAGTGGTGTGTAAGAACTCGTGTAGAGTTTTTGTAGGAAGAGAAGTTTGGGTTCAAAATCCTCCTTTTTTTGTGTGTAAAATCCTCCCTTTCTAAGGTAGAATGAGGGGGTTTATATAGGTGGAGAAGGGAGAAAAAGATGGTTATGGGACCAATCAAAATAAAAGAAGATAATATAATAAAGAGGAAATAAAATAATAATAAAGATGAATATTTTGTTTTTAGGGAAAAGGCTACAGATGGGGGATTGGGAGTTACAAAACAAGGGGGGATGAACTTGGAGGTAAACAAAAGGTTTTTTGACTCAAGAAGAGATGTTGTAAATAATAAAAGGGAGGGAAACTTGGTGGGAACCCGTAACAGTTATGTGGGAAGCGCTCGGGTCCGGCCTATTGGGCCAAATGCGCGCGTGGCACATAACCCTTACGGGAGGCGCCCGCCTTTAAAAATGACAGAATGCCATAAATGACTCTAAAGTTAACTCTGTTATTCAGTTTAGTCAAAACTAACGAAATCAGTTAGGAACTTAACCAAAATAACATAAATTAACGAAAACAAGTTAAATAAAAATACTATGTATGCAATCGGGGTGAGCGTTCCAAGGCGGGGTGTCTACAATTTCTTCACATACAAGGCAAATTCTTCATCATCCATGTCATCAAAATCAATTTGACTAGAGCATGATGATTGAGATGCTACACTTTGAGAATAGGAACATTGAGATGGAGTGTAGGATTGATGAGATTGTTGGTAAGGGTGATGAGATTGTGGATAAGGTTGATGAGACTGTTGATAGTATTCAGATGGTGCGGTTGGAGGAGTATATCTTGGGACATTCTGATCAGGAGATGCGGTTTGTAAGTAGAGAAGAGGTGTGGCTTGATGATGGTCTGGATTATAGGTTGGAAATGAGGTATTGTTAAATGCGGATAGAGAAAGGGTCTTGAATCTGTTTTCGGTTTCATGGACTTTCTCAAGCTTGAATTCAAATACCTTCAGCATGGAATATAAATGACGAAGATCAAGAGCTTTAAGGTCTTTGTTGTCTTCGATATTTGTAGTTTTAATCAGCCATTTTCTACCAAGGGCTTGCATGAATCTCATATTCAAGTCTGTATTGGAGTAGACATGACCTAGTTAGAAACATACATTAACAATTTCAATAAACCGCTCATAGCATTGACGAAGAGATTCCTTTGGATCCTTGACAAAATAATCAAAGAGTCTTCTCTGTTGGTAGAGACGGTTCTTCTTGGTATCAGCGTCTCCTTTCAGAAAGTCAACTATTGCATCCCAAGTTGCCTTTGCGGTTTTGCAGTGCAGCACCTTTGAGTGAGTCCTTATGTCAATAGCTGAAACAAGCATATACATAGCTTTTCCATCATAGTCCATATTGTTACGATCTGCATCAGTCCACTCGCTTTCCAGCTTCTTGATTTCAGCAGGTTGTCCAGCAGTATCTATATGTGGGTTAGCTTTCATAGGAATGTATGGTCCATCCACAACCGCAGTCCATAGTCTATGATCAACTGAAATCATGTGTTTCATCATCCTATCTTTCCAAAAGATAAAACTATCTTCATCCAGAATCGGTAAATGATTCGAATTGGATGTCTGCATCATATTGGTGTTTATGTTTTCCATTAGATCAGCACCCAAGCGGTTAAGCTTGTAAAAATAAGTTTTTGGTGGATATGCTCTGATACCACTTGTTGGTCCCAGAGGGCAACAATGGTATAGAACCGCTAGAGGGCGTGGTGAATAGCGGTTTCAACTTTTTCAAAAATACCCTTTTAAAATTCAACTGAGTACTTATCAGTTTGGCCAACTGCGGTTTAAGGCAATAAAACTGAACTAATAAAATACACAACGGAGATTTGCGGTTTGGCCAAAGTGGATAAATAAAGAGTTGGGCGGTTTGACTGGGTTGAAAAACAATATGATGCACAAGATAATTATAACTTAAAGATCAAAGAGAAACACTTGTCATTTTTCTAATCATATCATTGATGAACTTGTGAGAAACCACAAACAATAAATTAAAGAACACAACAGAAAATAAAGATCAAACACACCAATTTGAAGAGGTTCGTTCTTGAATGAACTACGTCCTCTACCTAAATGGTTAGTCTAGGATTTTTTAATAGCTAATAGACTTGTATTAAATTTAGAGGAGTTTTTACAAGATTACAATGAAGAATCTAAACTCTAAACATACAATCTAACCTATCAAAGCTATTCTAACCACCGGTGTTTTCGAAAGGTATAATCTATATGATCATACAATTTGGGTGTGTGTGTGGGAAAGAAATCAAATGATCTATAGATATAAGTGATGTTGAGCATAAGAAAACTTTTGGTGTACAAGGCTGAGTATGAAGGTTGTTTGGCTTGAAGCTTTATGAAGAATTCTGGGTTTGCTAAGGAGATCTATGAAGGTTTGAATTTTTGGGGAAAATCTTCAAAAGAAACTTGAACACTTAGGAATTTTCTCTCTTGAAGCTCAGTAACCTTCATTGTTGAGAAATGAGGCTATTTATAGTGAGAGCAGTCATGTGACCGTTGGACAATGATCTGGTCCAAATCTTGATGGTACAGCTGCTGTCAAAATCCATTGGTTGAGTTGTCATTTTCGTCCTTTGTTTTGTCTAAACCGACATTCCTTGCAGAAACTTCAAGTTAACTCGAAGTTATTTGTCAAGTCATAAATCATTCCTTTATGGTTGTAAAGGAAATGTTTGTCTCAAGGAATAAATGACAACTCTTGAATTCTTCAATAAATGCTCTGCGGTTCCACCAGGTAGCATGAGCGATTTCATAGATGGCTTGAAATGCGTTTTCATCAAAACTGTAGAACACGGTTTAATGAAAATATGCGGCTCAATGCTGACGGTTCAAGGATTGCAACCAGTGCGGTTTGAAGGACCAAACCGCTGAGGACAAACCGAACATAACTCAGCCTATGACAAATAAAATCTAGAAATAGACTGTCCAAAAATTGAAGTATAAAGCTTCATTACATATTCCCTATAGTCCACAAAAAGACACGTGGCATGGATCAATCAAATCAAGTAGGGCGGTCTAACAATGAATCCTAACAAATATTATATATTGCTATAGTGTGCTACAGTCCACATATCAATTATTTATAAGAGTCTGTGGTTTGTTTAACTAAAGATAGTAAAAGGATTAACATCACAAATATAGATAGTCTTTTTACATTCTTTAAATTATCCCACCCCTTCTTTTATAAAATAGTTGTTGTTTTTACCATAATTTAAAATAATAGTTTCTTTTGAATTAAAAGCATTAAAAATAATACAAAAGATAGGAAAAGTAATAAAGGTGAATATGTTATTTTTTCATTACAATGTAGTAGTAATTACTCCCTCCGTCCCACCGCACTTGAGACCTAAGAGGTGGGCACAATAACTAAGGAAAAAGAATAAAATAAAAAAAATGTATGGTAAAAAATGTAGAGAGAGAATGAGTGGGGTTAATAGTAGGTTTGTTGAACGAATTGTGTGGTGAAAAATGAAAAGAGAGAATGAGTGGATGTAGTAGATTGAATATAAGATTATAAAAGATTGCCATTTTGGGGAGTCTCAAGTGAAGTGGGATGGACCAAAATAAAAATAAGTCTCAAATGAAGTGGGATGGAGGGAGTATATTTCTTAAAACTAGTGACAAAACTAAAAGGAAAATTATTTTATGTCAATAAAGTACGTTTAAGTCTTTTTTCGAAATTCTTTTATATTTTTCTAGAACAAGAGAATCGAATCTTTACTTTTTGAATGTGAAATATGTTACTACTCAGAAAATGGTTTGGTATTAGTTGGTTCCATCGGTGGGAATGAACCAACGGTTGCCAAACTATTATTTGAATAACAACAAAATTTATGTCATATGAGTTAAGGCTCATTAACAGTATTTTTTTTAATTGTTTAAAGAAATAGTATTTTTTAAATGGAAAAATTACTGAACAATGCAACGTGCCAAGCTTTTGTTTATAATGTATTCAATGTACCACAAGTTTACTACATAATGCAACATACTTTTAAATTTATTTCAAATAATGCAATATTCGTTTCAATCAATGCAACCTACTTTGCAATTTTCGTTTCAAATAATGCAACGTACAACAAAGTATGTTGCATTGTTTGAAAAAAAAAATTACAAAGTACGTTAGATTATGTGGTAAACCTGTGGTATATTACATAAATTGTAAACAAAATGGTGGTACGTTGCATATTTTGGTCAATCGCCCACATTTTTAAATTTAAAAGTACGGAGAGACGTTATATCTTTTTAAGTAAAAATTGTCCAACTGTAAATTTTAACTACGAAACATAGTCTTCAAGGAT
Organism: Campanula takesimana; assembly: GCA_026119855.1. Lineage (NCBI taxonomy): Eukaryota > Viridiplantae > Streptophyta > Magnoliopsida > Asterales > Campanulaceae > Campanula > Campanula takesimana. The sequence goes on along the minus strand of JAOWBW010000424.1, from coordinate 664,127 downwards.
TGCAGTATTTTTTGAAGAGCTTGTCTCCTGTGCAGCAGCTGCATGGCGTGCGACGGCGCACGGAGCCGGGCCCGTTTTCCTTTTCTTTTTTTTTCCTGAGATTTTTTTTTTTTTTTTTACCCCCCTCCCCCAACTTTATTTTTCTTTGCCAACAAAAGTAACACTTATTATAACGAAAATTAACATTTTTTTTCAAATGTAACACTTTTTTTTTCAAAATGTAACACAATTTTGCTGCAATAGATTAAAGATAACATAAAGATTGACAACTAAACTAATGTCACACTTTTTATAAATGAATGTAACACCTTTTTTTTCAAATGTAACATTTTTTTTTCCTTTCAAAATTAACATAAGATTGACAAAACTAAAACTAATGTAACATTTTATAAAAAAATGAATGTAATTGTTTTTTTCTCAATTGTAACGGTTTATATTCTTAAATGTAACATTATATCTGAAATATAACAATTTTTATTGAGAAAGTAACAATTGAGATACAAACCTGAATACATGAATTTTACTCTTTATTTTTTTTTAAGAAAACATTTACTAAATAAAAATGTTACATTAATCTATATAGAAAATTATAATCATATATGCACTTTGTTACACTTCAAATATTACTTTTTCTAACCACAAAAACTATCAAACAATTTAAATTTTCTTGTAAAACTGTTGTTACATTTGACAGTAAAAAGTGTTACTTTTTGAAGATGACATTGTTACTTTATCAGTACAGAGTGTTACATCTCAGGTTATGAGCAGCTCAAAATTTTTTGCGTGTTAAAATGTATGTTTTTTAAAAAAAAAAATCAAACCATACCATGACCTATCTAGTTTGATTCGTCTCGTCGAGACGAACACAATCGTATTTTTTTTAATTTTTTTTCGATTATTAAATCTCAAGATATAGCATTTTAAAGTTATTGGAGTTTTTTTTAAGGAATGACACGTGGCAGCGCGCGGCTGGACGCACCAGCGTGTGGCTCACAGCACGCCACGTGTCGTAAAATGATTGGTTTGTTAGAAAATGGGTGGGTGGGTAACAGGATCTGGGCCGGGCGGGTTTGACCGGCAGGATCGGCCCACCGCACCACCGCATGGATACCTGGTTCATTTGAGAATTTGCCATTTTTTTTGTATGAGGGAGTCTCATGTGCGGCCGCCGCATGGCGTGCGACGGCGCACAGAGCCGAGCCTTCTTCTTTTTTTTTTTTTTTTTTTTTTTTTGCCACCCCTAACTTTTTTTCCTCCCAATAAAAGTAACACTTTTTATAACAAAATGTAACACTATTTTTTCAAATGTAACACTTTTTTTTTAATGTATCACAATTTTGCTGCAATAGATTAAAGATAACATAAAGATTGACAACTAAACCAATGTCACACTTTTTATAAAGGAATGTAACACTCTTTTTTTCAAATGTAACACTTTTTTTTTTCAAAATTAACATAAAATTGATAAACTAAACTAATGTTACATTTTATAAAAAATGAATCTAATAATTTTTTTCTCAATTGTAACAGTTTATATTCTTAAATGTAACATTATAACTGAAATGTAAAAAAAATTTATTCAGAAAGTAACAATTGAAATGCAAACCCGATTATATATACTCCCTCCGTCTCACCCGACTTAGGACTAATTGCCATTTTGGGCGTCCCACTCCACTTAAGACATCCCTAAATAGCAAGTTTATATTACTTTAATATTCAATGAGACTCATTTGTCATACTCTCAACAACAATTCATTTACTAATCCACCCACTCATTATCTCTCCTATTTACTTTTCATACTCACAACACATCCTCCACTCATTCTCTTTCCTCTTAAAATAATAGTTCTCCTTAATCCCCGTGTCGGGACCAATTGTCATAATTCGGCCGGGACGGAGGGTGTATGAATTTATACTCTTTTTTTTTTAAAGAAGAAAAGTAACATTTACAAATAAAAATTGTTGTTACATTTTGTAGATACCCCCGGGGAACCGCGGCTTGGCTAGAGCGCGCGGGTTACCCTAGGGTGTACACTTGGTTTTAAGAGTCGCCACCCACGTTTTTGAGGGACGTAAGAAAACCTAAAGAAAGCCAATTTTTGTACGAAAACCAGAGATTCGGGAGAGAAGGGTTCGGGGGTTAGGTTACGAAATGGGAAGTACTTAAACACCCATTTCGCCCGAGCAAAGTCGGTCTTGTTTGTTCATAATTCACTTTAGAGATAAATGTGTTCTTCCTATTTGAATAATGATAAAAAGGGGTTTTATTGTTTAAAATGTAGGGAGATAACTCCTAGGCCAATTCAATGTAATGAAAGGGCCATTGGTGTCATGTCCCAAATGGTTTTGGGGTGATTGCACATTTGATTGAAGAAGAAGAATAATTAGAATAAGAAGAAGAAGAAGAAGAAAAAGAAGAATAAAGTCAAGACATTTTACCTATAATATTCTTCAAAGAGAACTTCTTGAAAAGTCTTGAAGAAGAGGTTGAATACTTTGAGAGAATATCTTTAGTAAATTGCTTAGAGTGGGAAATTCTTAAGGTGCCAAAACAGGTCAAAGAAGGTTCCAAGAGTCCTTCCTCCAATGATGGATTGGAGGGGTTTTTATAGTTGAAAAAGGGGAGTTTTTGGAGCTAAACGGAGTCTCCAAGAAATTTTTCCCGGGCAAAATCATGTATAATAAGCAAGGGAGAGATTCTTGGGCAGAATCTGTAACTGACGCACCCCAGAAGCGCGCGCATCCCACCTAGGCGGCGGAAGGCGCGCGCGTCTGGCCTCAAGGGGCGGAGGCGCGCGACTCTGAAAGGAAAAATCTGACAAAATGGACTAGAAAGTTAGAACTGTTATTCAGTTTAGTCCCTGGACTTAATGGAGCCCGTCTGGAACTTAACCAAAGTAACAGAAACTAACAGAAAACACTTAAAAGAGGGAGAAACACAAAATCAAGTGTGCAATCGGGGTGAGCGGTCAAAGGCGGGGTGTCTACAGAGCCCCTCGGCGGCGTGGATTGCGAAGCAAACGCGCCGACGAAAGACAGACATCCGCCTAGGACATCACCAAGAAAAAAAGAAAAGACTCGATAAAAGAAGAAATTTGAAATTGCGAGGGATGGAGGTGCGCTCCCTGTGTGAGAGGCTTTGGTTGATAATAAAAGGTTCGGTGGCATGAAGCGGCCCACCGTGGCCGACAGCGGGACCTGTCCGGCTGATAGCGAGATCCGTTTGCTAGAAGCGGGACCTGTTTGCTGATAGCGAGATCCGTTTGCTGGGATGCGGGACCCGAAGGACCGTTTGCTTAAGTGCGGGACCCGGAGGACCGTTTGCTGAAGTGCGGGACCCGGAGAACCGTTTGCTAGAAGTGCGGGACCCGGGGGACCGTTTTCTTGGAAGTGCGGGACCCAGGGGACCGCTTTCTTGGATGCGGGACCCGGAGGACCGTTTGCTTGAGTGCGGGACCTGGAGGACTGTTTGCTTTGATGCGGGACCCGGAGGACCGTTTGCTTGAGTGCGGGACCCAGAGGACCATTTGCTGGAAGTGCGGGACCCGGAGGACCGTTTGCTTGGAAGTGCGGGACCCAGGGGACAGTTTGCTTCGATGCGGGACCCGGAGGACCGTTTGCTGGAAGTGCGGGACCCGGGGGACCGTTTGCTTAGAAGTGCGAGACCCAGGGGACCGTTTGCTTGGATGGGGGACCCGGAGGACCGTTTGCTTGAGTGCGGGACCCAGAGGACCGTTTGCTTTGATGCGGGACCCGGAGGACCGTTTGCTTGAATGGATGTAGATTTTGCTTGATGAGGAGGTGGTGATTTTTTTGGCTCACCCAGGAACAAGTTGTTGCCGTGAGTCGCACTTTGATGTTGACTGTTTGACTTTGACTTTCGATGGGGTGCGGGCACAGCTGACTGCGGAGTGCTTTCTGCTGGGGATGAATTGTAAAAACTGATTTTCTGAGAAAATAAAAGACACCCTACTTTGAGTGGGAGTTTTTATCTTATTTAAGTTTTTAGACATGCCTTAAGGGCGGACCAAATTAATGTGTGCCCAGCTGAGTGTTTGTTGTCATTGAACTCTTTCTCATTGCTGGGATCCTGAACTTGTTGCTGGTTGAAGGCTCCTGGGTTGCTTTATGAACTTGACAAGGGCCATTTCTGAAGCATTTTTTACCTGGGACGCGAGCGCTTCCTCTGTTGGCTATGGGACGCGCGCGCCTTGTAGACCGGTATCGGGAGGCGCGCGCCTCTGGGAGGCGAAATTCGGGGCCTGACATTTGCTGACCAAAAGATCCCCCCAACAGCTATAATATCATCTTCTGGTCGACAATTTGATTCCAACAGCTCTCTTTTGCCATTTTTGAACACCATTTTATTGCTCAATTTTGCTTGTGATCTTCTTTCCCATGGCTTCTACCCCTTTTAGTCTTGATGTCGAGGTTGTCAAGAGTTACGAGAAGGATTTGTCGACATTCGTGTATTCTTTCAAGACCCATCCCAAAAACGCTTTCATCAAAGATTTTCGGGTTTCGAATTCTTTTCACTTTGCGGACATTGAAGTCGGATTGGGACTTGTTGAAGGCTGCTACAGCCTTTTGGGATTGTGATAGCCATACATTCAACTTTTCGGCTAATGAAATGGTGCCGACCGTCGATGATTTTGGGGCCATTCTGGGTATGCCTTTGGCCGGTCGGATTGCCGTCCCTAAGTATCACCGCGGTGTTGTTGACTCTTGGGTTGACCATCTGAATCTCCCTGTTGGAGGGGTGAAGAAGATGATGCACGGGACCGTTGTTGACATAACTGAGCTTCCGATGTTTTTCAGCTTGCATTCGGAAGACGTCGCGGTTCAGTCTTTTAAGAGAAATGCCATGGCTATCTGTCTTTTCAGCGAGGTTCTGTTTGTCATTCCTTTGGGTATTGCGGATACGCAGTTGGCTGAAATTGTGTTGCAGTTGAAAGGACAACGGTTTAGCATAATTCCGCTCATTGTAGGAGAGACCTTGCATGGTCTGGACGAATTGCATCGTACGGGCGAGATGCGACGAGGAAGCTCCTTGCTTTTGACCACATGGCTTCGGGAGCATTTCAAGCTTTATGCATCAGACGGCGACCTCTCTCCTTTTGCTGTTCATAGGCGACGGTTGCTGATTAGAGATTTGACTGAATAGGGTTGGAGGAGATTCTTCGCTTCTCGTCTTACAGCTGACATTGAGTGGTGCCCTTGGGGTTTTCGCCCTTTTGTGGAATGGACCTTCGGTTTTCAACATGTGGTTTTACCCGGGTTGAGAGATTCTTCGTTTTACCAACCCGAACGGGTTTTGAGACAGTTCGGTCGTTAGTAAATAATTCATTTTCTGAGGAACGGGATGCTTCGTCCAGTTTCTTACATGGGTCCGAACTTCTCGAGTGAGCTTCAGTCGGCTTGGGGAGACGATCGTAACCGGTGGGCTTTCGCCCCTTTGCATCGGGGTAGTATCTTTCTTCCCGAGAGTTACTTGGATCACTTGCTTGGTACCGTCTACCGCGGCATTACTTGGGTAGATGCTCTTCGGGCTGAATTGCTAGGGAAGGACTTTGATCCTAGCAGTGCTTTGAGGTACAAGGAGGCTGCTGCTGATGTGAACAACATTCTGACCGACCCTTTCGGTACCCCTTTGGATGACTTTTATGCCCGAAGGCGCTCTGTTGCGCAGAAGGTTTCGGTCCGTATCAGTGTTCCTAGACCTCCCAAGAAGAGTAGGATTGATGGTCGTTCGGGTGGTCCTTCAAAGGCCAAGAGAAAATTAGATTTTTCCTAGTACCCCAAAGAGATTGCAAGTAAAATAGACCACTTTGTTTTAGGATTTTAATGTTTTATGTCTTTTAGTAGCTCAACAAAATCCGTTGTAATGGCTTGAATGATTTGAGATTTGAATAAAATTGCATTTTGTTAATTTGAGATGATTTGGGTATTTGTTTATGTTTTAGACCGCACCCTAAGGTTGCCTACGTTCCTCCAGTGTAGAGGCTCAGGTCTCCGTAGTTCAAACAAACGAAGACCATTTTTTTTTTGTGTACCCTGTTTTTTGCCTAGACCGCCCTTTCGGGTTTTCAATCTAGCGGGCTTCTTTTTTGCACGTGCTCTAATTTTTTCCTAGGCCGCCCTTGCGGGTTTTCAACCTAGCGAGCTTTTTTTTTTTTTTTTTTTGATGGCCTTCATTTATTAAGCGTAGAATCTCTTCAACTTGTCGAGGTTGACTTCTTTTGGCAGTTGGTCTCCGTCTAAATCTGTGAGTCGGACTGCACCGCCGCTTAGTATCTTCTTGACCACGTACGGACCGATCCATCGGGGTCCCCATTTTCCAAGGGGGTTCATGGTATTAGGAGGGTGTTGTCTTAGGACCAAATATCCCACATTGATGTTTCGAGGCTTCACATTTTTGTTGAAAGCCCTTGCCATTCTTTGTTGATAGGCTCTCGTACGTTCGAGTGCCCTTAGCCTTTTCTCGTCGAGTAGAGCTAGCTGTTCATATCGACTTTGCATCCAATCGATTTCATTGACTTGGTTCTCGAGGAGGACCCGTAGGGATGGAACTTCGAGCTCTATTGGGAGTACAGCTTTGGAACCATATACCAATGCGTAAGGAGTTTCTCCAGTTGCTGTCCGTATAGACGTGCGGTAGCCCCACAATGCTAGAGGTAGCTTTTCGGGCCAATCCCTTCCGGTGGAGGCCATTTTCTTCACAATGGTCTCGATTGTCTTATTAGCTGCTTCAACCGCGCCGTTTGCTTGAGGGCGGTATGGAGATGACTTGTGTTTGGTAATCTTGTATTCTATCAGGAGCGCGTCCATCTCTTTCTCAAAGTGAGAACCGTTGTCTGAGATGATTTCATAAGGTACGCCGTACCGGCACATGATGTGGGTCTTCACGAATTTGGCCACTTTCTTGGCGTTGAGAACCCGGTAAGCCTGTGCTTCGACCCATTTGGTAAAATAGTCCACGGCTACTAGGACGAAAGATTGTCCGTTGCTGCCAGTAGGGTGAACTTTGCTGATGATGTCTATGCCCCAACAAGAGAAAGGCCATGGCGTGGTCATGTTGTAAAGCCGTGAGGGCGGAGCGTGCTTTAGGTTGGCATGGAATTGGCATTTGGCGCACCTTTTGACTTTTTCGATGCAGTCTCTTTCCATGGTACTCCAATAATAACCCATGCGGAGTATCTTCTTGGTCAACATAAACCCGTTCATGTGGGGCCCACATTCACCTTTGTGGATCTCATGCATTATTTCTTGAGCTTCGGTCTCATTTGCGCATAGAAGATTGATCCCTTCGTGGTGCCTTTTGTAGACTCGGTCTCCGATTAGTACATATCGAGAGGCTAGTCTTTGCAACGCCATTTGAGACTTTTTATTGCTATCCTCGGGATAAGTGTCATTCTTGAGAAAATTCATGATATCTGAATACCACGGGGAGCTTACCTGGACCTCGTTGACCTCGATACTCATGTAGTATGCCGGACTGTTTCTTCGGGAAATTTTAAAGGGCTTCACCATTTTACCCTCGGGCATTTCGACCAGTGAAGCGATGGTGGCTAGTGCATCAGCAAAACGGTTCTTGTCCCTTGGCAGGTAATTGAAGGTGATTTCTTGAAACTGTTCAACCAACTCCTCGAGATGTTGACCATACCGTTGCAGAGTCGAGTCTTGAATCTTCCACTTTCTAGATGTCTGATTGATGATGAGTAAGGAATCACCAAATACCTCTAAGCTCGTGACATTTCTCTCGAGGGCCGCTTCGAGCCCCGCTATGCATGCTTCGTACTCGGCGATGTTGTTGGTGGCCTCAAATTCGAGGCGGATAGCGATTGGAGTATACATGTCCTTTGGATCGACAAGTAACATCCATATGCCATATCCATGCTTATTGGCCGCGCCATTGAAAAAAAGTTGCCACTTATCTTCCTCTGTTGTAGCGCAAATTAAATGCTCGTCAGGGAACTGTACGTCTTCCCCCTTCACTTCGTCGCACGAAAATTCAGCAAGCTGATCACTGAACACTTTCCCCCTAATGGATTTGAGTGTGACATAAGTGATATCGTAGCCGGAGAGCATGAAATACCATTTGGCTATTCTTGTTGACATGAAAGGTTTCTCGAAGATGTAGCGGAACGGGTCCACTTTTGCTACCAACTTGATTGGGAAGGCCTCCATGTAGTGCTTGAGTTTTTGGGTAACCCAAACCAATGCCGCACAAGACTTTTCTAAGACAGAGTAGTTCTTCTCAGCTCCTTGAAACCGGCGGCTGACAAAGTAGATAGCATTCTCTTTCGTGGAGTCTCGCTGTTCTTGTGCTAACATAGCCCCTAGGGCTTCATCATTGACAGTGAGATAGAGAAAGAGAGGCTTCTCCTTGTGCGGTGGAACCAAAACTGGAGGGCATGTCAAGTAATGCTTCACTTGGTCGAAGGCTTCTTGGCAAGCATCGGTCCATTCTAGAGCCACATTCTTCTTGAGTAGCTTGAAGATCGGTTCACACATGGAAGTGAGTTGGTGCACAAACTGACTGATGTATTGAAGTCTGCCCATGAAACCTTTGATTTCTTTCTGCGTCTTTGGAGGAGGCATGTCAATGATTGCCTTGATCTTGGAGGGATCGGCTTCAATTCCCCTCTCAGTGACCATGTAACCGAGAACCTTTCCTCTGATGACCCCAAAAGTGCACTTTGCGGGGTTGAGTCTCATGTTGTGTTGTCGGAGTCGTTCAAAGAACTTGCGAAGATCGATCAAAAGTTGACCGTTGGTTCCCTTTGAATGAATGATCATGTCGTCTACATAGACCTCGATCTCTTTGTGAATCATGTCATGGAATATATCCGTAACATCCCTTTGATACGTAGCCCCAGCGTTCCTTAGCCCGAACGGCATGACTGTGTAGCAGAAAGTGCCCCATGGTGTTGTGAAAGCTGTCTTGTGTTGGTCCTCCTCGGACATGAGAATCTGATTGTAACCGGCAAAACCGTCCACAAACGAGCGGACTTCATAGTTGGCAGTCGAATCGACGAGCATGTCGATGTTTGGTAGCGGAAAATCATCTTTCGGGGAAGCTTTGTTCAAATCCCGGAAGTCCACACAAACTCGAACCTTGCTGTTTGCCTTTCTGACTGTCACAATGTTGGCTAACCAAGTCGGATACTCAATGACTTTGATGAAACCCACACTGAGGAGCTTTTCAATCTCTTCTTTGACTTGTAGGGACGTGGCTTGATCTTTCTGAGTTTCTGCTTTATTGGCTTGGCGTCCTCTCTGATCTGAATTCTGTGCTCTGCGACCTTTCTGTCCAAACCCGGCATGTCTTTGTACGACCATGCGAATACATCCACAAATTCTTTGAGCAGTGCAGTCAATCTGTCTCTGTCTTCCCCCTTAAAGAAGCTGCCTATCTTCGTTTCTTTCGGCTCTTCGTCGATACCCAGATTAACAACATGCAATTCCTCATCAGCCCCTGGACCATTTTCACCACGACAACGAACCTGTTGAGCTAGTTCATTTAGGTATGTTATGTTTTCGTGGTCTATTTCATCATAATTTGAATCGTTATTAACTTGTTCATTAAGGTTGTTATTAGTTAATTCATCATTTATGATGTTTGCAATCTCGGGGTACTCAGAAATATCGAATTTTTCATTAGCAAAGAAAGGAAACACACGCTCGGCTATGGCCTCCATATCCTCTTGGGTGAGGGTATTAGAAACACTCTCGGACTCGAAAGTAAGTGTGAGCCGCTCTTCCTTTGTTGCTGTGCAACCCATTTCTCGGACTAAAAATTCCTCGGATACCATGGGCCCCTTCGTAGAATACCAGTTGTTGATTGGCTCGGAGCTTGGCTGGATCTTGCTGATAGATGGACTCTCCATTTCTGTGTTGTCGGAGATGGCGTTGACTTGACAATCGTCCATGATGGCAAATTCTTCGAACATGGAGGCTAGATCGGGTAGTTCTTCCCCCACGGTAATCTCTACCTCGGATTCCATAGTCACTTTCTTGCCCCACCACTCTCGGGGTGACATTGGAATAGGCTCCCTTTCTCGTGTCGGGATTTCGCAATCAGTGAAGATCTCGAGGCCGGGCTTTCTGACGCCCTTGTCGTTCACCCATGGCTCGGGAAAGATCATGTATGGAACATCTTCCCCTTGGCGAACAAAATAACCTTTGAGTGTGTTGTGGTAAGGCCTCAAGTTGGGGATTTCATATTGTCGACCATCTTTGCGAGCTCGGGTCTTTTGATTCTTGACTGCTTGCTCGTACTTTAAGTCATCTTCGGTAGGCTCGTATCCCAAACCAAACTTGTTTCTGACAAAAGGAACCTCTACGGGGTGCAATATTCCTTGTTGATGCTTCCCTAGGCCTAGACCGGGAAAGTGATTCATGTTCCTCATCATACGGAGGATTTTAGGATTACCGAGGGTCCATTGCCCATTTCCTCTTTCTTTGTCGATGGCGTTGACGCCGGAGAGAGTGGAATCTTCTATCCCGTGTTGAACTTGGTGAACGGGTTGTCCCCCATTTCTGTGGATGGTGACATTCTCGGCCATGACGGTGACTATCTCGTCCCCATTTCTAATCTTGACACATTGATGGAGAGTGGAAGGGACAACATTGGAACTGTGGATCTATGGTCGGCCCAAAAGTAAGTTGAATGAAGCTGGGATATCAAGTACTTGGAATGGGACGGACATGATCATGCTTCCAAATTCGATATCAACTTCTAGCATTCCCATGACTGTACGGGCAGTGCTGTCGTACCCTCTAATGACTTGGGTAGAAGGTTGTAAATCGGAGCTTTTGAGCCCCAGTATGCCCATGACTCGGCTAGGCATCAAGTTGAGTGCGGAACCACCGTCTACTAAAACTCTTGAAATGGGTCTCCCCCTTGCCTTTACTTTGAGGTAGATGGATTCATTGTGATCGAACCCAAATGGCGGGAGGTCCATGTCGGCAAAAGTGATGACATTGCCGAAGTGAATGTGACCTATCATTGCTGTGAGGTCTTCGGGAGTTCTGTCGGGAGAGACTGATGTATCATCCAAGTTCTTGATGACGAGGTCTCGGTGTTTCTTTGATGATGCAATAAGGTCTCAAATGGATATGTTGACTTGTGTCTTCTTGAGTTGTGTTAACAAAGGATCATCGGGTATGTAGCATGCTTGCGATCTTGGAGAAGAGGTGTTGGTTGCTGTATTTGTGGGAACCGAGGCGCTCCCTATTACCCGGCCACTGTGGGTGAGCACATTCACGGACCCTTGTAGCTTCTTCTTCCTATTCTCTAAGATTTCCCTCATAATCTCATCATAAGTCACAACATAACAAGAATTATCAAGTTTATTCATGCCATCGGAGCCCTCATTCACAATTGGGATCGAATGAGCGGTTCCTTCGACTCTCCTACCTGTATTACATTGACACCACCCTCATTAGGGATTATGAATTCCTTCTTGTCTATAAGGTCTTGGATGGTGTTGCGGATGGAGAAGCAATCCTCGGTGAGGTGGCCGGTGCATTGATGGTAGTCACACCACTTATGGTGGGCATGGTTGGGACGGAGCGGTTGTGGTTGCTTGTATCCTTGAAGAGGAGTGATTTGTCCCTTGGCCTTTAGAGCTTCATAGGCCTCAGTGATGGTCATGCCATTGAGAGGAGTGTAGACGCGGTCGTTTTGGAACGCTTGCCTTGTGGTGGAGGGACCTTCTTGTAATTCCCCTTGTCGGTAGTAACGGCATTGACAGAAGCCTCTTTGTTTGAATTAGAGGCGGCCTTGTAACGGTAAGTAGGAGTGGCTTTCTTAATCTCCTTGATCAAGTCATCCATGCATACCCCCGCCTCATACATTTGGGAGAAGTCGGAGTAGCAAGCCCCACTTAGGTGGGTGCGGAGATCAATCTTGAGACACTTGAGGAAAATGTCCATTTGCTCTTTTGTGTTTGGCCTCTCAACAATTTCAGAGAGCTTGTCATTCCATCTCCTTGTGAATTCAATGAAGGACTCGTTGTCTCTTTGAGTGGTGTTCTCGAGCTCTTTCCTTGTGGGCCGGTGAGTGGTGTTGCCTTGATATTGATTTTTGAAGGCAAGCATAGAGGAATCCCAATCAAGACGGACAGTGAGCGGGAGAGTTGCATACCAATCTTTTGCCGCCCCCTCGAGGGTGAGAGAAAAGCATTGAGCCATCACTTTTGGGGAGACCTTCTTCGGAACCATAGCCCAAGTGTAAGTCTCGATATGAGCCATCGGGCATGAGTTGCCCTTGAACTTGCTAATGTCGTACATCTTGAACTTGTCGGGGAGAGAGGCCATCGTGCTCATAAGAATGGATGACTGATAAAGGCTTATGTTGGAGCCTTTTCCCATGTTGAGGTCGTCAAATTTCTGATCAATGTAGGCCATGATGAAGTCGACCATTTTGTGGTCGTTGTTGTCGGTGCTTGGTTCCTCCAATTTTTTGGTACGGGCACTAACATATGGGCTTTCAAACAAGCCTTGGGTCCACTCGGATTCCTCATTGTCATTAACCCCCTTGTTAGCTTGAGAAGCTTGGCTTTTAATTGGTCGACCTCGGCCTCGTGGGCCTCCCTTTGACTGTCGACATGAGCTTGCCACAAGGCTTCTTTGGTTTGAGCCTCGTTGTTGAGAGTGGTGACTTGTTGTTGAAGAGTTTGGACCATGGCAGAGAGTTGCTCGAGAGTCATGGTTTTGTTGGTGCTGGAGTCGCCGGCCATTGATGATGCAGAAGCTGTTGGAGTGATTGGTTCACGGACAAGCCTGTTGGATGAATCCCTGTAGACGCGAAGAGTGCCAATCGGACCTATAATTGGAGAAGTAGCCTTTGTCAGTCTCGGTTCACACTTTCGGTCCATGAAGAGGTTGAGAACACACAGTTGGGCACACGACTCGAACCACATAAGAAAAGGACTCTTTTTTTTATAAGTCGGAGGGAACGGGTCCCTTTTAGGGTTTCTAAGAAGATAATGGAATCGTCACACTAGTATATAGACCATCTCGCGGTCCCATATACTCATCGGATTCCATCACGTTTGTGAATCCTACATGTATCGGGATTTAACTAAATTAATGTAGTAAAGCATACATGCGGGGATGGATTTTTTATTTTCGTCCAAGATAACAACTTTTGGGGACGGATTTTTATTGCGTCCTTTTCAACAAGTTGGCATATATGATTTGAAAACATTAGTTTAGGGAAATCTCGGTACATGAAAACCGACTTGGTCACGGAGTGTTAGACCCTAACTAGAATTGTGTGGTTTGTGCTCGGCTAAAGAGAGGCTTAAAGGTCACCCCCGGCATGTAGTCATGAACTACGCCACGGGCTGAGGTTTACCGCTTCGAAAGAGTCAAGGTTGAGTGGAGCTTGAAACTTTCTAGGACGGGCCTCGACGGGTTTGGGGTTGGACTTGTGCGACTCGATAGTGAGCAATTCATAGGAGTAATGTGCATGTAGTGTGAGGTCTATCACGTGATAATTTTTTTTTTTTTTTTTGAAAAGAAAAGATAAAAAAACACATAAGCACGTAAATTACAACTCCCGAATCACCCGTGTGACCGGTAAATAAACATAAAATTAAAACAGTTCAAGGGTCCAATTCTGTTATGATGAAGGCAACTGTGCCCGCACCCCACTGTTCTGTTCAGTCCCTGAAACCTGTTCTTGTCCTGGAAATTGGCCCAGAAGCGCGCGCCTCAGGCTGGTGTTGTGGAAAGCGCGCGCCTGGTGTTGGGAGGCGCCCGCTTCTGGGCTGACCTGTCAGATTGTCAGAAACTTATGGACTCAGGGGATTGCCTTGGTCCTGATTGTGTGATGAAACCCCTGCAATGTTTGTTATTATGGAATAATAGGAAGAAATAGGAAGAACATATGGAAGGTGGGCGATTCTGGAATTTGATGTGGGACGCGCGCGCTTTGGACAATGAAGGTCCGAGGCGCGCGCTTCCCATATCAATTTCCAGAATGCCCTGTAAAGTGAATTATGAACAGAAACACAAGTTTAACCCTAAAGCAGTCCCTAGAGGAGTCGACACTGTAGATACCCCCGGGGAACCGCGGCTTGGCTAGAGCGCGCGGGTTACCCTATGGTGTCCACTTGGTTTTAAGAGTCGCCACCCACGTTTTTGAGGAACGTAAGAAAACCTAAAGAAAGCCAATTTTTGTACGAAAACCAGAGATTCGGGAGAGAAGGGTTCGAGGGTTAGGTTACGAAATGGGAAGTACTTAAACACCCATTTCGCCCGAGCAAAGTCGGTCTTGTTTGTTCATAATTCACTTTAGAGATAAATGTGTTCTTCCTATTTGAATAATGATAAAAAGGGGTTTTATTGTTTAAAATGTAGGGAGATAACTCCTAGGCCAATTCAATGTAATGAAAGGGCCATTGGTGTCATGTCTCAAATGGTTTTGGGGTGATTGCACATTTGATTGAAGAAGAAGAAGAATTAGAAGAAGAAGAAGAAGAAAAAGAAGAATAAAGTCAAGACATTTTACCTATAATATCATTCAAAGAGAACTTCTTGAAAAGTCTTGAAGAAGAGGTTGAATACTTGGAGAGAATATCTTTAGTAAATTGCCTAGAGTGGGAAATTCTTAAGGTGCCAAAAGAGGTCAAAGAAGGTTCCAAGAGTCCTTCCTCCAATGATGGATTTGAGGGGTTTTTATAGTTGAAAAAGGGGAGTTTTTGGAGCCAAACGGAGTCTCCAAGAAATCTTTCCCGGGCAAAATCATGTATAATGAGCAAGGGAGAGATTCTTGGGCAGAATCTGTAACTGACGCACCCCAGAAGCGCGCGCATCCCACCTAGGCGGCGGAAGGCGCGCGCGTCTGGCCTCAAGGGGCGGAGGCGCGCGACTCTGAAAGGCAAAATCTGACAGAATGGACTAGAAAGTTAGAACTGTTATTCAGTTTAGTCCCTGGACTTAACGGAGCCTGTCTGGAACTTAACCAAAATAACAGAAACTAACAGAAAACACTTAAAAGAGGGAGAAACTCAAAATCAAGTGTGCAATCGGTGTGAGCGGTCCAAGGCGGGGTGTCTACACATTTGACTGTGAAAAGTGTTACTTTTTGAAAATGAAACTGTTACTTTTATCAGAACAGAGTGTTATATCTTAGCTGATGAGCAGCTCAAACTTTTTGTGTGTATTTTTATTTTTTTTAAAAAAATCAAACCATATCATGACCTATGTAGTTTTATTCGTCGCGTCAAGACGAACACAGGGATATTTTTAAATTTTTTTTCTGAGTTATAAATAACAAAATATAGCATTTTAAAGTTATTGGGGTTTTTTTTTTTTAAGGAAGTCACGTGTAGCGATCTGGGAAGTGGGAGGGCTGGATCCGACGGTCGGCTGTAGCGGAGTAAGAGGACGCGAGAAGCAACGGAACAGACCAGCCAATATAAGACTTTGTCTTTTTTAATCTACAATTACGAAGAGATCGGTCTATTTTTTAAGTAAAAATTGTCTAAATGTGAATTTTAACTACTAAACATAGTCCTCAAGGATTGCACACAAAAGTCTTGGTAACTATTTCCAAAATGAGGTGGTCTCCCATGAGAACAAGGGGATCCGTCTCATGCATGAGACGGGTCGACCCATGACCCATGGGGCATGACCCGCCACGTGGCAGCCTCCCAGAGGTCCAAAAAATAAATAAATTGTTTTTATATTATTTTTTCGGCTTTTCAGCCGTTCACCAAAAGTAATAGTTACCATAACTTAATGTAATGACTGTATACATATAAAGTAACATTGTTCATAAGTAAACGTAACACCTTTTTTACAAAAACAAAAGCAAGTTTTACCCATTTTTTCAAATGTAATACTAACTACAATTACATGTAACCCAAACAATATATAAATGTAATTATCATTTATACTGAAATGTAATAATGCTTTTGAAAAAATGTAAAATATTGTGTATTTTGATTTAGTTTTTTGAAAGAAAGTAACATTTGAAAAGTAACAACTCATATATGAATGTAATTGTTTGTACAAGTAAATGTAACACTTTAATAAAAGAAATTATAACATGTTTCTATAGATAATGTAATACTTTTACATGTAACACTAATCAAGTGTTTTTAGCTCTAAAAATGTAAATGGTTGAATTATTACTTTTTCTATACATATGTGTTACAATTATGTATAAACATTATTACATATAAGTAACACGTTCGTTACATTTTAGTTGTAATAAGTATTACTTTTGGCAAACGAAGAAAAATAGAAAAAAACACTGTTACTTTTCTGTATATATGTATTACTTTTATGTATAAAAAACTGTTACTTTATATGAATACAGTCATTACATTAAGTTATAGTAACTATTACTTTTGACAAACCGAAAAAAAACCAAAAAAAAAAAATATAAAAATATATAAAAAAAAAAAAAAAATTGGGCCTATGAGAGGCTGCCACGTGGCAGGTTCGACCCCTGGGTCCTGGAGCCGGTTCGTGGGTCGACCAGGTGGGTCAAAAACCGACCCGTCTCATGGATGAGACGGGTATGGAAGGTCGCACATGAGTTTTAGTCTAAAATTAAAAAAAAAATACTATGCAAAATAACCATTTAAGGAGTGGGCATAACTACCCATGGCTTTTCTAAGTGGTCCTTAATGTTCTAAGAATCACATATAACACCTTTATGTTTGTGTACACCTTTTTGACATATTAGTCATTTGCAGTTTCCTTTGTAATACCCGGCCCCTAGGCCATTATTTATTTAATTGTGGAACTCTTTTAATTTATCTTGGACTCACTAATTAGGAGTAAGTAGTGGGCTCATGTTGGGCTTTAGTAAATAGAAGCCCAATAGGTTAATTTAACCCTTTCTTAATAGGAAACTAATAACCCTTTAAAATAAATACTCCTCAAATCCCTAGCAGTTTTATTTTATCGCAAAAGAAAAAAACAGAGAACGGGAGAGGAGAGGGAGAGAGCGGCAATCAGAGAGAGAGAGACCGCAAAAAGAGAGAGAGTTCAGGCAAAGGGAAAGAAGAAGAAGAAGAAGAAGAGAGAAAGAGGAAGGAAACGTTTAAGGTAACGATCCCACTCCCTAAACCTTGCTCTCCCCGTTTAAACTAACCTAATTATAATGATTATGGTGTTGGTAAACCCTAACCCTAATGATGAACTAGGGTATACAAAACTATGAAATTAGGGTTTGTAAAATAGGGATGTTAGAAAGTGAGTGTATATGTGTGCGTGTGCGTGTGGGTAGTGTGTGTGTGATGTGTATATATATATATATATATATATATATGTACTGTGTGTGTGTATATATGTGTGCGTGTGTGTCTGAGTAGTGTGTGTGTGTTTGTGTGCGTGATATATATATATATATGTACTGTGTGTGCGTGTTTTGGTGTTTTAGTGTGTGTGTGTGTATCAGAATGTGGGTGTACCAGAGTGGGGGTATATCAGAATGTGGGTGTACCAGAGTGGGGGTGTATCAGAGTGTGGGTGTACCAGTTTGTAGGTGTACTCAGTAAGTGTGTGTAGAAAGTGTGAAATCAGTGTGTGTAATTCATATAGTGAAATTGAAAGTTGAGAATTGATTAATAAAAACCCTAGGGGTGTTGTAGTCATTCTTAAGGTTATTGGTTAACTATGAAAGAGGTTATAGATGACTAAATCATGGGGTTAATCGAGTAAAAAGAAGTAAATTGGGACGGAAGTAAAATAGTATTTTCTCATGTCTAAGACTAGACTATTTCATATTTGTAGATTATACAATCGGAGTAAGCGAGCAAGTAAAACGCAAGGCTAAGGTAAGTGATTACGCTCTTAGTAGTATTTGATTTCAATCCTTTGTGTAGGATCCCCAATCTCTGTTTTGTTAAAGTAAACTATCTATGTGGCTAGATAGTATTTTAAAAGCTATTCCGTTCTGCGAATGTTACCGTCCTTTGTTATCCACCCTATTGATATTGTTGTTGTTCAATTGGGTTATCATGTGTATGATTCGTATCGTGACTTGGTGTCTAAAGTGAGATGTACACCTTTTAAAAAGTAATCAAGTAAAGATTTGTAAAGTTAAGCTTTGTTTTGTAAAAGCTCTTTAAAGTGAAGTTTTGTAATAAGAAAAGTGATTACAGTTATCCATAATCCCGAAACGGATAAGTGGACCCCTTACAGTTATCCATAATCCCGAAACGGATAAGTGGACCCCTTTCAGTTATCCATAGTTCCAAGATGAACATGTGGACCCCTTTGCGTTACTTGATGAAGTAGCGTAGGTTATCATGATATACCGATTTGGGTGCGGTCAGTAGAAACCCGAGCCCTGGGTACAGCGCGTGCTTAATCCCTAAATGAAGTAAAGTAAAGAAAGTAAAGTGTTTTGTGAAAAGTATGTTTTGGAAACCGACCTCCGTAGCCACATGTTTTCAAAGTAATGAGTTGTGTTGAGTATTGTTAAATGTTTCTTTTCAAACTGAGAGTTTATTTGATCATTGAGTTATCCTTTCGTTGTGAATTCTTGTTACCGTTCCTTTCGGTTATCTCCTCTTAGTACCCGAGGGGATTCCGTATGAACTTGCTGGGCATTGTTCGCTCATTCCTTTCATTCTCTTTTTTTTCTTCAGGCTTCAAGTAAGAAACCCGAAGGTCGCAAGGATTGGGCGGCGTAGAGGTTGCCTTTTAGTAAAGTTAGTTAATAGTTATGATTTCCGTTAGAATTGAGTTGAACGTTATCTTTTCCGTTAGTTACCATCTCGAGCTAGTGGCTTGTACTAGCCGTTATGGAATTGATTGTTAGTTTCAGTTTGAATTCTTGTTATTTATAGCCGTTTGGGCATTCTGACTTGGGAATTATTCAAGTTAAGTTATTAATTGTTAGTTATGAAAAGTTGAGGTGTTACACCTTTTCTGTGAACCGAACCTATATATATTCGGTGCATCCTTTAAACAAAAATTGACATTGAATGGAATACATTCAATGGATGACAAAAGGATTCCAAATTTATAGATAACACTTTTCTAGTAAATGTACAAGTCAGCAAGTCAATATTTTCATTACTAAAACATTAGAAATAATAGCATAACATACTTTCTGTTTTTGAACTACATAAAATGGTTATAACTCTCAAATATTGAGATTCAAAAGTGATCTTCGATGGTTTTAAAAGAAAAAGAAAAAAAAAGTGATATTCGGTATATCAGTCCACAAATACTCCCTCTGTCTCAGAATAAATGTCATAATTGACATATCAATGTATTTAAGTTTTTAATTGTGTTTCCTTGATTACCTCAATCTATTCATATGAGTAGTGTGACACCTCTTATGACATTACAATGCTTGTGTCTGTTAGAATGGGTAGTAAAGGAAGATCACCAAACTTCATACTATATTTTAAGTAAGACGACAAGTAAAGGAAGATCACCAAACTTCATACCATATTTTTAGTAAGACGACATTTATTTCGAGACAAACCAAAATGAAAAGTATGACGTTTATTATGGGACAGATGGAGAAATGGACTTCTAGAGAGATCATTTATGACTCATTAGGGTAATTTAATTAGGTACTAGGTCTAGTGGGGGCAATATTTAAGTCATTTTAACTCCAACAGTATTCATGTGCGTGTAAAGTCTCCATATAATGGAGGTCTCAAGTTCTAATAGATTAGGTAGCATATCATAGGTTTGTAATATAATGACAATTTCTTTAATTGATACCAATTTCTTTTGGAAAAACTTGGGGGGAAATTATAACAAAAAATAATTATTTTTCGTGGAAATAATGAGATGGGGTTGATCCGGAAACAGCTCCAGGACACGCGCTGCAACACTTCTATGGGGGGATTCCGCCTCATAGTCTCACATATCAGATAGGGGTGGCAAATTGGGTATTTTAGGTTTACTTATTAAAGTTAAAAATTCATTGGATACCTGGTTGTTTTTTTACTTAAATTGGTAGATCCAAAATACCCAATTTATCACCCCTAGTCTCACACTTTTAATCAATCTAATTTGATTTTTTTTTTTTTTCGTGTTTCACTTTTATCATATTAATTCTGACCGCTTCCGTCAACATAGTAGACGTATTTGAATCCTAGTGATGCGTAGAAAATGAAGAGTAATTTCTTTGGATGAGTGGTTCCATATTCACTGATCCATCACGTCACCACATGAAATGTTATACTCCCTCCTCTCTATATACTTGTTGTTTAAAGAATTGATTTTTATTTTAAATGTTTATGCCAAAATCTTGCGTAATACGCGTTTTACGTAAATCATAAGAAAAACGTGTTTCAATGGCATTTTTGAAAATATGTAGAACTTCTTTAAAAAAAAAAAAAAAACGCGTGGTTTCATTTATGTAAATAATCGGAATTTCTCAATCCGTTCTGGATATCAATATAAGCCTTCTGGATATGATTTTCAAGCACATAAACCTTTTGGATATCAAGATATCAAGCTCAAGAGGTTCTGGATAAAAATAACAAGGTCTTCTGGATATAATTTAACAAGCATAAGTTGTGAGAAAAAGAAAATTAAGCTGAAAAGAACCTTTGAGACTGATAGCCATAACCTTTGAGATTGGTAGTCAGAACCTTTGAAAGTGATGGCCAAAATGTTTTTTTTTAAAGGAAATTTGAAGAGCAGTTGATGTGTTAATAGATAGCCAGAAACAACGTTTAGGATGACCAATTGATGTGTTACGAAGGTCCAGCGAGTGTGTTGAGGAGCGCCAGATGATTAGAAAAAACACTTTTTTCCTACTCATTAGGAAAAACGAGTTTTACAAGAGACTAACCCAATGTTTATATACTTGTTTAAAGAGTTGATTTTTATTCTAAATGTCTATTGTCTCGCTATTACCTATATATATACTCCCTCCGTCACAGCACAAGTAAGATTTCTTTCCCTTTTAGGCCGTCCCAAAGCAATTGTGTAGATACCCCGGGAGGAGCCCACGGCTTGGCTAGAGAGGTGGGATGATCCTAGGATGTCTATTCGTGTTTTAAGTTGTTAGAGTCGCCACCTATGTTTTAGAGGAACATAAGAAAAACCTAATATTTAGCCTAAGTTTGATACGAAAACGGAAATTCTTGTTATGAGGTTCGGGGATTAGGTTACGAGATGGGTAGTACTTAAACACCCATCTCGCTCAACTAATGTTGGTCTTCCTTGTTCAATGTCTACATAAATAAAATGTTCTTCTTATTCTTAATAATGATAAAAGGGGGTTTAAAAGGGGTGTTCAGAATGTAGGGAGATAACTCCTTGGCCAACTTCAATGGAGTGAAGTGGCCTTTGGTGTCATGTCCCAAAATTGTTTTGAGGTGATTGCACGTTTGACAAAAGTGAAAGAAGAAGAGAAGAGATGAAGTAGAGATAAGAGATAAAAAGTAGAGTTTACCTAAACTTCAAATGACTTCAAGTATTTCTTGGAAATCCCTTGAAAATGATTTGTGTATAGTTTTCTTAATCATAAAAGTCCTCCTCCTTTTATGGTGAATTAGAGGGGTTTATATAGGTGTAAACAAGATGTTTTTGGTGCCAAAACGAAGTCACAAAGATCAGTTTCCCGGGCAAATCATGTAAAATGAGCAAGGAAGAGATTCTTGGAGAAAATCTGTAACTGACGCCCAGGTGCGCGCGCCTCCTGCCTTGGTGGCGGGATGCGCGCACTTCTGACCCCAAAGGGCGGAGGCACGCGACTTCAAAATGGCCTTTTTGACAGAATGGACTAGAAAGTTAGCACTGTAATTTAGTTTGGTCCCTAGACTTAACGAAGTCAGTCAAGAACTTAATGAAAGTAACAGAAACTAACGAGAAACACGTAAAATAAGGAGAAACACAAGATCAAATGTGCAATCGGGGTGAGCGGTCCAAGGCGGGGTGTCTACAGAGCTCCTCGGCGACGTGGATTGCAAAGAAAAATGCGTCGACGAAAGAAAGTACACTCGCCGAGGACATCACCAAGAAAAAAGCAAAGACTCGATGAAAATAAGAATTTGAAATTACGAGAGATAGAGATGCGCTCCCTGTGTGAGCGACTTTTGCTGATAGAGGGGGTACATAGTATGAAACGGCCCACCGTGGCCAAGGTTTAAAGTCCTTATAGGGGACTGGCGGGATTCGAGAATCCGTCTGCCGATAGTGGGATCCGAGAATCCGTCTGCTGATTTAAAGTTCGTATAGAGGACTGGCGGGATCTGGGAATCCGTCTGCCGATTTAAAGTCTATATAGAGGACCTGGCGGGATTCGAGAATTTGTCTGCCGATTTAAAGTTTGTATAGAGGACCTGGCGAGATCCGAGAATTCGTTTGCCGATTTAAAGTCTGTATAGAGGACCTGGCGGGATCCGAGAATCCGTCTGCCGATAGCGGGATCTGAGAATCCGTCTGCTGATTTAAAGTCCGTATAGGGAACTAGCAGGATCCGAGAATCCGTCTGCTGATAGCGGGATTCGAGAATCCGTCTGCTGATTTAAAGTCCGTATAGGGGACTAGCGATGAATATGAGTTTGTTGAGTAGACTTTGTTGATAAAGAAGTGGTGATTTCAACGGTTCACCATGGACCAAATTGCTGCTTGGAGCTGTATGCTATTCGGAGCCGCACTTGCTGTTGACATTATGGGGTGCGGGCACAGTTGACTGCGGACCGAATTTTTTTTTCCCTTTAGAGAGAAAAATGTCAAGATTGACTTTGACTGAAAAGAAAGACACACCCTACTTTTAGTGGGAGTTTTCTATTCTACTTTAATTTCGACATGCCTTAGGGGCGAACCAAATTAATGTGTACCTAACTGTGTATTCGAGGGCGGAGATTGTTGTGGCTTTGATGAAGAATGTTGATCCTGCTGATTTCGGGAATGCTTGAGCTCCCTTCTTGCGTGATTTCCTTCTTTGACAAGGGCCGGCGGAGGCACTTCTGACGCGGGATGCGGACGACTCGGCTTGCAGTTGCGGACGTGCGCGCTTCCCATGTGGGTGTCGGGAGGCGCGCGCTTTTTTTGCTGGCTAAAGATCCCCAACAGCTATAATATCAGCCTCTGTTTGAAACTAATCTTCCAACAGCTATTTTCTGTCATTCTTGAACATTCTTTCTTGCTTGATTTTGCTTGTAATCAACATTTTCCATGGCTTCCAATTCTTTTACTCTTGATGCCAAGGTTGTCAGTGACTATGAGAAGGACTTGTCGACCTTCGTGTATTCTTTCAAGACCCATCCTAAGAAGGCTTTTGTCAAAGACTTCGGGTTCCGAATTCTCTTCACCCTTCGGACGTTAAAACCGGATTGGGATTTGTTGAAGGCCGCTGCAACCTTTTGGGATTGTGACAGTCACACCTTTAACTTTTCGGCGAATGAAATGGTGCCGATTGTTGATGGCTTTGGTGCCATCCTAGGCATACCATTGGCGGGTCAGATTGCTGTCCCCAAATACCATCGAGGTGTGATTAACTCTTGGTCTGATTTGTTGAACCTCCATGTCGGAGATATGAGGAAGATGTTGCACGGCACCGTGGTTGACATAACTGAGTTGCTGATGTTCTTCAGTTTTGTATTCGGAGGACATGGCAGTTCAGTCCTTTAAGAGGAATGCCATGGCAGTTTACCTTTTCAGCGAGGTTCTGTTCGCTACACCCTTCGGGACTGCGGATGCGCAGCTGCTGAGATTATCTTGCAGGCAAAGGAGCAAAAAGACAGGCGAGATGTTCCAGGGAAGCCCCTTGCTATTGACTATATGGCTTCGGGATCATTTCATAATTTATTCTCCGGATGGTGATCTTTCTCCTTTTGCTGTTCATAGGAGGAAGCTGATGACTCGGGATTTATCTGAAGATGGTTGGAAGACATTCTTTGCATCTCGAGGATCGGCTGACATTGAGTGGTATCCCCCCTCTTGGGGGCTTCGTCTTTTCGTGGAATGGACTTTGGGTTTCGGGCATGTTGTCCTCCCCGGTTTCAGAGATTCCTCATTTTATCAGCCTGAGAGAGTTCTACGGCCGTTCGATCGTCAGCAGATTGTCCTTTTTCTGAGGAGCGGGGTGCTCCGTCCAGTCTCATACATGGGTCCGGACTTTTCGAGGGAACTCCAGTTGGCTTGGGGCGGTGACCGTCATCGGTGGGCCTCCGTCCATATTCATCGGGGTAGCATTTTCCTCCCTAAGAGTTACTTGGATTATCTGTTCGGCACCCTTTACCGTGGTATCACTTGGGTTGACATGCTTCGAGGTGAGTTGTCAGGTAAGGATTTTGAGCCTAGTAGTGCTATGAGGTACAGAAAAGCTGCTGCTGACTCGAACAACATTTTGGCTGACCCTTTTGGAACTCTTTTGGATAGTTTTTATGCTCGGAGGCATCTTGCTGCGCAGAAGGTTTCGGTCCATCTCAGCGTTCCTAGGCCTCCCAAGAAGAGTAGGATTGAGAGCCGTTCAGGTAGCTCTTCGAAAGCTAAGAAAAAATTAAACTTTTCTTAGTACCCCAAGATTGCAATTTAAGTAGACCACTTATTAGGATTTAATGTTTTGATGTCTTTTATTGCTCAATAATATCCATTGTAATGGTCAAAATGTTTCAAGGAATGAATAAAAATTGCATTTTGTTATGACATGATTGGGTAAAAATTATTTTTTTTAGACCGCACCCGAAGGTTGCCTACGTTCCTCTAGTAGAAAGGCTCAAGTCTCCGTAGTTCAAACAAATGAAGACCATTTTTTTTGTGCACCCTGTTTTTTTGCCTAGACCGCCCTTTCGGGTTTTCAATCTAGTGGGCTTCTTTTTTTCACTTACTCTAATTTTTGCCTAGGCCGCCCTTGCGGGTTTTCAACCTAGCGATCGTTTTTTTTTTTTTTTTTTTTTTTTTATGGTCTTCATTTGTTAAGCGTAGAACTTCTTGAGCTTGTCGAGGTTGACCTCCTTTGGCAATTGTGTTGGGTTTCGATCAAACATGCGCAGCGGAATTTAGCATTTAAAATTTTGAAACCCAAAGCCCATAGATCCGTTCATATGATTAAATCAGATACAACATAATGAATAAAGGAATAAACTAACCCTTGATGGCTATTAAATTTTCTCTTGGTCTTTGGTGGAGATTTGAAGACTTGATCACGATCACAAAGCTTGAACACGAACTTGAAGATGATGATTTTCACCCTCTAGCGGTATCCACACTTCGAACGAATATCAAAGGAACTTCTTTGATCTTGGTTGCTAGACCAAATTGTGAAACACGTTTTCACAATGAATTTGAACTATATGGAATTTTCTCTCTTGTGTATTATTTTGTTCTTTGACCAAGGATGTCTTAGAACAAAGTAAAACCTCTCTCAAACTCTTTGGAGACTCACAAAAGGCTATCACTGAAGTTCTGGCCGAACTCATCCTTTTATACACAAGCAAGACCTATTCCAAATAGGAATCTTGTGTCAAAAGACATTCCAAATCGAATTAGGAAAGTGCCAGCCGACAGTACTGTGCGGCCGCCCAGAATACACTGTGCGGTCGCACATTTATCTGAAACAAAGTGGTACAAATCTGAGCTAAGTGTGCGGCCGCCCAGTCCACACTGTGCGGTCGCCCACTTCCCCAGAATGTCTAGAATTTCCAAAATTCCAATTTAGTCCTTTTAAAGATTCGTTCTATTGTGTGTGACCCTCTAGGATTATACTAAGTTGGCAATGGGTTCAAACATGAAACCATAAGATATGATTAGGTTCTAGCAAACCGTCATACCTACCCAAATAGTATAACTAGATACAAGTTCGCATTCCTTTAGAATATGTCATAATCCCTTTGTCCACGATGTCATTGAACACAAGTCATGGTCAAACAGTCAACTTGTTTTGTTCAATACTTTCTCGATTCCGAATATGTTGATAATCCAAATGCCATTGATCCAATCAATTCATTTGAGTCCGGCCGAACATTTCATCAACACCATTCCTACGAGAGGCCCAAGCTTGACACCTCTCCGAAGAGGGACAAATCCATTTAGCTTATTATTCTTCCCTACGTGAATCCGATTATGCCAATCATACCCTTTATAACTTCCCGGTTAAAGGTAGCGTTTGAATATGTCAAACATAATGTTCATCAAGTGGAAGACTATAATAACTTCATGTCTAAGGATTCAAATGACATAACTAATATGAGATATATGTTCGACATAGACCATGACATAAATCTCATACAGCGGGTCATGTCCAGTACCTTGTTCCAAACAAGTACCCATAAATCTAACATGATCATCGCATGATCATTTAGCCTTTATACTAGTGCTTAACAAGTACTAGGGACGGAGATTATTATAAGTAAACATGAACAATAATAATAATCAAAACATCTCTTTATTGATATGAAATAAATGATAACAATTACAACGTTTATTAAACGTGCCTAGGGCACCACTACCAACAATCTCCCACTTACCCTAGGCCCAATCTCCCATGTATCTAATACCCATGGACCTAACATGACCCTCATGTTTAGCTTGTGGAAGTCCCTTTGTTAGCGGGTCCGCAACATTGTCATCAGTAGGTACTCTGCATATATTTACGTCTCCCCTATCAACGATCTCTCGAATGATATGAAAACGCCTAAGTATGTGTTTGGATTTCTGATGTGCTCTTGGTTTCTTTGCTTGAGCAATAGCACCATTATTATCGCAATAAAGGTCTATTGGATTAGTAATACTAGGGACCACTTCAAGTTCAGTTATGAACTTCTTAATCCAAACAGCTTCCTTTGCAGCATCCGATGCAGCAATATACTCAGCTTCTGTTGTAGAATCAGCGGTTGTACTTTGCTTGGAACTCTTCCAGCTTACAGCTCCAGCATTTAACATAAACACAAAACCCGATTGCGATCGGCTATCATCTTTGTCGGTTTGGAAGCTTGCATCCGTGTAAGCATTTACAACGAGATCATCTTCCATTCCTCCATAGACCAAGAACGAGTCTTTAGTTCTTCTCAAGTACTTAAGAATCGCTTTTACAGCTATCCAGTGATTTTCGCCAGGGTCGGATTGGTATCTACTTGTCATGCTCAAAACATAAGATACATCCGGCCTAGTACAAATCATGGCATACATGATGGACCCAATTGCTGAAGCATATGGAACATCATTCATTTTCTCACGCTCATCGTTTGTCTTAGGACATTGAGTCTTGCTTAGAGAAACTCCATGTAACACGGGCAAGGTGCCTCTCTTAGAATTTTCCATACGGAATCTTCTAATGACCTTGTCAATGTATGTACTTTGGCTTAAACCAAGTAGCCTCCTTGATCTATCTCTATAGATCTTAATGCCAAGAATATATGCGGCTTCACCCATATCTTTCATTGCAAAACACTTTCCTAACCAAGTCTTCACAGACTGAAGTGTAGGAATGTCGTTTCTAATGAGCAATATGTCATCCACGTATAAAACAAGGAATAGCACTATGCTCCCACTAATCTTCTTGTATACACAAGGCTCATCTTCGTTCTTGATGAAACCAAACTCTTTGACCGATTCATCAAAACAGAGATTCCAACTCCTAGAAGCTTGCTTCAATCCATAGATGGATCTCTGAAACTTGCATACCTTAGAATCTTGTTCAAAACCTTCTGGTTGTGTCATATACACATCCTCTTGGAGTTTTCCATTCAGGAAAGCGGTTTTGACGTCCATCTGCCATATTTCATAGTCATGATATGCGGCAATGGTAAGCAAAATTCTTATAGACTTGATCATTGCTACGGGTGAAAAGGTCTCATCATAGTCAATACCATGAACTTGCCTATAACCTTTCGCTACAAGCCTAGCTTTGTAAGTATGCACCTTCCCATCCATGTCAGTCTTCTTCTTGAAGACCCATTTGCATCCTATGGTTTTTACACCTTCGGGCGCATCAATCAAATTCCAAACTTGATTGTCTTGCATGGATTGCAATTCGGATTCCATGGCTCCAAGCCACTTGTACGAATCAAGAGAAGACATCGCCTCTTGGTAGGTTGACGGTTCATCATTCTCAATGATTTCTACCTCATTAATATCCGTTACGAGAAATCCATATCTCTCGGGCTCGGATCGTAACCTACTAGATCTGCGAGTTGCTTGTGTATTTTGAACAGGTTCCACAACTCCTTGTGGTTCTTGTTCTTGTTCCACTATTGGTTCAATGTTATTTTATGGGTCTCGAATTTCTTCAAGACTTATTTTACTCCCACTGATTTCTTTGGAGAGAAACTCTTTCTCTAGAAAGACACCAGTTCGGGCAACAAACACTTTGTTGTCCTCACGGTTGTAAAAGTAATATCCTCTAGTTTCCTTAGGATATCCCACGAAAATACATTTATCAGATTTGTGTGCAAGTTTGTCTGAGACAAGTCTTTTGACAAAATCTTTACAACCCCAAATCTTCATGAAAGATAGACAAGGCTTCTTTCCGCTCCACATCTCATATGGAGTCTTTTGAACCGATTTAGTTGGAACACGATTTAGTGTGAAAGCAGCGGTTTCTAGGGCGTAACCACAAAAGGATATTGGAAGATCAACTTGACTCATCATTGATCGAACCATGTCTAACAAAGTCCGATTCCTCCTCTCGGATACACCATTCCATTGTGGTGTTCCAGGTGGAGTCAATTGTGAAACTATTCCACAATTCTTTAGATGATCATCAAATTCTTGACTTAAGTATTCTCCACCTCGATCTGATCGAAGTACTTTTATACTTTTGCCAAGTTATTTTTCTACTTCATTTTGAAATATTCTAAATATCTCAAATGCTTCACTTTTATGTTTCATTAGGTAAACATACCCAAATCTACTATAATCATCAGTGAAGGTTATGAAGTATTGAAATCCTCCCCTAGCATTGCTACTTAATGGTCCGCATACATCGGAATGTATCAACCCCAATAAGTCGCTTGCCCTTTCACCCAACTTGGTAAAAGGTGTCTTAGTCATTTTTCCAAGAAGACACGACTCACAAGTATCATATGACTCGAGGTCACATGAACCTAAAACTCCGTCCCCATGAAGTTTTGAGATACGCTTCTCATTAATATGACCAAGACGCCAATGCCATAAATAGGTATGATTTACATCATTAGGTTTAGATTTCTTATTTACATGATAGACATTGTCATTATTTTCATTCTTGACATCCAAGATATAAAGGCCATTAAATGAATTAGCAATACCATAAAGCACATCATTTAAATAAATAGAAAATTTCTTATTCTCAATAAGAAATTTAAAACCTTCATTATCCAAACAAGAAATTGAAATAATATTTCTGCTTAAATCCGGAACATAATAACAATTGTTCAAAACAAGAATTAATCCGGAAGGTAAAGTGACTTCATAAGTCCCTACGGCTAATGCAGCAACTCTTGCTCCATTCCCCACACGTAGATCTACTTCACCTTCTTTAAGCAGTCTCCTATTCTTTAGTCCCTGCACATTTAGACAAATGTGAGAACCACATCCGGTATCCAATACCCAAGAATCAGTGGTAGAAAGGAGAATATCTATCATATAGATACCTGAAGTCGACGCAGCCTTGCTTCTCTTCTTCTTCTTTTGCTCTTCCAAGAAAGCCTTGCAATTACGTTTCCAATGACCAATTTCTAGACAATGGAAACAGATTGCATCCTTTTGTGAATCGGGTTTTGCCTCAGAAGCCTTGGCAACCTTTGCCTTGCTTATTTTGGGTTTGACAACTTTCTTACCCTTTCCTTTGGCATTAGCCTTCTTCCCATCATGAACCAAGAGCACGGGAGAACCTTTCTCCACAATTTTCATCTCTGCAGTTTTGAGCATCCCATGCAACTCAGAGAGATTCTTATCCATTCCATGCATGTTATAATTCATTACAAACTGATTATAACTTTTAGGCAATGAATTAAGAATGAGATCCGTGGCTAGCTCCAATGGGATTGGATAGCCAAGTTTCTCAAGGTGCTCTACATAACCTTTCATTCTAAGAAAGTGAGGACTCACTTGTTGCCCTTCATTCATTTTACAAGTAGTGAATGCAACAATGGTCTTGTACCTCTCTTGCCTAGCTTGCTCTTGAAACATGGTTCTCAACTCCACGCCTATCTCATAGGCTTCCAAATGTTCCAAACTTTGTTGGAGTTTTGAACACATAGTAGCAAGCATGAGACAACTTACATCTCTAGAATCATTACGATGTTTCTTGTAATTGTCTCTTTCTACCCTAGGGGCAGTAGGCGGTGGTTCAGCGGGGAGAGGCCCATCGAGAATGTACAACTTATCTTCTTGCCTAAGAACAATTCTTATGCTACGGATCCAATCCATAAAGTTAGTACCATTCTCTTCGAGCTTATCCTTCTCAAGGATCGATCGCAACGACATTGATTGAGTGTTATTAGTCATTATCTACAAATATGCAAAAATTTCCAAAATTTAATAAGTATCGGTTTTCATTAAAGAGATAAATAATGTATTTTCAAACAAAATACTCCCACTAAATTATATAACCTTCATATACATCCAATGTATAATATAATTTAATTGGGCTAATATCCAACTTTAATTTAACTTTTGAGTCCACGGAGGCGGACCGCTCAAAAAATAAATTAATTAGGTAGACAATCATGTCAATCATATCCCATATGATTCTTAGATCATTTTATGAGATTCTTTGAGAAATCCAATTTTAAAAAAAAAACATGTTTAATCTCATCTTTTGCCTAGGCCCAAAACTGTTTTGACGCCTAATTAAGTCCAACCATTTCAAACGTATAGGAACCATTCAATTTAATGCACCTTGCGGAGGCAAGCCCAGATTAAATTAATGAACCTCATCTTGCTCATACATGAATAAGATTAATGCACCTCGCGGAGGCGAACCCACATCAAGATTACCCATGCATAAACAAGTGTTTTAATCATGGCATGGCAAAGAAGGACTTAAAACTTTATTTGAAGGTTCATCACATATAGCATATAACACATTTATGAGCACATAATATAAACATGTTACACATCAAGTTTAGCCACTAAATTAATCTCCATTAATTTAAGCATGATATTTATGTGTCATTAGTTTCTCTATAATTATGAGAACGAGACTATTTTAACTTTGGTTATTATCTCCAATCAAGACAACAAGAAGTGCGGTCGAACTAAGCCATTAGGCAACCACAATCCCGCACTAATTCAAGAAACCAAGAAAATAGTCCATGTGGCCGAAACTAAGCAATAGATGGTCTCGATGAACGTAGGCCAATTGCATTCACAATTCCACATGGATTTCCAAACTTTGAATCAAGAACTTTGTTTCTCAATTTTAGCAATTATGAACTCTTCATAATTCTAATTTCGTTTTATCTTTGAAACTTTGATTGCGATCAATTTTGGGAACACAATCTCGATGAACGCAGATTAGCCATCCAAAACTTGACCAATCTAGGAATCACAAGACTAAAACAAATAGGAAAATCAAACCCCAAAATCCACACACAAACCAACTACCCAAAACCCATTCCAGATCAGCAAGTCTGGACTGGTTCTGTTACTGGTTTTGTTGAATTTTTCGAAAAAAATTCCAGATTCTGTTTTTGACCAAAATCAGACCTTCTGATCCCTTTGTGCGGCCGCCCAAAAAGATCTATGCGGTCGCCCAAAAAATGTGCGGCCGCCCAGAATCTTCTGTGCGGTCGCCCATGGCCATCAGAAGGTGCAGAATTTTCAAGTTCGAAAATTTTGTCTCAAAATCGTTTTTCCCCGATTATTAAAACTTTGATCCAATCAAAAATTAATAATCAACAATTCTGAATCCATCATAATCTATTTATTGCGATTGAATCGTGCGATTAAAGTTGCAAAACAATAAACCACATAAAATCACATAACACATAAACGTCATATATTCCAATATTCACATCATGCAAGGCACATAAACAATTTATATACACATAACATGATCTAGGTATTGAAATAATCAACATGAACGGGGCTCTGATACCACTGTTGGGTTTCGATCAAACATGCGCAGAGGAATTTAGCATTTAAAATTTTGAAACCCAAAGCCCATAGATCCGTTCATATGATTAAATCAGATACAACATAATGAATAAATGAATAAACTAACCCTTGATGGCTATTAAATTTTCTTTTGGTCTTTGGTGGAGATTTGAAGACTTGATCACGATCACAAAGCTTGAACACGAACTTTGAAGATGATGATTTTCACCCTCTAGCGGTATCCACACTTCGAACGAATATCAAAGGAACTTCTTTGATCTTGGTTGCTAGACCAAATTGTGAAACACGTTTTCACAATGAATTTGAACTATATGGAATTTTCTCTCTTGTGTATTATTTTGTTCTTTGACCAAGGATGTCTTAGAACAAAGTAAAACCTCTCTCAAACTCTTTGGAGACTCACAAAGGCTATCACTGAAGTTCTGGCCGAACTCATCCTTTTATACACAAGGAAGACCTATTCCAAATAGGAATCTTGTGTCAAAAGACATTCCAAATCGAATTAGGAAAGTGCCAGCCGACAGTACTGTGCGGCCGCCCAGAGTACACTGTGCGGTCGCACATTTATCTGAAACAAACTGGTACAAATCTGAGCTAAGTGTGCGGCCGCCCAGTCTACACTGTGCGGTCGCCCACTTCCCCAGAATGTCCATAATTTCCAAAATTCCAATTTAGTCCTTTTAAAGATTCGTTCTATTGTGTGTGACCCTCTAGGATTATACTAAGTTGGCAATGGGTTCAAACATGAAACCATAAGATATGATTAGGTTCTAGCAAACCGTCATACCTACCCAAATAGTATAACTAGATACAAGTTCGCATTCCTTTAGAATATGTCATAATCCCTTTGTCCACGATGTCATTGAACACAAGTCATGGTCAAACAGTCAACTTGTTTTGTTCAATACTTTCTCGATTCCGAATATGTTGATAATCCAAATGCCATTGATCCAATCAATTCATTTGAGTCCGGCCGAACATTTCATCAACACCATTCCTACGAGAGGCCCAAGCTTGACACCTCTCCGAAGAGGGACAAATCCATTTAGCTTATTATTCTTCCCTACGTGAATCCGATTATGCCAATCATACCCTTTATAACTTCCCGGTTAAAGGTAGCGTTTGAATATGTCAAACATAATGTTCATCAAGTGGAAGACTATAATAACTTCATGTCTAAGGATTCAAATGACATAACTAATATGAGATATATGTTCGACATAGACCATGACATAAATCTCATACAGTGGGTCATGTCCAGTACCTTGTTCCAAACAAGTACCCATAAATCTAACATGATCATCGCATGATCATTTAGCCTTTATACTAGTACTTAACAAGTACTAGGGACGGAGATTATTATAAGTAAACATGAACAATAATAATAATCAAAACATCTCTTTATTGATATGAAATAAATGATAACAATTACAACGTTTATTAAACGTGCCTAGGGCACCACTACCAACAAATTGATCGCCATCCAAGTTTACGAGTCGAACTGGACCGCCGCTTAGTACCTTCTTGACCACATAAGGACCGATCTATCGGGGTCCCTATTTCCCAATGGGATTCATGGCATTGGGAGGATGTTGTCTTAAGACCAAGTCTCCCACTTTGACGTTTCTAGGCTTCACCTTTTTGTTGAAAGCCCTTGCCATTCTCTGTTGATAAGCCCTTGTGCGTTCGAACGCTCTTAACCTCTTTTCATCGAGTAGGGCTAGTTGCTCGTATCGACTTTGCATCCAATCAACCTCGTTGACTTGGTTCTCGAGTAAGACCCGTAGAGAGGGAACTTTGAGTTAGATTGGGAGTATGGCTTCGGAACCATAAACCAATGAATATGGGGTCTCTCCCGTTGCTGACCGGATTAATGTGCGGTAGCCCCACAATGCTAACGGTAATTTCTCGGGCCAATATCCCTTCCTGTTGAAGCCATTTTCCGTATGATGACCTCAATTGTCTTGTTTGCTGCTTCGACCGCTCCGTTGGCTTGGGGCGGTACTGGGATGACTTGTGTTTGGTAATCTTGTAGTCAACCAAACGTGCATCCATTTCCTTCTCAAAGTGAGAACCATTGTCGGAGATGATCTCATGAGGAATACCGTATCGGCACATGATGTTGTTCTTCACGAATCCGGCCACTTTCTTGGCGTTGAGAACCCGGTAAGCTTGTGCTTCGACCCACTTTGTGAAATAATCTACGGCCACTAGAATGAATGACTGTCCATTGCTTCCAGTGGGATGGACTTTGCTGATGATATATATGCCCCAACAAGAGGAACGGCCATGGCGTGGTCATGTTGTACAATTGTGAAGGTGGAGCATGTTACAGATTAGCATGGAACTGGCACTTGGCGCATTTCTTGAATTTTTCGATGCAGTCTCTTTCCATTGTAGTCCAATAGTAGCCAATACGGAGTATTGGCTAACATAATCCCATTCATGTGGGGTCCACACTCACCTTCGTGGACTTCATGCATTATCTCTTCAGCTTGGTCTCATTTGCACATAAGAGATTGATCCCTTGATGATGTCTCTGTTGGGTTTTGTGCAATCATGCGCAGCGGAATAAACCCATAAGCCTAGATCCGATCAAGATGATTAAATTAATACGGAGATGAATTTAGAATACTAACCGTGACGGAGCTTTAAAATTTCGGATCTTTGAATCTTTATTCTTCGCGCTTCTTTGAATCACGAACGCAGGAACACGACCTCAAAGCTTGGATCACGAACTTGGAGGAGTTAATGCCAACACCCTCTATGTTTATCCACACGCGGACGAATTTCAAGAACGATTCTTGAACCGGATTGCTAGATCCAATAGAAACTCTTTCTATTATGAAGGCTATATGAAAAACAATGTTCTTATTCTTTGGGATGAAGAAGAACTTATTTTTCTCTCTCTTAGAGGCTCTCTAATTGATCTAGAATCAATACATACTGATTAGGTCGTTGTTAGAGGTTTATATACTTATTAGTCCTAAACCGTTTAGGAAAAATAGGTTAAAACCCGTCACAACACGAAATCAGTTTTTGGGCCCAAACAGGGCCTGCTCGGCCGAGTCCTTTAAGGTGCTCGGCCGAGCACCTTTGCTCCAGAAAATTTGACCTTCTGATTTCCCATGCTCGGCCGAGCACCACCAGAATTCCGATTTTAGCCTTTTAAACAATTCGTCCTTTTGTGTGTGACCCCATAGGATTATATTAAGTTGGCAATGAGTCCAAAACATTTGTACCCATGAATCATGAGCGGACTCTAGCAAGCCATCATGATTACCCAATTAATATAACTTGTTAAAGTTCGCGAATCCATTATAGAACATATTACAATCTCTTTGTTCACGATGTCTATTGAACGTAAGCCATGGTCAATGGTCAACTTACAATGTTCAATACTTTCTCGATCCCGAATGTATTGATAGTCCAAATCATATTTGAGCACGGCCATGCATTTCATCAATACCATTCATCGAATGGCCAGAGCTTGACATCTCTCTTTACGAGGAACAAATCCCATCTAGATTTATTACCTTTCCCTACATGAATCCGATTACGCCAATTATATTCTTTATAGCTACCCGGTTAGGGGTAACGTTTGAATATGTCAAACGTAATGTTCATCAGGTGGAAGACTGTGATAATCTCAGGTCTAAAAGATTCCAGTAATATAACTATATGAGACTTAATTATGACATTGTGACCATGACATAAATCTCATATGGGTCAGTCCAGTATTTGTTCTCCAACAAATACCCATAAGTTTAATTGTATCTCATACACCATAATCATCATATGATTATCTATTAAACTTATACTAACAATTAATCA
Organism: Campanula takesimana; assembly: GCA_026119855.1. NCBI lineage: Eukaryota > Viridiplantae > Streptophyta > Magnoliopsida > Asterales > Campanulaceae > Campanula > Campanula takesimana. Next base: position 628,295 of record JAOWBW010000424.1, on the reverse strand, counting down.
TAATTATCAGGGACGGGGATTATTATAATAAACATGCAAAAGATATAATAATCAAACTTCAATATCTTTATTAAACATAATAAACAGATAACATTAATCGTTCTCATAACGTGCCTAGAGCATACAACACCAACAATCTCCCACTTGCACTAGGCCTAATTAATGTATCGAATACCCATAGACCTCACATGACCATCATGCTTTGCTTGCGGAAGACCCTTTGTCAATGGGTCGGCAATGTTATCGTCAGTTGGTACTCTGCATATATTTATGTCACCTCTACCAATGATTTCTCGAATGATATGGTAACGCCTAAGTATGTGTTTGGATTTCTGATGTGATCTTGGTTCCCTTGCTTGAGCAATAGCACCATTATTATCACAATAAAGGTCTATTGGATTAGCAATGCTAGGAACCACCTCTAGTTCAGTAATGAACTTTTTAATCCAAACAGCTTCTTTAGCAGCATCGGATGCAGCAATATACTCAGCTTCAGTTGTATAATCAGCGACGGTACTTTGCTTAGAACTCTTCCAACTAACAGCACCTCCATTAAGCACAAATACAAAACCAGATTGCGATCTAGAATCATCCTTGTCAGTTTGGAAGCTTGCATCTGTGTAACCACTTACGACAAGATCATCTTCCATACCTCCATACACCAAGAACGAATCTTTAGTCCTTCGCAAGTACTTAAGAATCGTCTTGACTGCAATCCAGTGACTTTCACCGGGATCAGATTGGTATCTGCTCGTCATGCTCAAAGCATACGAGACATCAGGTCTAGTACATATCATGGCATACATGATGGATCCAATAGCAGAAGCATATGGAATCCCAATCATTCTCTCACGCTCATCAGTCGTCTTAGGACACTGATTCTTGCTTAGAGATATGCCATGACCTACTGGCAAATTTCCTCTTTTAGAGTTTTCCATGTGGAATCTCTTAAGAACTTTGTCAATATATGTATCTTGACTTAAACCAATCAGTTTCTTAGATCTATCACGATAGATCCTAATGCCAAGGATATAAGCGGCATCTCCCATATCTTTCATTGAGAAACACTTTCCTAACCAAGTCTTTACAGACTGTAGTGCAGGAATGTCGTTTCTAATGAGCAATATGTCATCAACATATAGTACTAGAAATAATACTACGCTCCCACTAATCTTCTTGTATACACAAGGTTCATCTTCGTTCTTGATGAAGCCAAACTCTTTGACCGATTCATCAAACCGAAGATTCCAACTCCTAGAGGCTTGCTTCAATCCATAAATGGATCGTTGCAATTTGCATACTTTATTAGAATTTTATGGAATTACAAAACCTTCAGGTTGTGTCATATAAACATCCTCAAGTAAGTTCCCGTTAAGGAACGCTGTTTTGACATCCATTTGCCATATCTCATAGTCATAATATGCGGCTATGGCAAGTAAATTCTTATAGACTTGATCATTGCTACGGGCGAAAAGGTTTCATCATAGTCGATTCCATGAATCTGCCTATAACCTTTTGCTACAAGTCTAGCTTTATAAGTATGCACCTTACCATCCATGTCAGTTTTCTTTTTGAAAACCCACTTGCATCCTATGGTTTTTACACCTTCGGGCGCATCAATCAAGTTCCAAACTTGATTGTCATACATGGACTTAATTTCAGATTCCATGGCTCCAAGCCATTTATCTGAATCAGGAGCGGACATCGCTTCTTGGTAGGAAGTAGGTTCGTCATCAACTATGACTTCTACTTCATTGCTATCCGTCATGAGAAATCCATATCTCTCAGGTTCGGATCGCACCCTACCAGTTCTGCGAGGAACTTGAGTACTCTGAACCGGTTCCACAACTCCTTGTGAAGCTTGCTCAGATCCAACATTTTGTTCCATGTAATTTTCGGGTTCTCGAATCTCTTTGAGATTAATTTTACTCCCACTAATTCCTTTGGAGAGAAACTCTTTCTCTAGAAAGGTACCATCTCGAGCAACAAACACTTTGTTGTCCGTGCGGTTGTAAAAATAATATCCCTTAGTTTCCTTAGGGTAACCCACAAAATTACATTTATCAGATTTTGGTGCAAGTTTGTCAGAGATCATTCTCTTAACATAGGCCTCACAACCCCAAATCTTTATAAAAGACAAACTAGGTTTTCTTCCAGTCCACATCTCATATGGAGTCTTTGGAACAGATTTAGTTGGAACTCTATTTAGTGTAAGAGCAGCAGTTTCTAGTGCATGTCCCCAAAAGGATAAAGGAAGATCAACTTGACTCATCATGGAGTGGACCATATCCAATAAGGTCCTATTTCTCCGCTCAGACACACCATTCCATTGTGGTATTCCAGGTGGAGTTAATTGTGAAACAATTCCACAATCTTTAAGATGATTGTCAAATTCTTGGCTTAAATATTCTCCACCACGATCAGATCGTAGTGCTTTAATAGTTTTGCCAAGTTGATTTTGTACTTCATTTTGAAATATTCTAAATATCTCAAAAGATTCACTTTTATGCTTCATTAAGTAGACATAACCATATCTACTAAAATCATCAGTAAAAGTTATGAAGTATTGATATCCTCCCCTAGCACTGCTGCTCATTGGTCCACAAACATCAGTATGTATGAGTCCCAATAAGTCACTAGCTCTTTCACTACTCTTAGTAAAAGGTATCTTAGTCATTTTTCCAAGTAAACAAGACTCACAAGTTTCATATGATTCTAAATCATGTGAATCTAAAAGTCCGTCCCCATGGAGTTTTGAGATACGCTTCTCATTAATATGACCAAGATGGCAATGCCACAAATAAGTATGATTTACATCATTAGGTTTGGATTTCTTATTTACATTATAGATATTATCATTATTTTCACTTTCAACATCAAGAACATAAAGGCCATTAAATGAACATGCAGTACAATAAAGCATATCATTTAAATAAATAGAAAACTTCTTATTCTTAATAAGAAAACTATAACCTTCATTATCCAAACAAGAAACTGAAATAATATTCCTACTCAAATCTGGAACGTAATAACAATTGTTCAAAACAAGAATTAATCCGCTAGGTAAAATGACATCATATGTTCCTACGGCTAATGCAGCAACTCTTGCTCCATTTCCCATACGTAGGTCTACTTCGCCATCTTTGAGTAGCCTTCTATTCCTTAGTCCCTGCACATTTAAACAAATGTGAGATCCACATCCGGTATCGAATACCCAGGAGCTAGAAGTAGAAAGTAAAATATCTATAACATAGATACCTGAAGTAGACGCAGTCCCACTGCTCTTCGTCTTCTTTAACTCTTCCTTGTAAACCTTGCAATTGCATTTCCAATGACCAATCTCATTGCAGTGGAAACAAATTGCATCCTTTTGGGAAGCAGGTTTAGCCACAGTAGCATTGGCAACATTTGCCTTGCTAATCTTGGGTTTGACAACTTTTGCCTTACCCTTTCCTTTGCCTTTCTTTCCTTCCTTTGACACTATGAGCCCAGGAGCGGCTTCTTTACCAATTTTCTTTTTTGCCTGCTTAAGCATCCCATGCAATTCAGACAGAGTCTTATCCATCCCATGCATATTAAAGTTCATGACGAACTGGTTATAGCTTTTGGGCAATGAATTAAGAATAAAATCGGTAGCCAACTCATCATCAATTGGATGACCAAGCCTCTCTAGTTTCTCAAAGTAAGCCTTCATCTTTAAAACATGAGGGCTCACAGACTGCCCTTCGCTCATCTTGCATGAGACAAGTGCAGCTATAGTGTCGAACCTCTCTTGCCTTGCTTGTTCTTGAAACATATCTTTCAACGAAGCAGCAAGGTCAAATGCCTCCAAGTGCTCAAGAGTCTTCTGAAGCTCTGAACAAATGGCCGCAAGCATAAGACAACCCACCTCACGAGAATCATTTACATGTTTCTTGTAGGCGTTTCTCTCATCCTTGGGTGCATTAGAAGCAGGTTCTTCTTCAGGAACGGGCTCTTCAAGAATATAGAGCTTGTCCTCATGTTTTAGAACAATTCTAAGGTTGCGGATCCAATCCGTGTAATTAGCTCCATTTTCTTGAAGTTTCTCCTTCTCAAGGATAGATCGCAGTGATAAGTTTGTATTTTGAGCCATTATCTACAATTATGCAAACATATAATATAAGTACCAACTTTATTAAAGATATTAAATATTAGTATTTCACAAATACTCCCACTAAATTATATAACCTTCAAATACATCCAATGCATCATATAATTTAAATGGGCTAAGATCCAGCTTTAATTTAATTTCAAGTCCGCTTTGGCGATACTGCTCAAAATTAAATTAATTAGGTAGACAACTCTTTGTCAATCATATCAAATATGACTCTTAGATCCTTTATGAGATTTTAGACATCATATGTCTAACATGTTTTAATCTCATCTGTGCCTCAGGCCCAAAACTTTGTCTTTTGATAGCCTAATTAAGTTAAACCCATTTTAAACGTATAGGAATCACTCTTTCCTCATCTTGCTCATAAATGAATAGAATTAATGCACCTCGCTTTGGCAGAGCCCACATAAAACTATCCACGTACTCGCAAGTGTTTTAATCATGGATTGGCACAAAACTTAAGTTTTATGAAGGTTCACCACATATAGCATATAACACATTTATGATCACATAAGATAAACATGTTATTCTTAAAGCAACGGTTAATAATTTAACTAATCCAATTAATTAAATTAAAATTTCATGTGATCGATTTATGGGGATAAATTCTTTCACACATAATTGAGAGCACGGTTGTACGGTCGAAACTAAGCCATTTGGCATCCACAATCACGTACCAAGTTTAGAGACTAAAAGAAACAACTATGTAAGGTCGAAACTAAGCCATTTGGCATCCACAATCCCTTACATAAAGTAACTCGATTCTAAACTCTTTTGTCTCAACAATTTGTAACTTTGATCTTGAGATTTGTTTTCAGGAAACACGGTTTCTCAAACCAGCCCTCTGACAAACGAATTCAATCCAAAGCGGCTTTGAACATGAGATTTAATTCCAGGAAACACGGTTTCAAAAATCAGCCATCTGGGAAAAATTTCTGTTCAGTAGCCTCCTGCTCGGCCGAGTCCTCATAGGTGCTCGGCCGAGCACTTTTGTGTTTCAGAATCTGCTCTTCTGATTCAATCTGCTCGGCCGAGTCTTATGGACTGCTCGGCCGAGCACCACGATCTGAACAGATTCATCCTTCGAATTTTAATCCTAAAATTGCTTTCCCGATTCAATTAGGGTTTGATGTTCATGATGATCAAATCACCATATTCATCAAAACCTTGAATAAACGATTTATTCATGAATCAAAGATTATCAACAAATCAATCCAATCAATTTTTGATAATCTATAGGAACATAATAATCGAATTATTATCGCAATCGTGGATCCCACATAACGTATTTAATCGGTGCGATTTTATGATTTCAATATATCTCATATACAAACATAAAACTCAGATCACATAAACATCATGAAACTAAATTCATATAGCATGTCAAAACATATAATCCAATTATATCATTAACATGTTATTATTAAAATAATCATGATGAACGGGGCTCTGATACCACTGTTGGGTTTTGTGCAATCATGCGCAGCGGAATAAACCCATAAGCCTAGATCCGATCAAGATGATTAAATTAATACGGAGATGAATTTAGAATACTAACCGTGACGGAGCTTTAAAATTTCGGATCTTTGAATCTTTATTCTTCGCGCTTCTTTGAATCACGAACGCAGGAACACGACCTCAAAGCTTGGATCACGAACTTGGAGGAGTTAATGCCAACACCCTCTATGTTTATCCACACGCGGACGAATTTCAAGAACGATTCTTGAACCGGATTGCTAGATCCAATAGAAACTCTTTCTATTATGAAGGCTATATGAAAAACAATGTTCTTATTCTTTGGGATGAAGAAGAACTTATTTTTCTCTCTCTTAGAGGCTCTCTAATTGATCTAGAATCAATACATACTGATTAGGTCGTTGTTAGAGGTTTATATACTTATTAGTCCTAAACCGTTTAGGAGAAATAGGTTAAAACCCGTCACAACACGAAATCAGTTTTTGGGCCCGAACAGGGCCTGCTCGGCCGAGTCCTTTAAGGTTCTCGGCCGAGCACCTTTGCTCCAGAAAATCTGACCTTCTGATTTCCCATGCTCGGCCGAGCACCACCAGAATTCCGATTTTAGCCTTTTAAACAATTCGTCCTTTTGTGTGTGACCCCATAGGATTATATTAAGTTGGCAATGAGTCCAAAAACATTTGTACCCATGAATCATGAGCGGACTCTAGCAAGCCATCATGATTACCCAATTAATATAACTTGTTAAAGTTCGTGAATCCATTATAGAACATATTACAATCTCTTTGTTCACGATGTCTATTGAACGTAAGCCATGGTCAATGGTCAACTTACAATGTTCAATGCTTTCTCGATCCCGAATGTATTGATAGTACAAATCATATTTGAGCACGGCCATGCATTTCATCAATACCATTCATCGAGTGGCCAGAGCTTGACATCTCTCTTTACGAGGAACAAATCCCATCTAGATTTATTACCTTTCCCTACATGAATCCGATTACGCCAATTATATTCTTTATAGCTACCCGGTTAGGGGTAACGTTTGAATATGTCAAAAGTAATGTTCATCAGGTGGAAGACTGTGATAATCTCAGGTCTAAAAGATTCCAGTAATATAACTATATGAGACTTAATTATGACATTGTGACCATGACATAAATCTCATATGGGTCAGTCCAGTATTTGTTCTCCAACAAATACCCATAAGTTTAATTGTATCTCATACACCATAATCATCATATGATTATCTATTAAACTTATACTAACAATTAATCATAATTATCAGGGACGGGGATTATTATAATAAACATGCAAAAGATATAATAATCAAACTTCAATATCTTTATTAAAACATAATAAACAGACAACATTAATCGTTCTCATAACGTGCCTAGAGCATACAACACCAACAGTCTCTTGTATATCCGGTTCCCGATCAATACATATCTCGTAGCTAGCTTTTGTAATGCTACTCGAGACTTCCCATTGCTGTTCTTGGGGAAGGTGCCATTGTTGAGAAAGTTCATGATGTCTGTGTACCACGGGGGGTTATCCTGGACTTCATTGATCTCAATGCTCATACAGTATGCCGGACTAGTCCTTCTTGTAATTTTGAAGGGCTTCACCATCTTTCCTTTTGGCATCTCAACCAGTGAGGCTATGGTGGCTAAAGCATCGGCAAAGCGGTTCTTGTCCCTCGGCAAATAATTGAACGTGATGTCTTGGAACTGTTCAACCAATTCCTCGAGGTGTTGACCATACTGTTGGAGGGTCGGGTCTTGGATTCGCCATTTACCCGATATCTGATTGATAAGGAGCAGGGAGTCACTGAATACTTCTAGCTCTGTGACATTTCTTTCTAGTGCTGCTTCTAGCCCCGCTATACATGCCTCATATTCGGCAATGTTGTTGGTAGCTTCGAATTCAAGACGGATTGCAATTGGCGTGTAGATGTCCATTGGATCTACAAGCAACATTCTTATCCCATAACCGTGCTTATTGGCTATGCCATCGTGTAAGGATCCCCCCTCGGGGCGAAACGGGTTTGTTCGAGGAAGAAAAGCCAAACACGTGTAACTTCACAAACTTAACGGAGTCGCCACATTTGTTAACTTTTAACCCAACAAATGAAAATGGTTAGAGATTTATGAGTTCGGAGGTCAGGTTACGGCTTGGGAAGAGTTTTACGTCACCCAAGCCACCTCGGACAAAGTTGAGTCTCCCTTGTGTTTGTTAACGAAAAGTGCATGTGTGTGTGTGTGTATTTAACGAAAAAACTGCGAATTTAACTGGTTATCGATTTTAACAGAACAAAAGGGGTTCATTTGTACAGATCTTGACAAAATAAGGCAGAAAATAAAAATCGTCCTTCTGACCCAACTCAGTCGTACGGCTATGCAAGGTCTTCCCGGGGATTTTATAGTTTGTCCAGAAAGTGTCCAGTTTCAGGCAGAAACAGAGCATCCTGCTGAAACTGGACTGAACTGTTTATTTTCAGTTTGCATTTTAACAAACAAGCTTTGATTGACATCATTCCTATGCTCATTAATCACTAAATGGACCCCAAATACATGGACTTGGGTGTGATTGAGGCAATCATTGGAGAAAAATTAGAAAAGGTGATGAAAGTGGCCTTTGAGCCAAGATGGCCATTTTGATGAGTAAAGATGCAAACTTTACCATCAAAATGGGATCTTCATCAAGATTAAACCTTTAGGGACAACAAAATGGCATAAAGATTGAATCTTTATAACCCAAATGTGGGATTTTGGGCTAAATCAAGGTTGGGATGATAAAGATTGGAACTTTATCACCCAACATGATCATCATGGCCAAATATGAACAATATTGACATAAAGATGCATACTTTCACCATAAAAATGGATCATCAAGCTATTTAAATACAAGAAATTAAGAAATCATGATCTTCTTTAGGTTTTAACCCTTTATCACATACATGGATGTGAAGGCACCTTGAATCATCTCATGATTTGATTCCAAGATACATATAACAAGAATATAAGGTGCTTGAAAGGACAAGACTTGCAATATAAAGGTGCTTGACAAGGGCAAGGCTTGAAATGCAAGTAAATAAATAACATGAACAAGAACAAAAGAGTTTGAGATGGAGAGAAGATGGGGAGAAGGAGGCTTCACCTATGGTGGTTATGGCCTATCTTCCTCTCTTTTCACTCAAGTATTTGGTGGTCTCTCTCTCTGATTGTATTTCTACAGAGTTTCACCTATAAAACTATGTTTCTCCCCCCTGAAATGATTAGCAAGGGTCTCAATTTATAGGGACTGAAGGTGCCTAAACAAGCCGTACGGCTAGTCCCTTCCCGCGTCCAAACCATCCGTACGGCTCAGCATGGCGAGCTTCTGGATTTTTCCAATTTTAATTCCAGAGTAGTCCTGGAATTTTTAGTTTATCCTAGTGAGGTCCCAGCCTATCAGTTTATCCCTGAATGGTACTAAGAATTCCTCTAAGTTGGTCGATTTCAGATTGGGGTACTTACACATCGCAAGAAAGTTTCCACTTATTTTCCTCGGTTGTAGTGCAAATCAAGTGCTCATCGGGAAATTGTAAGTCTTCCCCCTTCACTTCGTCACACGGAAATTCAGCAAGCTGATCACTGAACACTTTCCCCCTGATGGATTTGAGTGTGACGTAAGTGATATCATTGCCAGTGAGCATGAAATACCACTTAGCTATCCTTGTTGACATGAAAGGCTTCTCGAAGATGTAGCGGAGCGGGTCCACCTTTACTACTAGCTTGATTGGAAAGGCTTCCATGTAGTGTTTGAGCTTTTGAGTGACCCAAACCAGTGCTGCACATGACTTCTCCAAGACGGAGTAGTTCGTTTCGCCTCCTTGAAATCGGCGACTGACAAAATAAATGGCATTCTCTTTTGTGGAGTCTTGTTGCTCTTGTGCTAGCATAGCCCCTAGGGCTTCATCATTCACTGTGAGGTAGAGCAAGAGGGGCTTCTCCTTGTGCGGTGGAACAAGAACTGGAGGGCATGTCAAATAGTGCTTCAATTGGTCGAAAGCTTCCTGGCAAGCGTCGGTCCACTCTAGAGCCACATTATTCTTAAGTAACTTGAAGATTGGCTCACACATGGAAGTGAGTTGGTGTACAAACCGACTGATATACTAAAGTCTTCCCATGAAACCTTTGATTTCCTTCTGTGTCTTCGGAGGAGGCATGTCAATGATTGCCTTGATTTTCGAGGGATCTGCTTCAATTCCCCTTTCTGTGACCATATAGCCAAGAACTTTGCCTCGGATAACCCCGAAAGTGCACTTTGCGGGATTGAGCCTCATTTTGTGTTGTCGAAGCCTTTCAAAAAACTTGCGGAGGTCGATCAAGTGCTGACCGTCGATCCCTTTTGAATGGATGATCATGTCGTCCACATAGACCTCAATTTCTTTGTGAATCATGTCGTGGAACAAGTCTGTCACCGCCCTTTGATAAGTAGCCCCAACGTTCCTCAACCCAACTGGCATGACTGTGTAGCAAAAGGTTCCCCACGGTGTTGTGAAAGCAGTCTTGTGTTGATCCTCCTTGGACATAAGAATCTGATTATACCCATCAAACCCGTCCACAAATGAGTGGACCTCGTAGGCAGCAGTGGAATCGACTAGCATGTCAATGTTGGGTAGTGGAAAGTCATCATTTGGAGAAGCTTTGTTCAAATCCCGGAAATCCACCCAAACACGGACCTTGTCGTTAGCCTTTCTGACTGTCACCATATTGGCTAGCCACGTCGGATACTCAATGACTTTGATGAAGCCCACACTGAGAAGCTTCTCTATCTCTTCTTTGACTTGTAGAGACCATTCTAGCTTGATCTTTCTGAGTTTCTACTTAACTGGCTTAGCATCGTCTCTGATCGGAATCCTGTGCTCAGCGACCTTTCTGTCTAAACCCGGCATGTCTTTACATGACCATGCAAATACATCCAAAAATTCTTTGAGCAGTGCAGTCAATCTGTCTTTCTCTTCCCCCTTGAAGAAACTTCCGATTTTGGTTCTTTTGGATCCTCATCGGTACCCAGATTAACAACATGCAATTCTTCGTCAGCCCCTTGACCATTTTCACCACGACTACGGACCTGTTGAGCAAGTTCATTTAAGTATGTTTTATTTTCGTGGTCTATTTCATCATTATTTGAATCGTTATTAACTAGTTTGTTAAATTCATTATTAGTTAATTCATCATTCATGATGTTTGCAATCCCGGGGTACTCAGAAAGATCAAACTTTTCATTAGCAAAGAAAGGGAACACACGCTCGGCTATTGCCTCCATATCCTCTTGGGTGAGGGTGTCGGAAACACTCTCGGACTCGAAAGTGAATGTTAATAAGTCCTCCTTTGTAACCTTGCACGGAATGCAACACATTTTCTTGATCAAGAATTCCTCGGATACCATGGGTCCCTTTGTTGAATACCAGTTGTTATCGGCTCGGAGCTCGGCTTGACCTCGGTGATAGGCTCACTTTCTTCCCCCACCATTCTCGGGGTGATAGAGGAGTTGGTTCCTCTTTGTACTTCTGAATTTCACAATCGGCAAAGACTTCAAGACTGGGCTTTCTGATACCCTTACTATTGATCCATGGCTTGGGAAAATTATGTACGGGACATCCTCCCCCTGGCGGACAAAGTAGCCATTTAGTGTCTTGCGGTAAGGCCTCAAATTGGGGATCTCATAGTAACGGCCTTCCCTGCGAGCTCGGGCCTTTTCATTCTTGATGGCTTACTCGTATTTCAAGTCGTCTTTGGAAGGCTCATATCCCAAACCGAACTTGTTCTTAAAAAATGGGACCTCTACAGGTTGCTTTCTCCCTTGTTGATATTTCCCTAGGCCTAAACCAGGGAAGTAGTTCATATTCCTCATCATGCGGAGGACTTTGTGATTACCGAGGGTCCATGATCCGTTTCCCCCTTCTTTGTCGGTGGCGTTGATTGAGACACCGGAGAGGGTGGAGTCTTCTAAACCATGTTGAACTTAATGAACGGGTTCCCCATTTCTGTGGATAGTGACGTTTTCTGCCATGACGGTCATTATTTCATCCCCATTTCTGAATTTGACACACTGATGGAGGGTTGAAGGGACGGCATTAGAACTGTGTATCCATGGTCGGCCCAAGAGAAAATTGAATGAGGAAGGTACATCGAGCACTTGAAACGGGACGGACATAACCATGCTCCCAAATTCAATGTCCACTTCTACCATACCCATGACTGTGCGGGCCGTGCTGTCGTAACCTCAGATTACTTGAGTAGAAGGCTTTAGATCTGAACTCTTAAGCCCCAGTATGCCCATGATTCGGCCAGGCATTAAGTTGAGTGTGGAACTCCCATCAACCAAGACTCTTGAAATAGGTCTCTTACTTGCTCTTACTTTGAGATAGATGGCCTCATTGTGATCGGACCTAAATGGTGGGAGGTCCATATCGGCAAAAGTGATGACATTGCCAAAATATATGTGGCCTATCATTGCAGTAAGGTCCTCGGGAGTTGTATCAGGAGAGACTGATGTATCATCGAGATTGCTGATGGCAAGATCTCGGTGCTTCTTTGAGGACGCTATGAGGTCCCAAATGGATATATTGGCTTGAGTTTTCTTGAGTTGAACCAGTAAAGGGTCTTCGGGAGTGTCGCGAGTTTGAGATCTTTGAGAAGAGGTGCTTGGTGCAGAAGTAGTGGGGTTGCTTGCTATGACTCGTCCGGATCGAGTTAGCATGTTGACATTCCCGTTTTGCTTCTTTTTCCTATTTTCTAGGACTTCCCTCATTACCTCATCATAAGTCACAACGTAGTAAGAATTATCAATTGTATTCATAACTTTAGAGCCCTTATTCACAATTGGGATTGAATAAGTGGTCTCCTCAAACTCACCTAACTCTATTACATGGACATCACTACCATTAGGAACTATGAATTCCTTTTTATCGATGAGGTCTTAGATGACGTTGCGGAGGACAAAGCATTCCTCGGTAAGATGGCCACTGTGTTGGTAATAGTCACACCATTTGTGATGGGCATGGTTGGGACACATCATCTTGGGTTTATACCCTTGGAGAGAAGTAACTTGCCCCTTGGCCTTGAGAGCTTCAAAGGCCTCAGTGAGAGTCATGCCTTGGAGAGGAGTGTAGACACGATCATCTTGAAACTTTTTGCCTTGGGGCAGAGGAACCTTCTTGTAATTCCCATTGTCAGCAGTGACGGTGTTGGTCCCAAAGGGCAACAAGGGTATGAAAAATAGCTAGAGGGGGCGGTGAATAGCTGTTAAAATTCTTTTCGTACCCTTGATAAACTCAATTGCAAATGCGCACTTTATCAAATAAGCGTTATGATATGCGCCTAAGTGAGTGAGTGGAATGCACAGCGGAATTTAGTAATATAAATAGGCGCAAAGTATGATAAAGGGGGCGCACACACACTCTAAGTATTTTGGCTCAAAGTGGGTGAAATAAGAAACTAAGGCAAATGATATAACAAACACAACATAGTTCAATCAATCAATCTACAATGAATAAACAAACAAATAGTTAGATATGATATGAACTTGAAAGGAAATAGCAGTAAATGAGTACGCGCTATTTGGAGAGGTTCGATCGGTGAAAGATCTACGTCCTCTACCAAGATGGTTAGTCTTGGATTTCTAATGGAGATCTTTTATAATGAGAGAGTGTTACAAATTACAATCATTTGAGCTTATACGCTAACTCAAGATCTATATCTATGAAAGAACAAATCCTAGACAATAACCGGTGTATCTCTTAAAGAAAGATCTAAGTGATCAAACTTAAAGAGGTGTGTGTGTGGTTTTATATTCAAGGCTATTTAGATCATTAAGATTGAGAGCACAAGAAAACTAAATTGATTTTGCTTGAGGATCTGGGCTAAGGATGAAGGTATGAAGATGTTCTTGAGAATTCTGGAAATAACAAAGGCAATCTTCAAATCTTCAACAAATGCTTGAGAGAGAAATTCTTGAAATGCTTAGCAACTTCAAATGGTTGAAGTTATGGGGTATTTATAGTAGAGCCCAAAAAACTAGCCGTTGGAAATCTTTGGTGAGTCAGAAAAAGGACGGATGTGCTGTCGCTCATTGAGTGGAGCGTATGTCCTTTTATAGCCATTAGACACATAACACAAATATGACCGTTATGGACAGGTGTCCTTAGATGCGGGTGCATACGTGTTATTTAACCACCGTTGGATCATTGGCGTATTTTGAATCTCTTCAAGTCTTCGAATCTTTAATAAATCACTGAGTGTTAAATCAACAATGATGAGGCGCGCTGAGCCATTAGAGCGCATGGTCCATTTAAGGCGCGTAACAAAACGCGTGGATCATTAAGGCGTGAGGCCATATGCGTGCGCTTGGAGGGCGCAAGGCGCATGGCATGAAGGGGCGCATGGCGCGTAGCTCAACTGAACTTTTTGATTTTTCATGAATCTTGATCTTTTTGCCCTATTCCTAAGCGTATTCTATTACAATAGACAGCCTAAAAAATGAAGTATAAATACTTTTACATGTGGGTCTAAAGTTATGAACTAAAACATAGGTGATGGATCAATCAAATCTAATCAATCCTATTACATTGAAACTGAGATATAAGTGGGCATACCCAACAGATGGCATTAACTGAAGCCTCCTTAGTTGAGTTGGAGGCGGCCTTGTAGCGGAAACTAGGAGCAGTTTTCTTGATCTCCTTGAGCAAGTTGTCCATTCGGACCCCTGCCTCATACATTTGAGAAAAATCTGCATAGCAAGCTCCACTTAGGTGGGTGCGGAGATTAATCTTTAGACACTTGAGGAAGATGTCCATTTGCTCCTTATTGTTAGGCCTCTCAACAATTTCAGCAAGCTTGTCATTCCACCTCCTTGTGAAGTCAATAAAGGACTCATTGTCCCTTTAGGTGGTGTTCTCGAGCTCTTTCTTGGTCGGGCGATGAGTGGTGTTGCCTTGGTATTGACTTTTGAAGGCAAGCATGGCAGTATCCCAATCGAGACGGACTGTGAGCGGGAGAGTTGCATACCAATCTTTTGCCGCCCCCTCGAGAGTAAGAGGGAAGCATTGTGCCATCACTTTTGGAGAGACCTTCTTCGGAACCATATCCCATATGTAAGTTTCAATGTGAGCCATGGGACAAGAGTTGCCCTTAAACTTGCTGATGTCGGGGAGAGTGGCCATTGTGCTCATGAGAATAGATGACTGATAAAGGCTTGTGTCGGAGCCTTTCCCCATGTTGAGACCGTTGAAATGTTGATCTATGTAAGCCATAATTGAATCAACTATCTTGTGCTCATTGTTGTCGGTGCTCGGTTCCCCTATTTTCTTGATACGGGCACTAACATAAGGGCTTTCAAACAAGCCTTTGGTCCACTCGGACTCTTCATTGTCCTCTTTGCCTTTACCATTGGAGATCTTGGTGAGCTTGGCCTTCATTTGGTCCATCTTGGCTTCATGAGCCTCCCTTTGATTGTCGAGGTGGGATTGCCAAAGATCATATTTGCTTTGGGACTCTTTGTTGAGAGTGGAGACTTGATCTTGGAGAAGTTGGGCCATAGCTGAGAGTTGCTCAAGAGACATGGTGTTGTCGGTGTTGGAGCAGCCGGCCATTGATGCTGTCGGAGCTGCTGGAGTGATTAATTCACGAACTAGCCGGTTTGCTGAATCTCGGTAGATGCGTACCAATTGGACCTAAATTTCAGAAGAGGCCCTTGTCAGTCTTGAGTAACACTTTCTGGTCCATGAAGAGGTTTAGAACACACAGTGAGCACACGACTCAAACCACATAAAGGAAAAGACTCTCTTTTTTTTATATAAGTTGGAGGGACGGAGTCCCTTTTGGGGTTTCTAAGAATATAGTGGAATCGTCACACTAGTATATAGACCTTCTCGCGGTCCCATATACTCATCGTATTCCACCACGCTTGTGATTCCTACATGTGTCGGGATTAAACTAAATTAATATAGTATTGCATACATGTGGCGACGGATTTTTTATGTTCGTCCATAATAACCACTTGGGGACGGAGTTTTATTTCGTCCATGATAACCACTTGGCATGTATGTTTTGAACACATTAGTTTAGGGAAATCTCGGAACATGAAAACCGACTTGGTCACGGAGTGTTAGACCCTAACTAGAATTGTGTTGGTTTGTGCTCGGCTATAGAGAGGCTTAAAGGTCATCCCCGGCATGTAGTCATGAACTACGCCACGGGCTGAGGTTTACCGCTTCGAGAGAGTCAAGGTCGGGTGGACCTTGAAACTCTCTAGGACGGGCCTCGACGGGTTTGGGGTTATGAACTTGTGCGACTCAATAGTGAGCAATTTATAAGAATTTGTGCACGTAGTGTGAGGTCCAACAAGTGACAAAAAAAATTACTTTTTTTTAAACAAAAGAAAAGCAAATAAGCACATAATTTACAACTCTCGAATCACCCGTGTGACCGATAAAAAACACAAAATAGAAATAGTTAAATGGTCCAAATCAGTCCTTGATGCAGGCAACTGTGCCCACACCCCAATCATTCTGCTCTGTTCTTGAAACTGTTCCTGTTCTGGAAAACCACCCAGAAGCGCGCGCCTCTGGCCTGTGTTGTTGGATGCGCGCGCATGGTGCAGAGTCTATGGGAGGCGCCCGCTTCTGAGCGAACCTGTCAGATTGTCAAACTTTGGACTCAGGGGATTGCCCTGGTCCTGAATGTATATTGGAACCCATGCAAAGATGATTAGTGTAGAAAACAAAGAAGAATAGGAAAAACACGTGGGAGGCGGGCGATTCTGGTCCTTGATGTGGGACTCGCGCGCCTTAGGCCAAGAAGGCCAGAGGCACACGCTTCCCCCATCAGAGACCAGAATGCCCAGAAAAATGTAGACTTTGAACAGAAATGCAAGTTTAACCCTCAAACGTCCCCAGCGGAGTCGCCACTGTAGATACTCCGGGAGGAGCCCACGGCTTGGCTAGAGCGGTGGGATGATCCTAGGATGTCTATTCGTGTTTTAAGTTGTTAGAGTCGCCACCTATGTTTTAGAGGAACATAATAAAAACCTAATATTTAGCCTAAGTTTGATACGAAAACAGAGATTCTTGTTATGAGGTTCGGGGATTAGGTTACGAGATGGGAAGCACTTAAATACCCATCTCGCCCAACTAATGTTGGTCTTTCTTGTTCAAAGTCTACATAAATAAAATGTTCTTCCTATTCTTAATAATGATAAAAGGAGGGTTTAAAGGGGGTGTTTAGAATGTAGGGAGATAACTTCTTGGCCAATTTCAATTGAGTGAAGTGGCCTTTGGTGTCATGTCCCAAAATAGTTTTGGGGTGATTGCACGTTTGACAAAAGTGAAAGAAGAAGAGAAGAGATGAAGTAGAGAGAAGAGATAAAAAGTAGAGTTTACCTAAACTTCAAATGACTTCAAGTATTTCTTGGAGAATCCCTTGAAAATGATTTGTGTATAGTTTTCTTAATTATAAAAGTCCTCCTCCTTTTATGGTGAATTAGAGGGGTTTATATAGGTGTAAACAAGATGTTTTTGGTGCCAAAACGAAGTCACAAATATCAATTTCCCGGGTAAATCATGTAAAATGAGCAAAGGATGGATTTTTGAAGAAAATCTGTAACTGACGCCCAGGTGCGCGCGCCTCCTGCCTTGGTGGCGGGATGCGCGCGCTTCTGAACCCAAAGGGCGGAGGCGCGCGACTTCAAAATGGCCTTTTTGATAGAATGGACTAGAAAGTTAGCACTGTTATTCAGTTTGGTCCCTGGATTTAACGATGTTAGCCAGGAACTTAACGAAAGTAACAGAAACTAACGAGAAACACTTAAAATAAGGAGAAATACAAGATCAAATGTGCAATTGTGGTGAGCGGTCCAAGGCGGGGTGTCTACAAATTGAGACTTCCTAAAATGAAAATGTTTTAATATATTTATAATCAACCAACCCCACCATTTAATCTCACTCATTCTCTCTCTTCATTTTCCACCACTCATTTTATTAAACCAATACTACTATTTACCCCACTAATTCTCTCTCTTCATTTTTTACCACATACACAACTTTTCTCTTAATTATTGTGCCCACTCCTCTAGTTCTACTTGTGTTGGGACGGAGGGAGTATCCACTACCTATGTACTCCCTCTGTCCCGCCCGACTTATGGTCAAACAATTTATACTTTGACCAACAATTTGAACAAAAATAATTATCTTAATAAAAATCTAAAAATAGTTATTTAGTTTATTATTAATCGTGATACAATAACAAGTTTTAAATTTTTATTAGCATCATTATATTTTTTCAAATATTTGGTCAAAGTATAAATTGTTTGACCAATAATCTTAAATCGGGTGGGACGGAGGGAGTATATCGCTTGTTTACCAAGTATATCCTTTTTTATAATATTGAGATGGGTTGGTTTTGGGGGAAACTAGTTCCTCCATAAGTTATAAAAAATCCATTTTTTAACCCTTAAACTTTAAACCTGATCCTAAATTCTTAACCATAAACCTTAAACTTTAACCCCTATAAAACAAGACTTTTTATAACTTATGGAGAAACTAGTTTCCCCCAAAATTTTATCTATTGAGATACACATTGCAAAAGGATTTACTCCACCCGCTTCAATATATACTCCTCCCGTCCCATTTTAAGAGTCAAAATTTTTCAAAAATGGCGTCTCATTTTAAGAGTCAAAATCCTAAAATGGAAAGTGGTTCCTACATGTCATACTCACAACAATTATCCACTAACTTTTCTCTACCCCACTTTCTCTCTCCTACCACATCACATTTTCCTTAATTCTTGAACCCACCCATTTTTTGACTTTTAAAATGAGACGGAGGGAGTATGTCATTTTCAAGTGAAAGTTTGTTCTAAATATTTGACAGTTTATTATTATCAAGACATTCTTATTTTTATGTTTTTGTCTCAATTATACCCTTATTAATGAGTGTGAAGTATCTTTGTTTAAGTATTTTGTTTTTTGAAGGAAACTTTGTACAAGTATTTAATCACCTCAAAAATTAGATTACTTTAAGGTGTGGTTAAATTTTTTTTAACATCCATTCATTACATTATTTTATATGTGTTTAAGAATCTAAAACGACAATTTTTTTAAAATTGAAGGAGTAATCAAGATAATTGAATTATTGTAAAGGTAATTGAATCATCTTCACATGTATTCCATCCGTCCTAGTTTAAGGTTCTTAGTTTTGTTGTTGTTTGTCTGAAGGATCTTTGAGCAATAATTAAAGGCTAATCTAACTATCCAAATGAAAATCTAAATTTTGTTATTGATAGTATATATGATGGTCTATCAATAACTAGTTTTAGATTTTCATCTAGATAATTAGATTAACCTTCAATTATTGCTCAAAGATCATTGAGATAAAAAAAAAAACTAAGAACCTTAAACTGTGACGGAGGTAGTAATAATTATACTTCGTCTGTCGCATAAAGTTTGTCTCATATTATTGACAATTTATAGTCAAAAAAATAAACTTTGACTAAATATTGATGTCAATCTGATCATTCTAATGAAAATCTGATTGTAATTGATAAATCATTAAGTGACTTACCAATAAAAATTATTATAATTTCATTGTGATCACTGTATTGACACTAATATATGATTAAAGTTAACAAGTGACAAAAAAAAAACTCAAAATGAGACAAACTTTTCAGACCAGATGGAGTATTTTCTTATACTCCCTCCCATAACAAAGTACCCATTTGCTTTTTGCACGGGAATTAAGGAAAACTGTTGAAAAAATAGATGTTGTGAGTGAGAAGAAGAGAGAAAGTGGGGTAGAGAATAGTGGGTGGATAGATGTTGAGTGAAATAAGAGAATCTTTTTGTTTTTATTTTTATTTTTGGTAAGTGGTACTTTTTAATGGGACACCCAAAATTGGTACTTTGTTACGAGATAGAGGGAGTATACTATATGTGTGAAGAACTCCAAACTACTAGGTATGTTTGAGATGGGAAGAGCACTCTAAAGAAAACATTAGTGAAAGTGGAAGAAGGTAGAGAGTTAAAGTTTGAGATAACTGCAAAATAAACCTTGTACAAGTTTATTCATTGCAATTTAAACATTGTACAAATAATAATTGCATAAAAAACCTTGTACAATGAATTTTGTTGCAATTTAAACATTCTTCCAGTTAGTCGTTAAAAAATAAGTTATAAGAATGCACTTACACCCCTAAAGTTTATCTTATTGCATATTATCCTCCAAAATATCACTTTATTTGATTTTTTATTCTATGATTAATTGAAAAGTTATTAAAAGATGAAATATTAAGATATTGACTCAACTCATATTTCTAAACTTATAAGTCAACTCAAATAGAGATGACTCGTTATTTAGAGTTTATTTTTTAATGTCTAATATAATAACTTATATTTTTCAGAATTTAAATTATAGAATTTACACGATAAATATTGGTCATACTTAAAAATAAAATTTAATTAAATATTTATAACATGTAAGTCATAGTTAGAAATTAGAAAATAAATTTTAATAAAAAAGTGATTTAACTCTAAAAAATTGACTCACTCACAAAATTAGAAAGAAAAACAATAAAACTTTACTGAGAAGTTCAACACACAAAATTTACAAAAATTACCAACACCTTCAACATAATAAAAATCCTCTACTCTCTTTGTCTAGAGTAATTCAAACTCACTAACTCATAAAATTATTACGAAACAAAGGTTAAGCGTTAGAGCATAACCATCTCCTTTCCTCCAACAATATTTTGAACTTCAAACAATCAATATGATTTTATAATTCAAATATATTTTAGGGGTTTGATGTGGTTGAATTAATATGGAAGAAGAGGAGAGAGAATTATAATATGAGTATGGTTGTTTTGTTTTTTAATTTTGTGTATTTAAATTTCTATGTAAAATCATATCGATTTAAAGTTGTATGAGTTTTTTTTTTTTTTTTTTAAAATTGTGATTGAGAACTCTTTTGGAGTTGAATTATTTTTTAAATATATCTTAATTTATTACTATGACTAAAATTTATTAAATTTTAAATATTATTCTTTAATTTCTAAATATAACTATTATTTATCTTGTAAATTCTATAATTAAATTTCATAAAACATAGACATAGTTAGAAATTAAAAGATAAATAAAAAAAATAGTCAATCTATTCGAGTTGAGTTTAAAATGTTTAGAATTTGTAAATGAGTTTACTCAAGCTTTTAATTTGCATGGTTTAATAAATTCTACTACCTCTGTCCCTAAATGAGTGTCCAAAATTCATTTTAAGGGACACTGAAAATCTCAACTTTGTTGTACAATTTGGTAGCAAATATTCATATATAATCTTGTAATATCATTTCCAAACATCTAGTTTTGCGCGTATAAAGAAACCGGTGAAAAAAATTTCGAAAAAAAACATTTAGGGACAAAGTTATGTTCAAAAAAGACACTCATTTTGGGATAAATATTTCTTGAAAATGGATACTCATTTAGGGGCAGAGAGAGTAGTTAGTAAGAGAATATAATAATAATAATAATTTTTTTGGAGGCACATTACAAGTTACGTAAATTTTAAGGCGGTGTAAGGGCACTTTTTTAACTTGTTTTTTTAACGACTAACTGGATGAAGGTTTAAATTGCAACAAAATTCTTTGTACAAGGTTTTTACGCAATTATTATTAGTACAAGGTTTAAATTGCAATGAGTAAACTTGTACAGGGTTTATTTTGCAATTATCTCGTTAAAGTTTTCAAAATATCATAATTCCTTACCCTCCGGAGGGGATAGTGATTGCTGACTACTCTCCTTGCTTTCCTACAAGACGGCGGCCGTGGGGACACTTCCCCCGTGCGTGTGCATCTTTGACCCCCCACCCCGGCTTTTACAGCTCTCATCCCTTCCATTCTTTATCATTATTAACAAAGAAAGATTACTTGTATCAGTAACACACAAACAAATTCAAAAGTTAAAAAGAAAAGAATTGACAGTTAATAATACTAAAACAATTCAACCCCACTACCAGTTGGCTTACGAAGAAAGAGAGAACCTTTGACTAAGCATTTTCCCCTCCAACGACTTCCACACCACCATTCCTTTCCATCCCCCCCCCCCCAAACCGTTGAATTTTCTCTATCTTTCCGACTTAACCCCCCAGAACAGGGAAGACCGGAGCATTTTCTGTCTGAAGACTTTCATCGAACACCTTCCCTGCAGTATTCTACTGTTTGCTTCCATGTGCACTTGATGAGCTACTGTTATTGAATGCGTCGAGATTAGGGTTTTGGGTTTTCTGAGGATGGAATTCTTTCAGGTACGGATGTGGGTTTTGATCTGGGTTCACTGTTGATGTGGAATCTGGATTTTGTTGTAGCTAGGTAATGGGAATGGACCGATCGGTGCCGTCGATCTCTGCTTCGGCTTTTTTGTGGCTGATTTTGGTGTTCTATCAATTGTCGAGGGGGTCTGGCAACGCTGAAGGTGTGTAGTTGTTCCCTTTTGCTTGTCATTGACTTGGCTGCTTGATTTGAGCTCATTTGTGTTCTAGTTGACTTTGTTTGACTTTGCTGGGGAATACCGATTTTTGTGTATTGATTGTATTTGGGTTTCTTTAATGGGTAACTTGAACTGCATACTCGATTTTATCCATTTTGTCTCTTTTTTTTTTTTTTATATATATATATATATATTTAAGTTGTTCTTGTTATAATTCCCTAGTTGTCTGAGGTTGTGCTTGCTGGTATGTTTGGGATTATGAAATACTCATTCCGTCCCAAAATGATCTTCTTACTTTTTTCGCTGTTACTACGAAGGATGTTTGAGCAATATTTTTAATTTGATTCAATTATACTAATGAAAATTTAAAACGTGTTATTGTCTTGTTGATAGTATTGTTGATGGCGTATCAATAACGAGTTTTAGATTTTCATTAGTATAATTGAATCAAATTAAAATTATTGCTCAAACTTCCTTCGTTGTAACTGCGAAAAAAGTATGAAGACCATTTGGGACGGAGGGAGTAAATGTTTTGCGAACCAACGTAGAAGCTACTTAGATATCCTTTTTATGTGCATCTTCTTCATATTACCTGTACTCAATGTTTCTGACTTTTGTACTCCGCAGATTTTTGGATTACTAATCCATCCGTTTCAAAATACATGTCATTTTAGACTTCTCCACACATATTAATTTAAGAAATGCAATTGATTCACATAAAAAAGACTTATTTACCCCTAAAAGAATCCAATTACCTAGAGTATTAACTCACACTTAATGAACGAGGGTATATTTGGTATACAAGAGCAAAGATTTCTTGGAAATAGTAAAACGTCAAGTACTTTGGAACATAAATTTAACTCCTAAAATGACATGTATTTTGAAACGGAGAGAGTATTATTTTTCACTTTGATAAATGAACATTGAGCAGCATTAGATTTGTTTTGATGTTTGACTTGTACTTTGTAATTTTTATTTGGTCTTGGAAAATATTGTGGTTGTTGTTTTCTGGATTACATGGATGATTCTGGTTTGTGTAAGACAGGTGATGCCTTGAATGCGTTGAAGACACAATTATCTGATCCCA
This sequence comes from Campanula takesimana, assembly GCA_026119855.1. Taxonomy (NCBI): domain Eukaryota; kingdom Viridiplantae; phylum Streptophyta; class Magnoliopsida; order Asterales; family Campanulaceae; genus Campanula; species Campanula takesimana. The sequence continues at coordinate 605,079 of JAOWBW010000424.1, read as the reverse complement.
ACAGTGTTCTGCAAAGTTGGGATCCTACCCTTGTCAACCCGTGCACTTGGTTTCATGTTACGTGCAACAATGAGAATAGCGTTACCAGAGTGTAAGTCTGACTTCCTACTCATAGAGATATTTAATGCTTATTAAGGTTGTATGTGATCTGTATTTTGATTGTGTATTCTTCGGAATGAGAAGTGTATTTTTATTCGTATAAATGCAGTGATCTTGGGAACGCTCTCTTATCTGGTCAGCTGGTTCCACAGCTTGGTCAGCTTAGAAATTTGCAGTACTTGTAAGTATTAACTTTGCGGAGTTATATTTTATTGTTTTTGAGATGTGCATTTTGCTGTTGATGGATCTTTACAGTTTCCTCTTTTAGGAACCCTAAATACGTTAAGCTTACATTTGTTGGGTGTGGCTACTAGCTTTGTGCCATAGTATTAGACAAATCCAGTTCTCTAGTCCATTAATGCAGCAACATAAAAATATGGATGACTTTTGGCATTTTTGTGTTCTTGAGAGTAAAATGATTTTATCTAAGCAAGTGAGTTTGTTTGGTTCCAATGGTACCCACATATCAAATGGAATGTTTTGGAGATTTTATCCACACCCTCCTGACAACATTTGATTAGTATAGTGCAAACTAATTTTTTGAATTTCAATGTGTGTTTTTTTTTTTTTTTTTTTTTTGTTTGTTTTACTCGGACACGTCTACAGAGAAATCTTGCATGTGATTTTTACTTCTTTGACTTTAGTACCAATCATTGCAAATCTCTCCCTCTCTCCCCTAGTTGATTATTATAGTGCAACCTAATTTCTAGAATTCTTATGTGTGTTTTTATCTCCGAGACTTGTTCGTGGAGAAATCTCACATGTGAGGTTTCTTGAATTTTAGTAGTAATCATTGCAGATCCCTCTCTCTCTTCCTTCCCCTCCCCCGGCGTTGACCCGTGCTTGCTTTGATAGAGTCCAGCAGTGGCTGTAAGGTTCATGATTATTAAGTTAAAACAGTTATGTATCCGTGAATGGGTTATGTTGTCTTATAAATAAATTAAGTTGCTGGATATAGCACTATTACACTCATGCAAACACCCAAGTGTCTCATGAAAAATAGTTTATAATTGATAACTTGATCATTTGTATCAAAGTAAAGATCCATATATATATATATAAGATGTTCAGTTAGTCCATGATAGGTGATTCTTATGCCTAAAGACCTTTACTCTTCCATATACAGATAATGAATCAGCATTCATCACTGTTCCATGGTTTCACATCTTTTTTTAATTTCTGTTATTCATCTCTTTAAGTGAATGCAATCACTTGTTAAAAACTTTTAGACGTGCCCTTTTTATAGGGGATTACCCCCCAAAATGTCTATGATGAAGGACTGCATTTTACTATGTGCAACTGTTATTCAAGTTCCGCTATGCAATTGCAGTTACTTAAATTCCATGTTACTTGGAAGCATTCTAACTAGCTTTTGATGCATTCCCCATTAGTTCTTCCCCCAAGTAATTTTATTTAGTATTCCCTCCGTCCCAAATAGATGTCCAAATTTGCTCTTGATGGGACGGAGGGAGCAATATAAGAAAGTTAGAAGGATTACTTACATGAAGATGTTTCTGAATGGTGTGTTTTGTTACAGGGAACTTTATAGTAATAACATAAGTGGAACAATCCCTCCTGAGCTTGGAAACTTAACAAGTTTGGTGAGCTTGGATCTTTATTTGAACAAATTAAGCGGTACCATTCCACCAACGTTGGGGAATCTCCAGAAACTACGTTTCCTGTACGACTCCTGCATCTTTCTGCCTTTCTCTTTAATGTTATCATGATCCCTTTTTAATATGCCTTTTGAATCGCGGTAAATTGGTGCCAGAATGTTATACTCCCTCTGTACCGAACTGATCTTCTCATTTGCCATTTTTCATTGTCTCAAAGAGTTCTTCTCATTTCTACAATTCAGGCTTAAATGTGCATAAACACAACATGGCTAGTGAAGCAAGTGTTCATATCCTTAAAATGTTTGAAATAGTCAAATGTGAAGATCATTTTGGGACGGAGGGAGTATATTGATCCTTGTATGGACATCAGTGCTTCTTAAAGAATAATCTACTTTACATGTCTTGTAATGAGTAACTTTTAGTATTCTTGTAAGTTACTCTTAAAGAATAACAGTTTTTGCTTGCAAAGTAATTTTCTTATCTTCTCTGTGTCTGCAAGGATAGTCGGCTCAACAACAATAGTTTGACAGGAACTATTCCTTGGACGTTAACTACAATATTCACACTTCAAGTCCTGTGAGTAACTTCTTGACCTCTTGTTAATTTTAATTAATTCAGCTTTATTTTTTCCGGTTACAATAAATTATGCTGTCACTACAAGGATTTGACATTCTACTTGTTGTGATGTTGATTTCAGTGATCTGTCAAACAATCATTTAACTGGAGCAATCCCGGTCAATGGCTCCTTTTCGCTTTTCACACCCATCAGGTTAAATTTTTAATTGTGTTTTTTTTTGTTCAGGATATTGAACTATGTGACACATATAAGATGTTATACTCACTGTCATGTTCCTTTCAGTTTTGCCAATAATCAGTTGGAAACTCCCCCACCTGCTCCACCACCACCTGTTCCTTCAAACACGCCTACTCCAGGTATTTTTCAAATGGTTTTAATTCATTTTCAACCATTGTACTTTCACCCGACTTTCACTTTAACCATTATACTTTATTTTTTGCACGAAAACCACTCTACTTTTGAAAACCTCCCATCGCAACCACAAATTCGTGTCTAATCCGTCACTAATCCGTGCCCTAATTCGTGTCTAATCTTTTCATATCATTCAACTAGCTCATTAGTTACCAAAAAAAAAAAGGAGGGCAACTTGGTGCTACAAGAGCTCCCACTTTGCATGGGGCCCAGGGAAGGGTTGGGCCCACGTGAGCTAATACTTGTCAACAATAGTATATGCTCAAATATGGCTTCCTCTAAATATTTACACCTTTTTTATTGTATTCCTCATAAATCTTGAACATTTGCTTTATTATTGTTTTTCCTTCTAAAGAATGGGTAATATAGACAAAAAAAAAAACACGAAAAAAAAGAAGATATTTTAAACTGAGCTGAATTCCGCCATGTACCGTGGGTGAATTGACCATTATGTCCATTTACTTTTTGAGGGAAAACCTTCATCCTCACATGGGAAACGTAAAAATGATTATGAACTTGGGGGAACCAGGCAATATCTATTTTTTTTAATTGCCAAGTGGATTGTTTATCACTGCTTCTCTATATGCATGTTAATAATCTTTATTCCTATCATCGAAATTTATCATCTGTTGTGAAAGGTAAAAGTTGTAGAGGAGGAATCCTTGTGCACATGCTAATTCACCTCTATAGAAGCTCGCGTTCTATTATTGTATGTGCACAAATCAAGAATACACACTTTTGAGAAATTTGAAATGAAGGCCTTTTTTTTTTCCATGGAAAAATAACTAGGTGTAAATGATATCTGAAAGTGATTTCATGAGTCTTTTTCATGTTAAAAAGTACTCTATTCTATTGTGTTTGGTTAACTTACCATAAATTAACCTGAAAATACATTGTGCAAGTCATTTCAAAGAAACGGACAATGCAGAATTACTTGTACATTGCGACTTATCACTTATGTACTCCCTTCGTCCCAAAATGATGTTCACACTTTTTTCGACGTTACTACGAAAGAACTTTGATCAATAATTTTAGGTTGATTTAATTATCCCAATGAAAATCTAAAACTTGTTATTGATAGTATTATTGATGGTGTATCAATAACAAATTTTAGATTTTCATTAGGATAATTAAATCAACTAAAGTTATTGCTCGGAGTTCCTTCGTAGTAACAGCAAAAAAAGTGTGAAGATCATTTTGGGACGGAGGGGGTAGTTATTATGGGGAAATTCCTGTTAACACTGAAATCATTTCAAGTTTTCTTCTCCGTGATCAATTCGCAGTCTCTACTTTTTCTGGGAATTGTAATGGCGATGCAAATATCATCTAACTTATAGTGAAATGTCATTTCAGCGGCCAACAGTGCCACTGGTCCTATAGCTGGAGGAGTTGCTGCCGGTGCTGCTCTCTTGTTTGCTGGTCCTGCAATTGCACTTGCTTATTGGCGACGCAGGAAACCACAGGACCATTTCTTTGATGTACCTGGTTAGTGGATATTATGATTTATGAACATGGCCAGATTTTTTTATTGTAGTTTTGTTTTTTAAATCCTTTTTTCCAGTCTTGGAGAAAGGCTATTTCAGTAGGTACTTCGTGTAAAAAAAGCGAATTTTCAGCTCTAGAGATTCCAAAAGTTATAATCTTCACCGGGTTCCTTGAAACTGAATCTTCTATAATTACCTTGACTTATTGAAAGGAGCAAATTTCCGAACACATTGAGGAGGAAATTTACTCATCTTTTTGTTTTGTTTTGTTTTATATCAAACAGAAGTTTCGGGTTTTTTTCCCGCCCAACATACATTTTACTTTGTTACTATCCCAAATCCATATTTTTTTCATTTGTCATCTTCTAATAATGCCAGAAGTGGTCAAATGGGATTTTGTGCAACACTCTTCACACATTTTCTTTCTTTATTTTACAGCTGAAGAGGATCCAGAAGTCCATCTAGGACAGTTAAAGAGATTTTCTCTGCGTGACCTGCAAGTTGCAACCGATCATTTTAGCAACAAAAATATTCTAGGGAGAGGTGGGTTTGGTAAAGTGTACAAAGGACGCCTAGCAGATGGCACTCTAGTTGCCGTGAAAAGACTCAAAGAAGAACGAACTCAAGGCGGAGAGTTGCAGTTCCAAACTGAAGTAGAAATGATCAGCATGGCTGTTCATCGCAATCTACTTCGGTTGAGAGGATTTTGCATGACACCTACAGAACGGCTCCTTGTTTATCCGTATATGGCCAATGGAAGTGTAGCTTCTTGTTTAAGAGGTACTCTTGGATCTCTCTCAAGTTCTTGGCCTCTCTGCTTTACTCCCTCCGTCCCATTTTAAGCTTCCGAAAACATTTAGGCACAAGATTGAAGGAATGAATGTTTTGATAGTAAAATATAAAAACTGGGGTAGAGCGTTGTGAGCATAGTTACCGGGAACTCCCAACCCCCCCTCGTCCCACGTCCCCGGAACACGCGTCCCGGGTTCACAAGGGAACTCGACCCAAAGTACTCAAACAATCGTACCGGAAAATAAACGGTCACCAACGTAGAATCCTGTCTGCATTTACAATCTTTTATGGTTGTCCGCCTTTACATTATACTCTTTTATCTCCCTAAAAGTATATATACATAAATATATGTAAGTGTGTGTGTGTATATATATGTTATTATATTCAACTTAGTGATGTGTTTTCAACATAGAGCGTACCACGTTCCCAATTGATCCTACCCCCAGCGTACCCAAAAATTTACTAAGTCACGTTCCTCGTTCCCGTACCCGTCCCGCGTCCCGAAACGTCCCACGTTCCTGGTAACTATGGTTGTGAGTATAGAAAGTAGGTAGGAGAGAGAAAGTTGGGTAGGAAATAGTTAAGAGGATTGTGGTGTGAGTATGACATGTAGGGTCCATTGAAAAATAGAAGTATTAGAAACTTTCCTTTTTGGGTTTTTGAAGTATAAAAGGGAACACTCAAAAGGGAAATTTTTGATGCATAAAATGGGACGGAGGGAGTATATTTTATTCCATTATTTACTTCAATTTTGATCCGTTTAGTTTTAGGAAGATGATTAATTTAAACTTTTTCTTACTCTTCAATTTGCTATGGTAATGTAGAGCGAGCTGACTCACAGTCTCCGCTTGATTGGCCGAAAAGGAAGGCAATTGCATTGGGATCCGCAAGAGGTCTTGCTTATTTGCACGATCATTGCGACCCGAAGATTATTCACCGAGATGTTAAAGCTGCAAATATATTGTTGGATGAGGAGTTTGAAGCAGTTGTAGGAGATTTTGGATTGGCTAAACTGATGGACTACAAGGATACTCATGTAACCACTGCTGTGCGTGGTACAATTGGGCACATTGCTCCTGAGTATCTCTCCACCGGGAAGTCATCAGAGAAAACAGACGTTTTTGGGTACGGAGTGATGCTTCTCGAGCTCATAACTGGACAGAGGGCTTTTGATCTTGCTCGGCTTGCCAATGATGATGATGTCATGCTGCTCGACTGGGTAAGTATTATCATTAGTGTGTTATTCATCTCGTAGATTGTTTACTTGTACAATATCTTTGCAAAAAGTTTTTTTTTTTTAGTGCATTTCTATTGTTGTCAAAAGTAAATGTGCCCTACAGAACTTCCCTCCCACCCAGTGGCAGACCCGGGTTGATTTCTAGGTGGGTGCGCAAACTGTCTCCCGTATATAATTGTGAAAAAAATAATGCCCTTAATGTGACTCAAAACACAAGACCAATAGGTTTGTTTGAAGCCCTGTACATAACCAACTAAGCAAGCTACCAATTACATGATTATTGGGTGCACTTTCTGCTTAATAATTACTCCCTCCGTTCCTTAATATAAGTCGTTTTAGACTCTCAATTTTGTCCCTTTTTATAAGTCGTTTTAGCTTTTATTAGGTCTTTTAGACCAAAATGCCCATCTTTAATGCTTCCTTGGTTTGTGTAAGGTAGTTGATGAGAGAAAGGAGTCTTTATTTGCATTAAATTAATACTAAGAGATAGAAAGGGTAATTTGGGAAGTTTAAAGAAGAGTTATTGCTTCCTTGGTTTGTGTAATTTTTGCTAAAACGACTTATATTAAGGAACGGAGGGAGTAAAAAATAAATCTACCTATTAAATATGGGAAAGAATTGAGTGCACCTGCACCCAAACTACATAAGGTGGATCCGCCTCTGCTCCAACCCCAAACTGCCGTCCTCAACACACATTACACACACAAAATGCAAGAAAGAAAAGACAATGATAGATCGAACGATATCTTTTTGTTGTGATGTTCATATTAAGCTGTAAATTTCTGCTCATTCGACATTAGGAAACATGAAAATAATAAGCTGTTAGGATTCCTTTGCTCATGGATAAATATGTCTTTAAGAGCGAGCCCTTTTTTATTACACTCAAATACCACTTTAGCATATCTTGTAGTCCAAAACCCCCCTTTCTTGAAACTTTTAGACTTTTTTATGTGCGAGTTTGGAGGAGGGAGAGCGAGTTTAACCACAAACCAAGCGTCCCAAACATTTTTATGTCATTTACTACAGAATAAGTGCCTCTAATGTTTGTTTATAACCGTAAACTACTCCGTTTCAGGTAAAAGGACTACTAAAAGAAAAGAAACTAGAAACACTAGTAGATGCAGATTTGCAAGGCAATTATATAGACGAAGAAGTGGAGCAGCTAATCCAGGTAGCTTTACTCTGCACACAAGGCTCTCCAATGGAACGTCCCAAGATGTCAGATGTCGTCAGAATGCTCGAAGGTGATGGCTTGGCTGAGAGGTGGGAAGAATGGCAGAAAGAGGAAATGTTCCGACAGGAATTCAATAACACTTACAACCCACAAGCCGAATGGATTATTGCAGACTCCATTGGTAATCTTCGACCAGATGAATTGTCCGGCCCTAGATAATAATCATCCTCCATAAATCTATTTTTTCCCCTTTTCATCATATAGAAAGAAGAAACCCCTTAAAATCATCTTTGTGCATATTATATTTGTCTCTTCTTTTGTTTTTGTATTTTCTTAGGAGAAATCCGGTTTATATGTGTCGAGAGTTTTGGTCCGATGTTGTAATGTGTCGAGAGCGTGCCGTAAACTAAGCTGCAATTTGCTTAGGGAACACAATTGTACTCTTATTTATGTGTAATTCAATAGCAAACAATGTCACAAGAATAAACACATTTCATATATAATGCTTTTAAAAAAAATTATTGATAAATCAATTAATAATTAGATTGACAATAAACACCACCTTGTTTGCAGATTTTGTATAGAACAAGTTATTACTCAAAAAAAACATTTACAGTACAATATATCTCCCTCAATCCTATGCGTCAAGCTTTTATTTTTTACTCCCTTCGTCCTAATATGATTGTTCGGACATTCATATTTCATATTGGGTGATCAAGAGCAAATTCTAAACATTATTATTGGGACAGGGTAGTATCAGTCTTAAAATAACATTATACTCCCTTCGTTTCAAAATGATCTTCACGTTTTTTTTTTTTTTTTTCTGTCGTTATTACAAAGGATCTTTGAGCAATAATTTAAGTTAACTCAATTGTAGTAATGAAAATCTAAAACTTGTTATTGACACTCCATCAACAATATGATTAATAACAAGTTTTAGATTTTCATTAGGATAATTAAATAAATCATTGCTCAAAGTTCCTATGTACTAACGGAAAAAAAAAAAACGTGAAGATCATTTTGGTTTTGGGACAGAGTACTACTAGCCAAGGAAGATTAAATTGAGACGGCAGAATATGAAATTTGAACAGGGGAAATAATTGGAGAAAAAAAACACACTGAATTGCACAGAAGAGAAAGTTGTTGCCAATAAAACATGAACAAAACACACGGATTACACAGCAAGAAACCATTGCAAAAATTTCTCATAAACGACTCCTTAAGAAATCGAAAAAGACGACCTAGAATTAAATCAAACAACGTAGCACAAGCAGCATTGAAATTTAGATAATATCCAGGCCAAACAATCTGCAACTAAACTCATCCAAATTTTTATCATAAGGAAACCACCTTTCTTTCAGTTTTATGAACGTGTGCATGATAAGCAGACTGTCAGAACCAGCTTGATGACTCTTTCCGGTCACACGAACAACCTCAAGGCTCTTGGCGATCTTCTCCAATCCACCGTACAATCCATACCACCTAACAATCTCTTTCATATCATAAACACAGCACCCGAAATACTTCTTCATGTCCTCCTTGAACATTGAAAGATCATCGGGCAAATCCCTCTGCTTCAAGATTTTAAGCAAGTGCCCGAAATCATACGAGCTATGAAAAGTTACCCATGTCACCATCCCAGTATAGGCAATGCCAGTAGCTGTGGTGTAATAATCACACATAAGTCCAGAGTATCGAAACAACCACGCAAAGTGTTTAGAATCAATACCCCGTTCCATGTTTTTCTTAAAATCAATCCCTTGTTTCTTTAAGAGCTCGATGGAGCTGTCGTTCTGATGAACTTTGTCACTGATATCAAAGTCACGGAAATTAAATTCCCAAACGTATGAAAAATTACTACCGAAATCAGGGAGGTTTCCTGCATGATCGAACAGAGTAAGTCCGAGCTGGATTATTTTCGTGTCGTTTACGTTACTCTTCATGAAGTGGTAAGCTTGTTGGGGAGAGAGAGGTCGAAGTTTACCATTGGGAAAAAGCGGGGGCTGGTAAATAACACCGGGGAATTCCGTATCCATTGATACAAAATTGAATTTGTTGATTATTTGCCTGATTAAATCGAACTCATGGTCGACGTTATTTGCCCACACCTGACGAACAATGACGGGTTTAATGGAACTGGAAGCCATTTTTTTTTTATTTTCTTTTTGATGAATAGAGATGAAGATGGTTTGACTGGTGCTTATATATATATATAGTCGTCGAAGGAATTTCAAATCCAATTAGTAGTAGGATTTAATGCCGGTGAACGTTTTCTTTTATGCTGCAAAGGAAAGGAATCCTATTTCTGTAGTAGTGTAACTTCTTTTAACCAAACCATTTAGGGGAGGGAGAGGGTTTCCTTAGATCCTAAATCAAGTTATCCACCGACGGAATAGATATACTCCCTCCGTCCCGTACTATGGTTCTTAGTTTCACTTTACATGGAGATTAAAAAAAAAAAAAATGTTGTGAGTATGAAAAAGTAAATAAAAGAAAGTAGGAGAGATAAAGTGGGTAGGGAGATTTTGTTGTGAGAATGACAAGTGGGTCCCATGGTCAATTTTAGGTAATAAATCAACTAAGAACCTTAGTCTGGGACAAACCAAAAAGGAAAGTAAGAACCTTAGTCTGGGACGGAGGGAGTAATAACCAAATAAAATATTTTTTTAGAGCAATAACTAAATAATAAATTATTAAAATTGGTTTTATATCCAGTCTAAAAAAATTAAATTATTAAAATAAGTTAATAATATATAAAACTAAATTGTTTAGATATTTAACTATAAAAAATCATTTCATCATCAAGTAAGGTGAGTTTTTAAGTCAGTAGTGGTAAGTTTGTAGTGAATATAATCTCTTACTCTCTCCATTTCAAATTATTTGTCGCTTTAGGAGTAAAAATTATTTCAAAATATCTGTCGCTTTACTATTATTAATGCACTTTTACCATTTTGTCTCAATTATACCCTTATTAATGATGGTGAAAGTATCTCTCATGCAAGCATTTAATCACATAGAAAGTTGAATTATTTAGGGGCAAATAGATCTTTTTAACATGCATTAATTATATTTCTTAATATGTGTGAAAAAGTCTAAAGCGACAGATATTTTGAAACGGAGGGAGTACGTAATGTTATGGTAACTTTCAAAATATTAAAGAGTAATTATGTTCATTCACAAGGAAATGTAGTAGGTAAGTGGAAAATGTAATGATAATAGCTACTCTCATTTTCAATATCGATGAAACTCAAAAAGTAACAACTATTTTCGACCAAAAAGTATTAAATTTCAATATTACCTGCCCTTATTTGTATTATTTGTAGTTGGCTCACAATGATAAAAGTCAACCTCATAGTATGTGAAGCCAAGAGTTCAATCTCTTCCTCCAACTTCTCTCCCAAAAAACTTCCGAATCATCAAACTTGAGTTCTTTAGCAATTGATCTCTTACAATCGTTGAAATTACAAACAATTGTTTGATGATCTCTATCATATTTACTTTGTAGGTTTATAGTTTTTAGTAACTAAAAAATGGAGAAGACAATAATGGTGAGATCGTGCTACGTGTTCAAGTCGACATTTTGCTTCTGTTTTTCTACAATCATGGTAATTTCAGTCATCGCTGACGTTATCAAAGCGGCAATTTGTCCCGAAAACTACGAGTGCTCCCGTGCCATTTATTTCGATGTATTCATCCTTTGGTTTGTGATTTATTGATGTGTTTTATGTTATTTATCTCCCCGTTGAGAGCCCTTTGCTTTCCTTCCCTGTTGAAAGCCCTTTTTGTATTCTCTCCCAATTGAGAGCCATTTGCTTCATCTCCCAATTGAGAGCCATAGTACGCTTTTAATGCTAGATTTTGGGAAGGGTGGTTGGAAGTTTATTTTCTACCCTAATGCCTTGATCAATAATGTTTTCAAAGCAAAACCTTTTCTTGAGTGGATTTTCTGAATGTCAATCAAAGGCAATATCCAAGTTACACTTGAAGAGTCATTTGTTCGTCGTCCCAAAACATTATCAAACGAAGGATAAAATGGAAGATTGGATGCTTGGACCTCTTTCGGATCATATATGGGTTGAATGCTCGGATATCTTTTGGATCATATAAACAATTTCAAACTCGTGTACAATCACATTTGTTCTCATCTTTGCGATAATTTTTATTTGAATTGTATTTCCAAATATATGAATGAGCCACTAGATATTATGGAGAGTCTTCTCAACTCTTGTTCATGCAATTAATGTAAGTTCTTTACTTCAAAAATATAAATAAATAAGAGGCTTTGACCAATAAGTCCCCCAGCAGAATAAAAACGACCAATAAGGACAGACATTATAGAAACTCGCCAAAAAAGTCTTTGGAATTTTTGTTGGACCAGAATACCCCTCCACTCCCTCACGCATGTGACGCAGCGGACAAAAAGAAAAACTTACGCTGACCGCATTTTCTTTATGCACTTTTTCTCCCAGCTCTCTCTCTTCCTCTCTCCTTTTTTTCTCTCTCTTCCTTTTTTCCCTTCAAAATTTTAAAATGCAATATCTCCAAATCTAGAAATCGAAAAAATAATTCGAGACTATTGTTTTAATCGTGTCGTCAAGACGAATCAAACAACTACACTCAACACATAGTTCAAATTTTAGAAATACAAATTTCATTTTTCACTTGTAAAATTTTTAGAAAACATTTTTATTTATCAATTAATTTCACAGTTGTATGATTTCACAGTTGTCACTTTTTCATTTTTCACTTGTAAAATCATTTGTCAACTGATTTCACAGTTGTGTGATTTCACAGTTGTGTTATTCTTTTCGTTTTTCACTTGTAAAATCATTTCTCAACTAATTTCGCGGTTGTGTGATTACATAATTGTGTCATTTTTTTTTTCACTTGTAAAATTATTTCTCAACTGATTTCACAGTTGTATCATTTATTTTATTTCTCACTTGTAAAATCATTTCTCAACTGATTTCACAGTTGTGTGATTTCACAATTGTGTTAAGACATTCAATTCTCATTTGTTCATAATTAATTATAAAAACTGATAAAATCATCTCTCAATTTTTCACAATTGATGACTCAATTTCTCGGTTGTTTAATTACAATGATGAATTTGTTATCATGTACCCTTAAAAATAACATAGCCAAATTGATTTCACGGTTGTGTAATTTCACAGTTGTGTGATCTTTAAATAGTTGAGAAATCAAATTATCACAATAGATAAAAATAACATAGATAAATTGATTTCACGGTTGTGTAATTTCACAGTTGTGTGATCTTTATACAGTTGAGAAATCAAATTATCACAATAGATACTCATTTTCTCACATGAATAAGTTTAAAATTGAGTCATTCATTTCTCATTTGTTCATAATGAGTATAAACTGAGATATTTATTTCAAAAGTTAATCATTACAAAAATTCTACGAAACCAACAAAATGTTACATAAATAAATTAATTAATTAAATATGAACTCAAAAATGCCTTTGATCACACTGGTAGCTCATAATAAATTCACCAAAATGTTACAAAAAACTCAAGCAAATCAATGTTTACAAAACCAAAATGTCGACACCTGCAGCAACAAAACACCACGAAGTAAAAATATTATGAGCATAAATTGATGCATACTTCTCTCAAAATGGCACACACCCAACAATTTATAAACTAGACACCAAAATTTTCTTAAGGAGCACTTCTGAAGCATCTTTTGATCACACTGGCAGCTCATGATAAATTCACTAAAAACATTTTTCTTACATAAAAGGATGTGCGGAGAGCAATAATTTTGTACTATCATTCGATATATACAAGATATTTCAAATCTGATGGAGATTTTCAAATTGGGAGTGAAGGGTTTTGATCAATTTCACAGCATTACTTCAATTGAGCAGAAATTGATGATTTTGATCGATGGTTGAGTTGAAGACAAAATAAGATAGACAGAGATTAAGGCGGCGGAGATCTAGATCTGTAGAAAACGATTCGCCGGTGTTGACAGAGAAAAGGGGGCGTTGTTCTTGCCCTTGGCTCTGGAGAATGGTGTCGGGGTTAGGGGTAGAGGAACGATCGTCGGGGTTAGGGCAGAGGAAGGGGCACCGGAGGTGGGGAGGAAGGGGTCACCGGAATAGTGACCTATAGGTGAGGAGGAGGAGGAAAAAGAGGTGGAGACGGAGGAGGGAGGTGAAGCCAGCGAAGCTGGTGGAAATCGCGCGCGAGAGAGAGAGAGAGAGAGACATAGAGAGGGGCTAGGGTTTGAGGGATGGTGAGGGTAGTTTCGCAAAGGACTCTATGGGAATTTTTATTTCAACCCAGGGACCCTAAGGTATAATATGAAAATGTCAGTTTTTATTGGTAAATTCTACCTTCTATCAGGGACTTATTCGTAAAAATCACAATAAATAATAAGACATCATAAAAAAATAGATGAATTATTTTCCCGCTCCTTATCTCATTGATATATCCTAATGGACCACCTATAATTTAGCGAGAAAACTCCTTTTCACAAATCACGTAGGGGAAAAAATAAGTTTCTAGTCGGACTTGTGAAAAACGCGTTTTACACTAAGCTATGGAAAAACGTGTTTTTCCCAATTGCTTTGTCTAATATTATCATGTGTCTACTCTAATATTACAAAGTGTCTGTTATAATATTACACTTATAAATATTCAAACAGGCACTTTTATACATTCAAAGAGGCACTTTTAGTGGTAGTTTTAAGACTGACTGTCTTACTATTAAAAAGTGCCTATTGGATTATTGAAAAATGCATCTTCCATTGTCAACAAGTTTTGGTGGGTTTTTAAAATTTTCAAAACAAGTGTCTGCTCTAGTATTAAAAAGTGCCTCTTGTAGTATTGCAAAATGCCTCCTACAGTGTAAAAAAGTGACTGGTGAGTTTTTGTAAGTGTCAAGCGAGTTTTTATAAGTTCTAAAACAAGTGTCTGCTCTAGTATTTAAAAATGCCTCGTGTAGTATTGCAAATTGCCTCCTACAGTGTAAAAAAGTGCCTAGTGAGTTTTCGTAAGTTCCAGTTATTTGCAAAAATGCCACCGTATCTTTTAATAACGTTCCGTTTATTTACAAAAATGTCACTCCACATATAGAAAACTCGTTTTACATTAAGACGCGTGTAAAACGCGTTTTTCATTAAATTTTCTGTTTCGTCTAACAACATAATATTCGAGCAATATGATTTTTCATTGCGAATTTGCTTTTAATCTCGGTTTGTCTTTAGGGGGCAACTCCCATTTAGTCCCTCATTAGAATCTAAACTACCACCTAGTCCAAGGTATTTTCAATATTACCACCTAGTCCAAGGGATATTAAAAGGGCATGAATGCCCTTACTAAATTACTGGAAATTACATGATTACCCCTCCCTCCTCAACCTTTCACCTTCTCACCGGTCAACAACTTTGACCGACCGGCCACCACCTCCGGCCGACCACCACCTCCGGCAACCTTTTTCCGGCCACTTTTCGGGCAATATTTCCCGGTGACATTTTCCGGCGACCATTTCCGGTCACCGTCTCCGGCGGCCATTTTTCGGCGGCCGTCTCCGGCCACCATTTTCCGGCGGGCACCTCCGGCCACCCATTTTCCGACCACCGTTTTTCCGGCGGTCACCTCCGGCCACCGTTTCCCTCCGGCCACCATTTTCCGGCGACTACCTCCGGCAACCATTTTCCGGACACCATTTTCCGGCCACCACCTCCGGCCACCATTTTCCGGTGACCGTTTTCCGGCGACCATGTTCCGGCAACCACCTCTGGCCACAATTTTCCGGCCACCATATTCCGGCGACCACCCCGGCCACAAATTTTCCGGTGACCACCTCCGGCGACCATTTTCCGGCGACCACCTCCGGTCAACTTTTCCGGCGACTATTTTTGACAACCACCTCCGTCAACCATTTTTCGGCGACCACCTTCGGCGAGTATTTTTTTGGTGCCATAATCCGGCGACCACCTCCGTCGACCATCTCAGGTGATCAAATAACTGAGAACTTATCAGTAAGTTCTCAGTTGTCATCTAAACAACTCCGGCGACCAAACAACTGTGAACTAATCAGTAAGTTCACAGTTGTCAACAAAACTACTAAAAACACGATCGAATCCGGCGACCAAACACTGTGAACTAATCAGTAAGTTCACAGTTGTAAGTTTACAATTGTAAGTTCGCAAATGTAAGTTTCGCAATTGTAAGTTCGCATTCTTCCAATAACAAGTTCGTACTTGTTCCAAAAACATGTTCGCAATTGTTCGAACAAGTTCACAGTTGTAAGTTTACAAATTGTAAGTTCAAAATGTAAGTTCGCAATTGTAAGTTCGCACTTGTAAGTTCGCAATTGTAAGTTCGCAATTGTTCCAATAACAAGTTCGTACTTGTTCCAAAAACATGTTCGCAATTGTTCGAACAAGTTCACAGTTGTAAGTTTACAAATTGTAAGTTCAAAAATGTAAGTTCACAATTGTAAGTTCGCACTTGTAAGTTCGCAATTGTAAGTTCGCACTTGTAAGTTCGCAATTGTAAGTTCGCAATTGTAAGTTCGCACTTGTAAGTTCGCAATTGCAATTGTTCCAATAACAAGTTCGCAATTGTTCCAATAACAAGTTCGCAATTGTTCCAAGAACAAGTCCACACTTGTTCCAAGAACATGTTCACAAATGTTTTAACAATAAGTTCACAGTTGTTTCAAAAAACAAATTACAATTGTTTCAAGAACAAATTCACAATTTTTCTGCGAACAACAAAAAACAAATTCACACTTATTCGAATAACAACTACCAACAAAAAAACAATTTTTCAGCCTTCGTGATTTTAATGTATGTCAAAGTATTGACTTTAAGATTGAATGCAGGTGTGTCAATGGCATCATTGACCGAGCTGTCTTTCAACTGGCTGGGCTTCATCAGTGCTATGATTTCCAACATCTCCTTCACTTACAGGAGTATTTACTCAAAGAAAGCCATGATTTTCGTCTGTTCTAATTCAGATTCTACACTTCTATTTAAAATAGCTTCTTCCTAAAAAACAAAATTCCGGCAAACAAGAAACCAACTGAGACAAACGAGATAAATGTCAAGCATAATGAAACTTAGAGAATGCTGGAGTACTTTAAATCAAATTCTAGCTAAGTTCTAACAGAATGAGAAGCAAAAATTTGAAAAATAATGCATGAACAGATCTTGGTGTGTTTACGGAGATGAAGGGCCGGTGATTGACTCCGATCGCAGATATGGAAGAGAAGGGAACGTGGAGATGGCCGGAGGTATAAGAGAGAGAAATGGAGGGAGATAGATCTATATCTGAAAGAGAGAGAATCAGATCTGTTGAAATCGACTCGCCGGTGACGGAGAAGAAAAGGTGCGCCGGTGACGGGAGAAAGGTCGTCGGGGCTAGGGAGGTGTGGGTCGCCGGGGTTAGGGGAGGGGTGGGGTCGCCGGTTGAAATCGACTCGCCGGGATGTCTTTGTCGTTAGCTTTGAAACCCGCCGGTGACGGAGAAGAAATGGTGCGCCGGTGACGGGAGGTGGGTCGCCGGGGTTAGGGGAGGGGTGGGGTCGCCGGGGGTGGGGAGGGGTGGGGTCGCCGGAGGTAAGGTTAGAGAGAGAGTGTGTGCGTGCGTGAGTGTGACTGCGTGGGGGAGGAGGGGGTAGTGTTTCATTTATAGTAGGGTATTTTCGGGATTTAATAATTTTAATGGACTAGGTGGTAAATAAAAAATTAGCTTGGACTAGATGGTAGATGAAAATATTGGGTTGGATTAGGTGGTAATTAGGCTTAGGATGAGGGACTAGATGTTGGGTTTCGTAGTAACATGCGCAGCGGAATTAAGCATTTAAAAATTTATAAAACCCAAAGCCCATAGATCCATTCATATGATTAAGTCAAATACAACATAATGAATACTAGAATACTAACCCTTGATGCCTTTGATTTTGCAACCTTGAATTCGATGGAGGCTTGAAATCTTGATCATGAACAAAGCAAGAATAACAATCACGAACTATGAAGATGATAAGTTTCACCCTCTAGCGGTATCCACACCACGAACGAATATCAAGAACACTTGATCTTGGTTTGCTAGACCAAATTATGAAACACGCTTTCACAATTGTAAGAACTATACGGAATTATGAATATTCTTGTTCTTCATTTGTGGGATCTTAGAACAAGAAAATAACCTCCCAAAACCCTTTGGAGGCACTCATAATCATGTGCTTAATGACTGCTGAAAGAGATCCTTAAATAGGTCCTAATCCTTAACCCTTAAGGACTTAGGAAACCTAAATCCCGTCACCAAATTAGGCAACAAGGAAATCTGGCCGACTTGACTGGCACGATCGTGCCCTACAATCTGGCATGGTCGTGCCATCTAGTCCGCGCGAATTCCCCAGCCGCCATTTTCGGCACGGTCGTGCTTGGTAATTTGGCACGGTCGTGCCAATCATGTCGACAGGTTTGCCTTGGTTTGGATTTATGGCACGACCGTGCCATTTTAAGGCGCATGACCGTGCCAGAGCCAAACACTGATATTTTTCCATAATTCCCATTTAGTCCTTTACGATTCGTTCTATTTGTGTGTGACCCTCTAGGATTACACTAAGTTGACAATGAGCCCAAACATGAACCCATAAGATATGATTAGGTTCTAGCAAACCGTCATACCTACCCAAATAGTGTAACTAGATACAAGTTCGCATTCCTTTTAGAACATGTCACAATCCCTTTGTCCACGATGTCATTGAACACAAGTCATGGTCAACAAGTCAACTTGTATTGTTCAATACTTTCTCGATTCCGAATATGTTGATAATCCAAATGATATTGATCCAATCAATCCATTTGAGTTTGGACAAACATTTCACCAACATCATTCCTTCGAGGGGCCCAAGCTTGACATCTCTCCGAAGAGGGGACAAACCATCTAGCTTATTATTCTTCCCTACGTGAATCAAATCATGCCAATCATACACTTTATAACTACCGTGTTAAGGCAGCGTTTGAATATGTCAAACATAATCTTCATCAAGTGGAAGACTATAATAATTCATGTCTAAGGATTCAAATAACATAACGAATATGAGATTTATATATGACATCGACCATGACATAAATCTCATACCGCGGGTCATGTCCAGTACCTTGTTCCAAACAAGTACCCATAAATCTAACATGATCATCCCATGATCATTTAGCCTTTATACTAGTGCTTAACAAGCTCTAGGGACGGAGATTATTATAAGCAAACACGAGCCATAATAATAATCTTATTATCTCTTTATTATTATGAATAAAATGATAACTTATACAACATTTAACAAACGTGCCTAGGGCACCAAAACCAACAATCTCCCACTTGCCCTAGGCCCAATTCCCTAGGTATCCAATACCCATGGACCCAACATAACCATCATGTTGGCTTGTGGAAGTTCCTTTGTTAGCGTGTCCGCAACGTTATCATTACTTGGTACTTTGCATATATTTACGTCTCCCTTATCAACGATTTCTCGAACGATAAGAAAACGCCTAAGTATGTGTTTGGATTTAGGATGTGCTCTTGGTTCCTTTGCTTGATCAATAGCACCACTATTATACTAACAAGGTCTATTGGTTTTAGCAATACTAGGAACCATCTCAAGTTCACCAATAAACTTCTTAATCCAAACAGCTTCCTTTGCAGCATCCAATGCGGCTATATACTTAGATTTAGTCGCAGAATTAGTGACTGTACTCTGCTTGGAACCATTCCAACTTACAGTTCCACTATTTGACATATGCACAAAAAAAAACTGATTGCGATCTATTATCATCTTTGTTGGTTTGGAAGCATGCATCCGAGATCATTTTCCATACCTTCATAGATCATAAACGAATCTTTAGTCCTTCTAAAGTACTTTAAGACTCGCTCTCATAGCCATCCAGTGAATCTCACCGGTGTCGGATTGATATCTACTCGTTATGCTCCAAGCATTAGATATATCCGGCTTAGTACTTATCATGGCATCATGGATCCAATTGCCGAAGCAAATGACATCTCATTCATTTTCTCATGCTCATCTTTTGTCTTTAGGACATTGAGTCTTGCTTAGAGGAAATCCATGTAACATTGACAAATGTCCTCTCTTAGAATTTTCCTTGCGGAATCTTCTTATGACTTTGTCAATGTATGTACATTGGCTTTAAACCATTTAGCTTCCTTGATCTATCTTTATAGATCTTAATGCCAATGACTTACGCGGCTTCATCCATATTCTTCATTGCGAAACACTTTCTTAACCAAATCTTTACAGATTAAAGTGTAGGAATGTCGTTTCCAATGAGCAATATGTCATCCACATATTAGATAAGGAATAGCACCATGCTCCCACTAATCTTCTTGTATATACAAGATTCATCTTCGTTCTTGATCAAGCCAAGCTCTATGACTTATCAAAACGGAGATCTCATCTCCAAAAAGCTTGCTTCAATCCATCCAATGAATCTTCGCAACTTTCATACCTTTTGGAATTTTCTTGACTATCAAAACCTTTAGGTTGTATCCAATACATCCTTAAGTGAGTTCCTGTTGAGGAACGCTTGTTTTGACATCATTTTGTCAAATTTCACATTCCAAATATGAACATGTGACTATGAAAATTCTAATAAGTTTCTTGCTACCCATGTAAGTCTTTCTCCAAGAAAAGTCATTCATCTCCTTTGGTTTTTACACCTTAGGTTAGAATGATCAAGTTCCAAACTTGATTACTATACATGAATTGCCTTTTAGATTTTATGACTCCAAGCCATTAATCTAAATGTGGAGTTGATATTGCATCTTTGATAGGTGGTAAATACTTCATTCTAAATGAACTTTACCTCAATACTTTCTATCTCGAAATATCCAATATTTCTTCTAATAGATTGTATTTTATCATGTGTGCAAGTACTTGTATATCTTGAACGGATTTTCACAACCCCTTGTGAAAACTTGTTCAACTTCCATCTCAGGTTAAAATATATTTTCTAGGTCTCGAACCATTCGAGATACATTTTACTCCCACTGATTCTTTTAGAGATAAACCACTTATCTAGAAAAGTATCATCATAGTCAACAAACCATTTGTTTCTTATGAGTAAAATTATTATCCTCAAGTTTCCTTAGGATATCCCATGAAAGTATATTTATTAGATTTAAATGTGAGTGTGTCCCAGACAACTCCTTTCAAAAAGGATCTCACCATCTTAAATCTTTATGAAAGACAAACCAAGTTTTCTTTCACCATTTAACCTCTGTTGATAGAATTCAGATTAGTATAATCATAGCGGTTTTAAATACATAACCCCAAAATGAATAATAGAAGATCACTTTGACTTTGTCATCCAACGAACCGTATCCAATAAGGTTCTTAAACTTCCACGCAGACATATCATTTGATATTCTTAGTGAAGTTAATTTGTGAAACCATTTCACAACTTTAATGATGACTGTCAAATTCTTGGTTTAATTATTCATCATCATGATCCAATCATAATTTTTGAATAGTTTTACCAAGTATAACCAAAATTCTCTTTTAGCATTTCTTCTTAATGCACCATATACATCGAAATGTATTAGGTCAATTAAGACATTAGCCTTTTTACCAATCATAGTAAAAGATGTCTTGATCCAAGTAAATAAAATTTGCATAAATCATGTGATTCCAAATCATATGACTTAAAACTCCGTCCCATGGAATTTTAGATATGCATTTCTCATTTATTTGATCAAAACAATAATGCATAAAGAATTTTAATTATTTATGTTATAGTCTTTATTACTTTGTTCTTCAAGATTTAGGATATAAGATTTATTTATATGATAACACAATGAAGTAAATCATAATAAATAAAGCACTTTTCTTATTCCAAATAAGAAATTAATATCCTTCATTATCTTATAACAAAATAATGTTTTCTACTTCATCAGTAAAGTCACTTTACAAGTGTTCTACGAACAATGTTGCAACCATTGCATCATTACTGTTTGTAGATAAAACTTTACTATAAGTAGTCTTTCATCTTACTAATTATTCTGGTATCCAATACCCAATAATTAAATTTAGAAGGAATAATTTATAACATAAATATTCCGAGTGGTAGTCCCACTACCATTCCTTTTATTGATCACCCAGAATTTTGACTACAATTCTAAATGGTCAATCCAATTGCCATTTTACCAAATTGCATCTATTAGAGTTATTATTATAACCAAAATTATTTCCTTTAGGATTGACAACTCTTGTCTTACTTGTCTTTTGGCATTTGGCCTCTTTCCATCATGAACTATGAGCATTGGAGAACCATTCTCCAATATCTTCATCTTCGCAGTTTTTCAGCATGTTAATGCAATTCGAAGAAATTTTTATTCATTTTAAGCATGTTATATTCCATCACTAAGTGATCATAACATTTAAACAATGAATCAAAAATGAGATCCATGGCTTGCTCCAATCCAATTGGGCAACCAAGTTTCTCAAGATGCTCTATGTAGCCTTTATCTTAAGCATGTGAAGTTTCATTTATTGCCCTTCACTCATTTTGCAATGAGTGAATGCAACAATGGTTTTATACCTCTCTTGCTTAGATTGCTCTTTGATACATGTAACTCAACTCCATACCTATCTAATAGGCTTCTACAAGTTCCAAACTTTGTTGGAGTTTAAGAGCACATAATCGTGAGCATAAGACAACTCACATTCCTAGAATCATACTCATGATTCTTGTGATTGTCTACTCCGGCATTGGTTCTTTTAGGAATAGGCCCATCAAGAATGTACAACCCATCTTCTTGCCTTAGAACCATTCTTAGACTCAGGATCCAATCCATGAAGTTTGTACCATTCTTTGAAGCTTTATCCTTAACAAGGATTAATCGCAACGATTTTAGTTGTCATCTACAACTTATGCAAAATTTCCAAAATTTTACAAGTACCAATCTCATTAAAGAGGTAAATAATGTATTTTCCAAAAATACTCCCACTAAATTATATAACCTTCATATACATCCAATGTATAATATAATTTAAATGGGCTAAGATCCAACTTTAATTTAATTCTAAGTCCGCTATGGCGGATTACACAAAATCAAATTAATTAGGTAGACAACCCTGTCAATCATATCCCATATGACTCTTAGATCCTTTCATGAGACTCTTTTAAATTGGGCTAAGATCCAACTTTAATTTAATCTTGAGTCCATGGAGGCGGACCGCTCAAAATCAAATTAATTAGGTAGACAATTTCTTGTCAATCATATCCAATATGATTCTTAGTGATCCAATTTCAAAAGCATGTTTAATCTCATCTTTTGCCTAGGCCCAAAACTGTTTTGACGCCTTATTAAGTCCAACCATTTTAAACGCATGGTTGATGTGCCTCGCTAGGGCGTGCCCACATCATCCATCTTGCTCATACATAGATAAAGTCAATGTACCTCGCTAGGGCGAACCCACATTAAAATTACCCATGCACTAACAAGTGTTTTAATCATGGCATGGCAAGAGGACTTAAAACTTTCTTTGAAGGTTCATCACATATAGAATACAACATATTTATGAGCACACAAGATAAACATGTTACGCATCAAGTTTAGCCACTAAATTAATCTCCATTAATTTAAGCACAACATTTATGTGTCATTAGTTTCTCTATAATTATGAGGATGAGATTATTTGAACTTTGGTCATCATCTCCAAATCAAGACAACAAGAAGTGCGGCCGAACTAAGCCATTGGCAACCACAATTCCGCACTAATTCAAGAAACAAGAAAGTAGTCTATGTGGCCGAAAGTAAGCAATAGATGGTCTCGATGAACGTAGGCCAATTGCATTCACAATTCCACATGGATCTTCAATCATTGAATCAAGAACTTTGTTTCTTAATTTTAGCAATTATGAACTCTTCATAATTCTAATTTCATTTTATTTGAAACATTGATTGCGATCAAGTTTGGGAAACACAATCTCGATGAACGTAGATTAGCCATCCAAACCTTGAACTAATCTTAGAATCACAAGACTAAAACAAATAGGAGATTTAAACCCAAGATCCACACCCAAAACCCAAACCCTACCCCCATGCCAAACCCTAGGTCCGGCCGGATCAAGGCTTGGGTCCGGTCGGACCCCTTGCGAAAAATCCAAATTTTTAAAGTTCCAAAATTTATCTCAAAATGTTTTTCCCGATTCAATTAGGATTTGGTGTTCTTGGTGATCCAATCACCATGATCATCAAAACCTGAATAAACGATTTATTCTTGAATCCCTAGAATATCAAAACTTTGATCCAATCAAAAATTGATAATCCAAACAATTGTAAATCCTCCATAATTTTAATTGCGATTGAACAGTGCGATTAAAGTTTATAAAACAATAAACCACATAAAACGCATTGACCACATAAACATCATAATTCCAATATTCAAATCATGCTAGGCACATAAACAATTTATATACACACAACATGATTTTAGTATTGAAATAATCAACATGAACGGGGCTCTGATACCACTGTTGGGTTTCGTTGTAACATGCGCAGCGGAATTAAGCATTTAAAATTTATAAAAAACCCAAAGCCCATAGATCCATTCATATGATTAAGTCAAATACAACATAATGAATACTAGAATACTAACCCTTGATGCCTTTGATTTTGCAACCTTGAATTCGATGGAGGCTTGAAATCTTGATCATGAACAAAGCAAGAATCACGAACTATGAAGATGATAAGTTTCACCCTCTAGCGGTATCCACACCACGAACGAATATCAAGAACACTTGATCTTGGTTGCTAGACCAAATTATGAAACACGCTTTCACAATTATAAGAACTATACGGAATTATGAATATTCTTGTTCTTCATTTGTGGGATCTTAGAACAAGAAAATAATCTCCCAAAACCCTTTGGAGGCACTCATAATCATGTGCTTAATGACTGCTGAAAGGATCCTTAAATAAGTCCTAATCCTTAACCCTTAAGGACTTAGGAAACCTAAATCCCGTCACCAAATTAGGCAACAAGGAATTCTGGCCGACTTGACTGGCACGATCGTGCCCTACAATCTGGCATGGTCGTGCCATCTAGTCCGCGCGAATTCCCCAGTCGCCCATTTTCGGCACGGTCGTGCTTGGTAATTTGGCACGGTCGTGCCAATCATGTCGACAGGTTTGCCTTGGTTTGGATTTATGGCACGACCGTGCCATTTTAAGGCGCACGACCGTGCAAGAGCCAAACACTGATATTTTTCCATAATTCCCATTTAGTCCTTTACGATTCGTTCTATTTGTGTGTGACCCTCTAGGATTACACTAAGTTGGCAATGAGGCCAAACATGAACCAATAAGATATGATTAGGTTCTAGCAAACCGTCATACCTACCCAAATAGTGTAACTAGATACAAGTTCGCATTCCTTTTAGAACATGTCACAATCCCTTTGTCCACGATGTCATTGAACACAAGTCATGGTCAACAAGTCAACTTGTATTGTTTAATACTTTCTCGATTCCGAATATGTTGATAATCCAAATGATATTGATCCAATCAATCCATTTGAGTTTGGCCAAACATTTCACCAACATCATTCCTTCGAGGGGCCCAAGCTTGACATCTCTCCGAAGAGGGACAAATCCATTTAGCTTATTATTCTTCCCTACGTGAATCCAATCATGCCAATCATACACTTTATAACTACCGTGTTAAGGCAGCGTTTGAATATGTCAAACATAATCTTCATCAAGTGGAAGACTATAATAACTTCATGTCTAAGGATTCAAATGACATAACTAATATGAGATTTATATATGACATCGACCATGACATAAATCTCATACCGCGGGTCATGTCCAGTACCTTGTTCCAAACAAGTACCCATAATCTAACATGATCATCCCATGATCATTTAGCCTTTATACTAGTGCTTAACAAGCTCTAGGGACGGAGATTATTATAAGCAAACACGAGCCATAATAATAATCTTATTATCTCTTTATTATTATGAATAAAATGATAACTTATACAACGTTTAACAAACATGCCTAGGGCACCAAAACCAACACTAGACGGTAGTTTTCTCTTGTCTTTTAATGGTCACTGATAAATTAGGCAAAGATTGAGCAATGATGCGTAAGGAACCAAATTTTACGGGAGACTAAAAGGCATTTGTGTTCCTTAAAAATACTCCCTCTGTCATAGAATGATAGTCCCCCTATTTTTATGGGTTTTACGAAAGAACTTTGAGTAATAATTAGGGCTACTTTTAAGTATTCTAATGAAATTTTTGAAATTGTTCTTGATACACCATTATAAATACTATTAATATCAATTTTTAAATTCACATTAACATAATTATAAGTAGCATTTATAACTGCTTAAAGTTCCCTCGTAGTAACAACGAAAAAATGTGGACTATTTTTCTGGGACGTAGGGAGTATTACTTTATCTGCCTCAAAGTATAAATTCACCCTCCTATTTGCATGAACATTAGGATATAGTGAAAGTGATATAAGTATTGTGAGTATAAAAGTGAAGTATGAGAGAATGAATGGGAGGGCATTGTAAGTTGATTGGTGTTGTAAGTATAAAAGTAAAGTAGGAGAGAAAATCAGTGAGAAAAATAGTAAAAATTCTTTGTCATTTTTAGAAATGGATATATATTCTGAGACATACTAAAAAGGAAATATGAACATATACTCTAGGACGAAAGGAGTAGTAGATATTTTATAGTCCCTCCATCCCAGAGTATATTTCACCTTTCTTTTTAGTCTGTCCCAGAGTATATGTCAACTTCCTAAAATGGCAAAGAATCTTTACTATTCTTCTCACTCATTCTCTTTTCTACTTTACTTTTATACTCAAAACACCAATCAACTTACTATTCCTCTCACTCATTCTCTTTTCTACTTTACTTTTATGCTCAAAACACTTACATCACGTCCACAATTTTTTAATCTCCATGCAAATGAGAGGGTGGACATATACTCTGAGACGGAGAGAATAGATAATAACTTTAAGGTGAAAATTTTAAGAAAAATCAGTTATTCCTAACAATTAGTAAAAACATGTTATTAAAATGGGCGGTGGTACTTTGTAAATATTGGAACTTGTTTTAAAAATGCACATTTTTTTAAAGAACTAGCACTTTTTTCAAATGCGCGGTGACATTTTTATAAATAATTTGCATTTTTCAATCGCGTGGTGGTATTTTGTAAATAATTGGAACTTATAAATACAACACCACTATAACTGACACCCCTTAACACATGGATTGACACTCATTAACACATGGACTGACACTCTTTGACATATGAACTGGCACTCATATACACATGAACGCACTCTCTACATATGTACTGACATTCAATAATACCTGAACTTGCACTCTCAAACACTAGAACCGGCACTTGTAGATACTGGAACTGGCATTCTATAAACACATCACTCAATAACACATGAAGTGACACTTTTGAACACTACAACTGGCAGTTTTAAACACAAAAACTTTCACTCTTAAACACTAAAGCTGACACTCTTTAAACACATGCACGGGCACTCGTATACACTACAACTGATACTCGTGTACACTACAACTAACACTCTTAAATACTATCGCTAACAATCTTATAACACCCCAAGTGCCACTTAATAATATATGAACCGACAATCTTAACTACAACTGTCATTCTTAAACACTATAACTGGCCCTCATAAACACTGCCACTGGCACCACACTAAGTTCCACTTATTTGCAAAAATATCACAGCGCGCAAAGTTGCACTTATTTACAGTTTTATTACTCAATCCATCTAATAATAAATCCATTTTTTTGTCAGTTTATAACCAAACCAAAAAGTTACTAAAATCTACTACATCTGTCCCTAAATGAGCGTTCAAATTTCATTTTAAGGGACATCTGAAAATGTCAACTTTTTGTACACTTTGGTGGCAAAGATTCATATATAATATTGTAATCTCCTTTCCAAACGTTTAGTTTTGCACATATAAAGAGACCGGTGAAAAAAATTTCGAAAAAAAAAACATTTAGGTACAAAGTTATGCTAAAAAAAGACACTCATTTTGAAACAAATATTTCTTGAAAATGGACACTCATTTAGGGACAGAGGGAGTAATTATTTTCATGAAGTTTTAGAAATTGATATTCATAGTATGTACTCCCTCCGTCTCAGGTTAGTGTGAACTTATTTCTTTTTTCGTCCGTCACAGGTTAGTGTGAACTGCCTAAATATAGCAAAGAATTTTTACTATTCCTCTCACGCATTCTCTCTCTTACTTTACTTTTACACTCACAACACTAATCTAACTTACTATTCCTCCCACTTATTCTCTCTCCTATTTAATTTTTCATACTCACAAATAGGGATGGCCCACGCCGGTTCCGGTTCGGAACCGCCGGTTCCGGTTCGCCATTTATGTGAACCGTAACCGGCCCGTGGTTACACCGGTCCGGTTCCGGTTACCACAATCCGGTTCCGGTTAGGTTCCGGTTCCGGTCCCCCCCCCCTTAAAATTATTGAAAAACAAGGGATTTTCGGTCTGGTTCCGGTTCCGGTCCGTTTCGCCATTTATGTGAACCGTAACCGGCCCGGATGAATGGTGGTTCCGGTTTATTCGCCGGTTTGCTTCGTGCTTCTCCGGTCCGGTTTTCCGATTCCGGTTCGGTTTGGCCATCCCTACTCACAAACACCTCCTTCCATTATTTATCTCTCTTACTTTTTCTTAATTTTTGTGCCCAATATTTTGGTTCACACTAACTAGGGACGGGGGAGTATTTTATGAAGCATCAGTAATAATATTTAAAATTTTATAAAATATACTGAAATTTAATTAATTTTCATCAAATTTTAATTAAGTTAACCAAAAAATCAAAGTTTTGAATTTATTTTTGTACGGGAGGAATATTATCCTATAACCTACTATTGTGATGAATTAGGATCGATACAAGAAACATTGTCGGTTATGTAAAATATGGAGAGCGATGCCAGTTATTCACATGGGCTCTAATTTTGTAACCCTCAATACTTGAATAATAATTGCAAGGATAAAGCCTAAAATTTTAATTAAATGTTGAATGAAGAAGCCCAATCAAAATTTTAAAAAAATATATATATCAACAAAAGAACTCAAACAAAATTTTAAGCAAATGATGAAGGAAGAAATAAATAACGAAATTAGGGCAGGATTTTAAGTTGTTTATGACGCTAAACCTTAGTAATCTCAGCGTTTTCACTGGTACAATTTAGTATAATTCTCATGTGGAAGCCGTCTCGTTAGGGATATTTGTGTTAACTTATTTATAGGCTCAGTTGTAGCCTTATGGCATTATTGTAGCCTTCATAGCATTATAAATTAATAATAAAAAAATTGCATGTATTGGTGATTATAATAGAGAAACTACTTGCTTCATGCTTTTCTTCCCGAAATTGGATATATATGTATTTAAAAGTATTGTGAGTGTGAAAGAGGTTGTGAGTGTGATAAGTTGAGTGAGATTTATAAATAGAGCCCAAAATTAAGTGTGCATATGCGAGTGGGTTAGATTGAATAGAAAAATAATACAGTAAACTTTATAAAAATTGAATTTTGAGGAAGAGGGCGTATATATAATATACTAACTCTGTCCCACTCATTTTTAACCGGAAGACCACCTTGTTTGTTGAATTTGGAGAAATAAGTACTCCCTCCCTCTGTCCCTAAATGAGTGTCCAAATTTCATTTTAAGAGACACTGATAATCTCAACTTTTTGAACAATTTGGTAACAACGATTCATATATAATCTTGTAATCTCCTTTTCAAACCTTCAGTTTTGCACGTATAAAGAAACCGGTGGAAAAAAAATCGAAAAAATAAAATAAAACATTTAGAGTTTAGAGAGAAAGTTATGTTCAAAAAAGATACTCATTTAGGGACAAAGATTTCTTGAAAATGGACACTCATTTAGGAACAGAGGGAGTACTTGATAACCCATTCTACAGTAAAGCAAAACGCAACGTATTGAAAAAGTGTGACAAACAAAAACCAAGGCGTTAGATTGCGCTCGCTCCGTAAATTCCAAAAGTAGATTGTAGAATGAGAGAAATATCTACTACTATTGTTTTAAGGCTTAAGAAGAACAAATGCACCAAAAGATGAACACCTCCATCATTGCCTATCTGTACCAAGACCCTGACAATTCTAGCCAAATGAAGCAAAAGATAAAAACAAAATCACTTTCTGCCAGTACTGAGACGCGGTTTGCTTTTAACGTCAGACTCCTGTTTCACAAGAACACCATACAATGGAACACAGTAAGCAACAACCAACTCTAATGTCTGGTAAATGTTTAGAGAGAGTATTGGGATGAGAGTTAATAATTGGTTTCACCTGTGGCATGTGTAGAAAAATATTGGTCTTTGCTTGTGTTGGATTATGATTTTCTGCACCTTTATGCCAATCATAGCATACCTGTATAAAATCATCATATAATTATAGACAAACCTTCAGATTAATCTTAGAAAGATAAGTTTGTATGCTTCTATTCTCAGGCATACACATACTTCCTCCGTCCCAACTAAAATTACACACTTTGAGTTGGGCATGGGAATTAAGGAGTGGTGTAGAAATTGTGAGTGAAGTACCGTGAGTACGAGAAGTGGGTTCCAAGAATAAAATAAGTATTATAAACTTACCATTTACGGGTTGTGTAATTTTTAATGGGACACCGAAAAGGGAAATTAGTGTGATTTTGGTTGGGACAGAGGGAGTAAATATTAAGGATGCACAAACACTCTTAGTAATGTTAACGGGTGTTTCTCACGTATGTGTGTGTGAGAGAGAAAGGTATTGTCCAATGGTAACTTTCAGATTAACGATTACATACCGCATAAGCATATATCGAGCCATCATTGTTGAACGCACTGCAAGGAATAGGCTGATTGCACCTCAACATTGCCTGGATAAATTAATCACCGACAATTAAAATATGAAGATTCATAATAACGCAATTGCAATGCAGTTCCTAGATCACTCCAAGAGTGATGTAATGTAACATCCAAGTAAAATTCTACAGCAATGAGTTGGCAGATCCCCGACGACCACAAATTTCTTTTTCCTTGTCATCCTTGTGTTATTAATCAATTAATAAACCTCACTAAATCTGCTAGAGTTTGAATTAAATAAAATAAATGAATACAAATATGGATTTAGGACTTCTCAAAAATTATTATTTTACCACAATAAATTGTCTTCATAATTGGCATGCTAGATTTCAAGCAGGGTTCACACATAGATAATGAAACTTGAAAATGTAAGAAATTCAATTCCAAAAGAAACAACGAGCTGAAGATCAAAGAAGGGAGACCAGGGATACCTTAAGTCTTTGTTTGCTATCTTTGTCCCAAAAGTTAAATGCACCATCAGATCCTGCGGTTGCAAAAGTGTGGTGCACCTGAAACAAATAGTGGATATGGGAGGTGTATGAATCCCAGAAATTCACACGGATAAAATCCTAGGTCTTCATGAGAATGCTTTCAAGAAGCTAGAAAACCCGCTTTTTCAGTAAGATGAGAAAGCAAGCTTTAGGTGTTTACTTGGACAAAAAAAAATGAGTACGCGATTAGAAACTGTTACGTGTATCCCAAGCGCGCTGTCAAGTTCAACTTCATTAACAGATACAATTACCCCCAGTATGTTTTACATGAACACTGAAAGTACTAACAGGGCCCCTGGAATTCCAGATGGTTTTCAATCTTTGGCTTTTCAATAGTGGAAGTTAAAACATACCCATGGTTGAAACAGCGTAATAAAGAAAAATAATATTCAAGGAAAACTGCTGTTTGTTTGACATGCCAAAAAAAAAATTAAAAAAAAATGCATCCAATTAAAAAAAAAAAAAAAAAAAAAAAAAAAAACAGAAACACATTTCACAAAACAAAAGGTCGTGCTCTGAATCAAGTGTGCTTTGTGGGGGTTTTTTGTTTTGTAACTGGTTGAATGAAAAGGTGAAAAATGAGAGGAGAAGGGAAAAAATGTGGCCCAAAGAGAGAGAATGATAACCATTAAACAGATATATGAACCATAAAAAGAACAGCGAAGATGAATGGGTCAAACTCTTTTGAGTCTTTCTCTCATTTCCTAAATGAGTATGTTTCGGGGGAAACTAGTTTCTCTGTAAGTTATAAAAAGTCCACTTTTTAATATTAGTATTACCCTTAAACCCTAAACTTTAAAACTTAAACCCTACAAAAACAGGATTTTTTATAACTTATGGAGGAACTAGTTTCCGCCAAAATTTTATGTTCCTAAATTGGCATATGCTTTTACATCCTAGTTGACCGTCAAAGTACACCAGATTGAAAACGCAAGTAGCAATTTACCTACATTTCTCGTGAAACCTTATCACTGTTCATGTCGTTTAACGTGAAGGCAATGAACGAGGCTCTTGTTTGCAATAGTTTTGACTTTTGAGGTTCAGCCCTTGAAGAGCATCGGATATCTATAATGTAATGCTTAAAGAAAACCTCCAAATACCAATCGGAGACAAGAATATTCTTGTTCACCAGAACTCGACTAGCAATCTTTTTTCATTTTCCCCTTCTTGATTTTCAGATCTGAGGATCAGTAGTGAACTAAGTGATCGGTCGTGGGAAGGAGAACCGAAATGGGGAACAGAGAGAGAGAGAGAGGGAGAGGGATGGAGGATGGGACTGGGCTAACTTCTAAATGGATAAAGGCAAAACTGATACAGCCCATTCATTGTCCATTTTCAATTAATTGATTACCCAGCTGTGCATGGAGGTTGTGCTGAACCCAAGCTCAACATACTCTCTTGCTCTGTAACTAGAATGAATATGTCTATCTACTTTTAACCCTTTTTTACTAATTGTAACTTGTAAAGATATAGTAGACAAACTAGTAATTTTTACACTCTGCTTTTAGAAATGTGGCTCTTTTTAGGGACAAACAACAGAAAGTGCAACTCATTTTTCGTAATGGATGGAGCAACTTTAAGAAATAAAGATCTTACAGGGTGAAAATTCAGCGAGTTAACAGAGTATATGTCATTTCCCTCTCTATGGCATTTAAAAGTGAAGTTTTTGCCTTGTTGCTGGTCATCAAGGTGATGGACACCAACCCTTCCTTCAATTGATCCAACCTACAAAAAAGTAATATCAAGATGAAAAGTTAAAACAGTATATCTCCATTTATGATCCAGTATCAGAGCGAAAAGGACTATCTAAAAACCTCTCTTCAACATCTAGTAATCTAAAACAAAAAAAGATTCCTATCCACATCAACTGTTCAATGAACACATATAAAACATCTTAAAAACTAAGAATCAAGATAGGGTTGAAATCAGCAAAGCAGGAAAATAAAATAAAATCTGTGCTATACATTATGCAAAACATGAGATTTATGACATGAGCCACAAAATATACTGCAGCATGAAGAGCTGTCTTGCTGGATCAGGCATAGTTGTGAAAGGCGAGCGCCGCCTTTTTGACGTCGGCCAGCCTTTGGTTGTGTGACGACAGGCAACGCGTTTCTTGGTTATGGCTCGAAGTCGAGGTGTGATGCGTCCGCTTTTGGAAAGGCGTAATAGGTGTATGTGTACTACTAAACTAATTTTGGTTTTAATTGTTAACTTAAGCTGCATCGTTTGGGAAAAGGCGGGGCAAACATAGCTTTTGGCGTGCACAAGAAAGAAAAATAGCCCTAATATCTCTCAAGCGACCGAAAGAAAAGAAGTGCAACAAGACAAATGATGGAAAAGAAGTGCGACAGCAACACAAATTTCTTAATTATTATTAAATTGAGATATGCAGTTTATATTTCTCGTTACTCACTTACTCTGGTTTTCTTTTCCTCTTTACTTGTGTCTCAATTAGCTGTTTGAAGTTCCAATTATATTTTATGTTCATCTTTAGGTATGTAGGTTTGAGGTTATATATTGTACAACTTATGTTCATATATCATTCTCATTTCTAAGATGCTTTGGAAATAATTCACACTTTTTAAAACTAATATTTGTTTATAATATGACTATTGTCTTACAATTCTCCCTTTTGGGTTTGAATTTTGTTGCGTTGCTACTCCTCCGTCCCATAAAGATAGTCCCATTTTTTTAGAAAACTTTAATTGAACTTTGAGTCTTTGACCAATGATTTTATGCTAAATTAATTGTCATTATTGATATGAATTTGAATGTAGTATCCATAATAAGTTTTAGAATTTCATTTCGGATAACAAGATTAAAATAACATTATTGGACAACCTTCAACCTAAGATATCAAAAAAAAGTGAGACTACCTTAATGAGAATAAGGGAGTATCATTACATATGGAATTGTGACATTTATTTAGTGCAAAACATATTTTAAGCTTTGTTTAATACTATATGTTGCACATATGTTTTTTTTACTGTTTTTATTGTTTTATTTTATTGCCTTGCTCGCCTTTCGGCCTTTCGCCTTTTTTAGGAACCACTCATCTGCCTTTCGCCTTTAATAACCATGACTATCAGATTACCAGAAAAAAATATCATATACTATCCCATAGCAATCTAAGCATAATTGGCAATTGTTAGCCAAAAAGATGGAATCATTGGTCTCCTTTACCAATCATTGATATAATCACACAACGGAGGTCATGAAACTTGACCAAACTTTGACCTTAACCAGCCTACTCAAGCACTAATACAAGTCATATTCATGCAAGTATTGCAGCTGGAGGCACAAAATGATACCCAATTCTGGTTCGTATATAAAAATTAAGATCCAGTTAAACAAATTTTAAAACTGATTGCTGCATCTATACAACTCTCAGATTCTTCATATTTTCCTCTCTGATTATCAAATTATTATATATCTCCATTTTACTCATACTTTCTCAAAAAGTGTTTAAAATAAAAATATAATATATACAAAAACTTCTTAGTCATCATATGTCATCATTATCTATTATGGTTAAAGCGGAGGGCTGGATATGAAACCTTTTTTTTTGGGATTTCAAAAATTACCCTCAGAATGACCAACTATAAATAACTACCCATAATGCTTAACTTTCTAACTCCTTCCACTTTCTCTTATCACTCAAAAAACACCCACTCCTAAAACTGTTTAAGCAAATCAGTTTATAAAATTTGTTTTTAGAGTAAACAATATTAAAATCTATAAAGTTTATAAATAACTTATGTGTGCAAGTTCACTAGAAAGTTATAGGTCACAAGTAACTAGTTCGGTAAGAACATTGACATACAGATATTGTCGAGCATCTCGATTAACATCGTATCAACAAATGACACTAATATGCCCATCATCATACAAAACCTTAATAACAAATTGAATTAATAAGCCCATCAATTTTCTCGAACCTCCGAGTGGGTGGAGTTCACCACATGATTATCCCTTTTATGACCACAATTCTGGCAATAAGTTTCCACAAATTGCACAGTGACACTGAGCATAAAACGAGCACAGACTATGAGAATCGACAACTAAAGATACTGAATGCAGTTGTACAGCAGCAAGTTAGCTCCTAATTTGTGGCCAACTAAAACCAAACATGTCCTAACTCCTGCCCCAACAAGCAATTCAGATTCTGCAATATTTTTATTATCTAGTGTAATGCTGCTAATGGAGTTCAATAGCCCCTAGTATAAGCACGTTATGCAATAGAGTATACCTTGAACTTATTTCACATATCAAATCAGATGCAGATTCAAGCAACATTAAGGGTAATAGCATGATAAGATGAATACGAAACTTACGAGGAAACCTTGTTGATCTGGAAAGGCAGCAACACACCTAGTCTGGTACTTAAGGGGTGAAGTAATTCTCTTAAACTCAGCCTGTTGTTGAACAATTGTCAAGTGAAGCAAAAGCCAAAATAAATTATAAGATCAAACACGGAACTTTAAAAGGCAAATATATAATTTCTGTATATGGAACTGAGATCTTGCAAACCTTACAACTGGCGGATATTTAACATTTCGGGAGATATCAGAGATGAACTCTAAATATAACAACAAAGAGCACACATTGTAGCCTCACCCTCAAATATAACTAAAGGAAATTTATAAAGCAGCATCTGTTATGTTCTTCATAAACCTGACTTTATTTCCAGCCATCTCTAAGCGAGTACAACTACTCTTTTTCCCTAGCTGGGTGCATAATGCACAAACAAAAGGCTTCGAAAAGGGCTCTTTGATTCACAAAATGGTACAAATGCTTTCTTTTACGTAATTTATCCTGAGCCATATGTGTCCACTTTCACAGTATGCTACTCTTTATATAACCCCTGCCACATGCACACGATTGAAGCAGACACATGTCATCATTGCGTTCTCTCTTTTGCCATTTTATATTGTAATATTCTTTTCATATAAAATGTGAAACCGAAACAGGCTTTACATAATATCCCCCTCTCTTCAAAATCAGTCAAGATATGAAACCGCAATCACCTCAATGAAATCGCAATTACAATAAATAGTATTGAACGGCAAACAGTCTCTGAGTCTGATTCACACTTTTTTTTTTTAGTTTCTTTCTGCTGGTCCATTGTTGAGAAATGGGGATCTTTCATTTTACAATTCCACCCTTACTAGTTTGGCTTTTCCTTTACCTTAGACTAGGAAAGCATTTAGTCCGGAGGCTGCTTGGCCTTTGTGGATTAAATATAGTATGATATCAACAATACATAAGAAGGGGAGCCTTGGTACACCGGTTAAGGTGTTGCCGTGTGACCTGGAGGTCACGGGTTCAAGTCATGGAAGCAGCCTCTTGCAATGCAAGGTAAGGTTTGCCTACATTTCACCCTTGTGGTGGGGACCCTTCCCCGGACCCTCGCTATGCGGGGATGCCTTGTGCACAGGGCTGCCCTTTTTTTTTTATATCAACAATACATAACATGAACACTTCAAAATAATAATATTTTTTTAAAAAAAAATCTCTGCAGCTTTGTCCAATTATAACCAACTGAAATGAAATGTGCTTCGAAAGCAATGGGTAAAAAACTGTTCCCTGTACCCCTGCTAATAACAGTGCAGAAGTTTAGGTAGTCTTTTCTCATGGTCAATGAACCCATTTGAACCATCTTCCAGCAATTGGACAATAAAGAGTCAGTACAACAGTACCTGAGGGTTCTGCAAGTTGAATACTATAAGATTTTTATCTGCTGTGCCAACAACCATCAGGGGATGTCTCACTGTAAGTGCATAACAGCGCTCAGGAAGTTGTTGTGTATGCACAGGAGTTTGTTGTCTCAAGTCCCAGTACCTAAAAGAAAAGGATTTTTGCGGTTAACGTGAGCAAAGAAAAAGAACAGAAATGTAGGGAGAAAAAAAATTGCATACAGAGAAAACTGGGAGTGTTTTGTAAGTCAAAACATATCAGACAAACGTAAGAAAATAAAGTTGCTAAGGGACAAAGTAAAGTCAGAATTGAATAAACAAGAAGTGGACATGAAAGTCAACCCCCCTCAACTCCATAACTCATATATTGAAGACACGTTAGGCAATGGGGGTGATTAATAGCCACCAGGAAACCTGGGCCAAAGACAGCTAGAATATTGTCTAGGATTTCCACAAGAAAAGGAAAAGGGAATGCAATGGATACTGAAGGAAGAGGAAGACCGATATAACATAGGATTTTTTTCTATTCACTAGTTAAAAGATGAAAATGCTACTCTAGCAGATGATAAATCAACTATAAAGAGTAACTGCAACTCAAATTAAACTCACCCACCTCCAACACCCTTTCATCATAAAATAGAAAGCTGTGGAAGTGATAAAAAGCTAGAAGGAAAACTCGGGCTTCTCTTTGCATGTCAGTAGTCCCTTAGTCTCATATTTAAAGTCCACAACAACAACAACAAGAACAACAACATAGGCTTAGTCCCAACAATGTTTGAGGTCGGCTAACATGAATCATCATATGGAATCGTTAATGAAAAGAGGTGAGGGGGGAAATGTGAAAGCTAAGAAGAAATACAGTATGTGGGAAGAAAAAGAAAAAATAATAGAAATATATATATACATGCATGTGTGTATGTATGTATATAAAGGGGGGGATCAAAAAAAATAAAAATAAATAAATAAATAAATATATATAATATATATATATATAAATAAATAAATAAATAAATAAATAAATAAAAATCATCCACATGGATTTTCGCCCTCCAAAATCTCTATTTTGTACAAAAATGTCTTAACAGTACAGCTAACAATTGGTTTGTTTTGAGACGACTCAACTTAATAAGGGGTATATTAAAAAAATATACCTCATGTCCATTGGAAACTTAAGTGGCAAAATTGAGACTGCTAAAAAGGAAAAGTTGGCCAATCTAAATAAAACTGAGGGAGTACAAAAAATGCATCTTCATAAGAAAGATTAATACGCAGCAGAAAAGGCAGGAAAGACAGAGAGAATAAATAGTAGAAACAGCTCTTCCCATAGGTATGAAGGCACATACACTACACTACAAGGTGATATTAGAACATTGTTGTCCAGATAGGCAAACATTGTTGCAAATTTCCTCTCGAGGTGCCACTAGAATATCATATTTTTCAACCATGTAGTAGTAAACGGTGAAGATTAATGACCAATGCAGAACCGGTTCAACTAAAAATAATACACGCCTTAATGCAAATCAACGCAGCCTAATAATGCATTCTAACTGGTACCAAGTACCGATTAATGAAAATAAGCAATTAAAAGGTGAAGCAAATAACTAATGGAAGCACGCTGGGGAAATATCACACTATTTTAAAAGTTTTAAGGTCAGCATCATGAGAACAATTCACACCAACATAGACGGTCTCGCTAGGTTAAAAAGAATCAGAATCAACTCTCACCGAAGGGTCTTGTCCCAGCTTCCCGTGACCAAAAGACTCATTTCTGGGATCCAAGCAATCTCCTTAATGGGAGCATCATGCATTGCTACAGTTACTGGTTGGCTACCACCTAATGGCCACATCTTTGCTTGCTTATCACAGCCTCCAGAGAAGACAGTTGACCCGTCATCCTTCCAAGTTGAGCACAAAACCTTCAAGCACGAGAAGAAAATAAGTCCGTTTCACAGCTAACGTAACAAAAAGCATGGACGAAATAATAAAATGGCGTAGCAAGTAGGAGATGTATTACAGGCTGGTCGTGTGCTATTGATGCCTTGGGCTGGGAGCCAATAGAGGTTCCATTCTTTGATACCTCCCAACAACGTACCTGTGAAAATTTTGGTACATCAATGAAAATTACCAGAAACTGCATAAGGAATGAAAATTATATAGTACACTAGAATTTTCTTTTGCCCCCATTGACGAAAATACAGTTATATTTTTTTTGTTTCCCAGTCTTTGCCCCCGTTAATGAAAATTCCTGGCTCCGCCACTGTATGTATGTGTGAGAGGAAGTGATGAGTTAATTTATGTCCCCAGAATCACATGGAAACCTTCTTGAGTTGCAAAGGGCTCAAAACAAAAGTATTTCATATTGTTAACAATGATTGTGATATCAAAAACTAGCCCGTTCCTATACTACTAACTAACAACTTTCAACTTTCAATAACTAAAAATAATGACCATCTAAGATGGATGTGGCAGGATCCCAAAATCACACAATTACCCTAAGATCTCTTTTAGCATGCAAAGAACTCCAAACAAGATCATCATACAAATTGAGAAAGTGAGTATCCACCGTACCACTAACAGGATATTTCAATAACTAAAATCCATACACCAACATAAGAACCCCATAGAGCAAGAAATAAAAACAGCACACATTGACAAATAATGCTACACCGTCCAATAAGTGCACAACAATAGTAACATGTTGAGACAGCAATTAGGTATTTGAGGAATAAAGTAAACAAACAAAATAGAAAAGGTAATTGCAGCTGAAAGGTTGAAGCACACAAACCTGGTTATCCCAAGAAGTAGCAACGAGGTAATTGGCCTTGGGACTAAAACAAAGGCTTGATACAGAATCAGTAGGAGGCGACACGATCTACACAAAATACAAACAATATGAACCAATAAAATTAAACGAATTCACAAATGTCAAAGCTCAGTTCATTCAACTGCAAACAACCAGAAATCGTAACAAAAGAGAAACAAATTATTAAACCCCAGTGAATGTTAGTGAAGAGATCGTACCTCCGCGGATTTGTTGGGGTTTGAATTGCCGGCAGAAGCAATGCCGAAAGTCGACATCGAATTGGTAGGTGATGGAATAGTACAACTCTGCTACAGATGAAACCCTAATTTCCGCAGAGGGGAAGGTGGTAGAAGAAGGAGACGATACAGTGAGAGAGAGAGAGAGAGAGAGAAAGAGCCGGTGGTTTGAACGGATGAAAGAGGGAACTTAAAAAAACAAAAAAGCGTTGGAAGAACGCTAAGACATTTTTCTAGAAGGAAGGAAGCAAGCAGGTTGTGTTTTAATGGGCCGGGATTTATAAGTTTGGGCCGAATTGATGTTTCGTTTAAACTCAACCCCTATGGGCTATGGGCTGTAGCAGACACATGAAAATCCACTTCATTTTTTTTCATTGAATTGTAACTTGTGGACATTCCGTCCTTTTCATTAGAAACTACTTCGGCCCACTTTAATTGGACACAAAATCTATACTTATAGTATTTTAAAGTTGGTAAAACCAACCATAGGAATGACACATAAGCCTTAAATGGATTTATATTGATTTAGATGATGCCATGTAATATGACATTTGCAATCATAGAGTCTTTTGGCATTCTCCTATGTTAAAATAAAATGTAATAACCATAGATATGTAAGTCGATAATCTATATAAAATAAGGATATAAATAGTAAAATAAGGATATAAATAGATACATAATGAATCATGTTACCTTTATAGTGATTCTGTAAGAAGAGAATGATACCTAATAGAACATATATTCTTATATACTTCATCCGTCCCAATTTAAACTTTAAAAAAAATGGGATCAAGAATTAAGAAAAAGGTGATGCGTTGTGAGTGTAGATGGTTTGATAGGAGAGAGAGTGGAGTAGGGAATGGTTAGTGGGTAATTGTTGTGAGTATAACATGTGGGGCTCACAAATAAAGAAGTATAAAAATTAAAAAAATTAAAAAAAAAAAAAAAAAACTTTCCTTTTTAGGTTTTGAAGTTTAAAATTGGACAACCAAAATGAAAATTTTTGAAGTTTAAAATGGGACGGATGGAGTATAGAGTACTAGACTACGTTGGTCATAGATGCAATAAATTAAGAAGTGACTTTTTATTTTCAACTAAAATCACTAAGGAGTGACTTTGAAATCTAAGAACAGATTCATCGTGAATCAAGGGTAAAAAACGGACTTTGTTAGAAAAGTATGGGGGTCTTCGGCGGGGGGCCTGAACCTTTTTTATTCTACACATTAGGGCTTGACATGCCAAATTCTCGTCAATTAAGGGCTTTTTGACGGAATTTGTTAGAAAAGTCAGTTAAATCAACAAAACGGACGAATTTGTAATTGATATCAGGCTTTAGTGAATATATAGAAACTTAAAGGGTAAAAAATTAAATGTACACTATTTTATGCATATTCTTAAAGTTATTTTTTTTCTTCAAATAATCATAATTAAAGGATATTAAGAAAATTATACCCCCTCCGCCCCGCTCGAAATAGGATTTTGGTAAACCTGACTTTATGTTGACCAAGTCTTTTGAAGTAAATATAATTAACTTATCCTAATTAATTAAATGGGCTGGCCCACTCCAAAAATAAAACCCACATACCATATAAACCTAAACATTACCTTCCCTCCCCTTTTATTTCTTCTCAAAACCTAGCAGCCCTTTCTCTCTCTCTCTCTCTCTCTCTCTCTCTCTCTCTCTCTCTCATATCCCAACCTCCCGCCGCCACCACTCCCACCGTCTCCCCGCCACCCCTCCCACCGTCTACTCACCACCGCTTTCCCTTCCCAGCACTCCATCACACTTCTTCTTTCCCATCTCCATGGTTCCATCCGCATAGAAAACGTCGCCATTATCACCTCAGTCGCCGTCGCCGCCGCCGCCTTCAACTTCAGATCAGTATTCTTCTCTCTTTGTTTCTCTCTCTCTCTCTCTCTCTATCTCTCTCTCTCTCTCTTTCTCTCTTTCTCAAAATCGGATTTTTGAATTTTGAATTTTTGATTTGTGATTTGTTTGTGTTTTGTTTTAAATCTGGTGTGTTTGTTCATGTGTGTGTGTTCGTGTGTTTGTAGATCCATAGATCTGGTGTGTGTTTGTGTGTGTGTTTAATCTGATAATCCAAAAAAAAAATAACTTTAAGAATATGCATAAAATAGTGTACATTTAATTTTTTACCATTTAAGTTTCTATATATTCACTAAAGCCCCTAAAACTTGATATCAGTTACAAATTCGTCCTTTTTGTTGATTTAACTGAATTTTCTAACAAATTCCGTCAAAAAGCCCTTAATTGGCGAGAATTTGGCATGTCAAGCCCTGATGTGTAGAATAAAAAAGTTCACCCCCCCCCCGTCGAATACATTTCAAGCCCTAAATTGTCATTAACCTTTTTTTTATTATTATGTTACAAATCTTAAAGGGAGATGAATGAGTAGTTGATTTTGGATTATCAAAAGTCTTTATTTATAAATCAAATTAAATTAAAAATTAAAACATCTAATAACTATATGTTCATATATTAATCCCTAAAAGATGTAATCTAATTTAATGATTAATTGAATATGATAAATCTTTTGAAAT
Source organism: Campanula takesimana (assembly GCA_026119855.1). NCBI lineage: Eukaryota > Viridiplantae > Streptophyta > Magnoliopsida > Asterales > Campanulaceae > Campanula > Campanula takesimana. The sequence continues at coordinate 562,940 of JAOWBW010000424.1, read as the reverse complement.
CAAATGTTAGATTCATCATGAAATAATTTACTTTATTTATGAAACAAGTCTTTCAAGAACATGAATTATTAGATGACTTAAGGCATTGAAATTGTTCATTTATTCCAAAAGACAACATATTATTCAAAGTCATCAAATTATGATGGAATACATAAATATCAATTGATTTCCCCCAAAACCTACTCCTTTCCCTAAATATTACTACAAAATCATTAAAACTTATTTTTTTCATCAAATAGTACTTTTAAGATCTCACATCTACTAAAAAGACATCCTCCTCATTTTAGATTCAATGATAATTTCATTGTTCATAGTTTTCAATACAAAAATAAAGTCAATGTGAAGAAGACGACGCAACGATTTATTAATGCTCCAATATCGGTAATATAGTGTATTGTATTTCAATATTTCATGCATTATACGCTAACTCTTGTATTTGTTATCATATTAATCTTTTTAGGTACGCATTCAAAAAAGAAATCTATACTATAGTATATTAAAGTAGGCGAAAATGACTTTGGGCATGACACATCATCCAATTTTTGGTTAATCTTGCTCCTAAGCTTGCCACGTCAGATTCATGACATTAAGAGCCAAACCTTTCGGTTCCTGCTACCTAGACACAAATAATAAGTTATATTCTTAGTTATGGGTATGAGTACTAATAATACGTATGAAACTAGATATGTCTAAGAATTATAGTTGATAAAAAACTAATGTAAAGAACTCAATGATTCTTGAAGAATATGTTATACCTAATAGACATATACAGTAAAAACTCTATAAATTAATAATGTCGGGATCGGTGAAAATAATTAACTTATAGATTTATTAATTTACCGATAAATTAATAATGATCAATTTAAAGAGTTTTTAGCTGATTCAACGAATTTCGAATTTCTGTATAAATTAAATTCATTGTACGTACATGATAACTTGAAATGTATTGAAATTTGATGATACAGTAAGAGAAATTAGAGATGAACTCGAATTAGATTTCAACATTAAAAGAAAACAAATAACTACAGAGTCATATTTTCACTAAATTATAATAATTATCTTTTCACATTATAAAAATTATTAATTTATGATTTTTGTGGGACCTAATATTATAAGAGGGTCTCCCAGGAAAATTATTATCTTATTATTTTTTCGAATTTTGTAAAATTTTCAACTGGCCCAAGTCGGGACCAGACAAATTTATTATTTTAGAGAGTTTATTAATTTGTCGAATATTAATTTATAGAGTTTCTACTGTACTCTTATATATATACTAAAAGTATAGACTTGGTAGGCTTAGCATTTAAAAACGTCAATAAAGTGATGCATAATTATCCAACTTTTCGGCTCCTTATACATTGATCATCCTAATTTAACTGCTCATATAATTAAAATGCATTGTTTTATGATGACATATATAAAGAGTTTTTCTTGAGAATGCATTGTTTTATTAGGGAATACATAGAGTTTTGCAAATTCAAATTAAATATCTTTTGAAAATACATAGAGTCAATAAATAAATAAAAGCTGAGGTGATTTTTATCACTTCTTTTCCCGCCTAGACTTGAAACATTCTAGATAGCACTTGGATGAATCAGCTATTCATTCATTCACAACTCTTGTGTGAGTCCCAAAGAAATGTTCTCTCTCCGCCTCTCGACATTCTTCATCGATTTTTACTCCCATCTCCGTCTCTTTCTCCATTTCCATTTTCCATCTCCATCTCCATTTCCTTGAAGAAGTAGCTCCAGCTATAATAGAGGTTCGATTCCACCCTCCTTGGTCGCGTTGAAAGATTGCAGAGGCACAAACAACTACCAAGGTCTCGACTCAGCTAGACTCTTTGCATCTTCATTGCTGCCATTCTCTGATCCAGGAGGCCGCTTCTCTAGAATGCTTTGCTGAATTGGAGAAGATAGTTTGGGACCCAGTCCAAGAACTGACATCCAGCTAGCAGAAGGCACTTTTGAACAAGTCATGGGTACAATTATTTTATTCACAGATGTACTAGGCTTCTTAAAGATAAGAGTTAAGCTTCTCCTTTGAATTGTTCATAATCATATGCTGCCACATAGCATTCACCCGAGCATTCCATTCTTGAACAGGCTCAACTTCATACCCAGTTGTTCTCTCTGAAAGATATTGAGAAGCCATATTGGTTAGAAAATATGTGACGTTATAAGATAAGATAATACAAAAATATTATTTTCAAAAATACGAATCATTAAATTTTTTTTTTTAGAGTTTTTGATAATATTAATTACTTGAAAATGAGATAGTTATTTGCAGATTTTTTTCTCAAATAATTCATTTTTAAAATAATAATTCCCAAAATACCAACCCTCTCAAACTATTTGCCAAAATGTCCATTTTTTTGAAACTCGCTACTAGTGATAGCGAATTTAATTTTTTTCCGGTGAAACTCGCTACTGGTAGTAGCGAGTTTAATTTTTTTTTCCAATAATTTTGCCAATTTTTTTTCTTTTCAGAAATTGCCGAAAATTATTAACATTTAATTGAAATCGCTACTACCAAAAGCGAGTTTGACCAAAGGTTGACTAAACTCGCTATTACCATTGGCGAGTTTGCGCGAAGCATTACTGAACTCGCTTTTAACAGTAGCGAATTTGAGCGAAATTTCAGATAAACTATCGCCGGATTGATTGAACTAAAACCAGATTTCACACTGGGTAGAAAAGAATCTGGGATTCTTCTTCTTCAGCTCAGATCTGAAGGAACAGTTTCAACTCTCTACCTCTCCAGCAATGGCAAATGAGAGTCAGCAATCGTATTCGTGAGTGTTCATTAGACTTGTATGCCCACAATACGTTTACTCCCGAAATACGTTTACTGAACTCGCTATTGACAGAAGCGAGTTCCAAACATAAAACATTTACAGTTTTGCCACTCGATATTGAGAAAAGCGGGTTCAGTCAACCTTGGTCAAACTCGCTATTGGTAGTAGCGATTTCAATTAAAATTAAATAATTTTCAGTTACTTCTGTAAAAATTAAAATTTGCCAAAGCAATTGGGAAAAAAAAAATTAAACTCGCTATCAACAAAAGCGAGTTTCACCGAAAAAATTACAAACTCGCCAACACTAATAGCGAGTTCCTGAAAAGTGGACATTTTGGCAAATAATTTGGGAGGGTTGGTATTTTGGGAATTATTATTTTAAAAATGAATTATTTGAGAAAAAAATTCGTTATTTGCATAACCATTTATTAATAGTTATGTAATTAAGATGAGATAGTTATAGTGATTATATTAATTTAGTTCCTGCTATTTGCCCAAGTATTTAAAAAAAATAAAAATTTGCCATGCTTTTAACGCACGGGTGTTAGATTAGTTTTGATAATAGATAAAAAAACTTTAGCTAACATGGATGAAACGACATAGTTTAGTACTTCAAGAGGCAAGAAGATGTTTAATAAGCATTAGAGACTTAGTAGTTGGAAAGTCACACAAACAAACTTTAGTAAACTAACCACTATTATCAGATTTTATATTTTATTTCTTTCTCTCTCTCTCTCTCTCTCTCTCTCTCTCTCTCTCCAACGCATCTCATTTTTTTCCTTTCATACTTGTGTTTTCTCTCAATTGGGTTGGAAGACATGATTATTTTGGCTTATTTGCCATTGCTTATTACTCCATGTAAGTAACATTGTTAATTGTCTTCCATATCTCATACTTCATTTTTCATCTCTTTTTTTTTTTTTCTTTTAATTTAAATTTGAAATTTGTAGTTCTATCTAATTTACATTTACATTTCTTTTGTTTTTCATTTTCTTTTTTCTTAATTCACAGTTTGATACATATTAGAAATTCAAATCTTATTTTCTTTTTTCATTGTGTTTTCTTTCGGGTGAGATTTACTTTTGTTATTTATTTTTACTTCTTTTTTGTTTTATTTATGTTTTTTGATTTCATATTGACTTTAGTTTTAGTCTTCATTTTCATTTACTACTTTCATATTTGGTTTGATTTTATTTATTATTTTTGTCAATTTTGATTACTTTTGTTTATTGCTTTTTCTTTTGTTTTAATTAAAATTAGCACTTTAGGATTTCTTTGTACATTTTTCTATGAAATGTTTTTTATATTTATTTTCTCAGTTAAAAGTGTATTTTTTTTTATTTCTTATTTATTTCTACGTTCTTTTAACATTCTTTTTATGTATCTATGTACCATATTGTTTTGGTTTTGACTATTTTCTCTCACATGTTTTTTTTAAATAGGTTTGGGAAGAATTTTCTTGGACAAATTTGGACGAGGAAGAAAACATTATCAGCGACCATGGAAAAAATGGATTCTGGCATGTTAATGGAGGACCCCACTATGACTATCTGTAGTGGGTATGAAACACACTCAAATTTACTTTAATTGAAGATTAGTATTTTGGGTGATTGTCAAATTGAAAAAACAAGATTCTTGTTGTGTTTTCATTGATTTTTTTCCTCTTAAATCTACTTTTATATAATATAGTTTTTGTTATTATGTTTGTATTAATTAATCATCACTATTGTCACAAATATGGTATTTCATTTTTTTTCTTTTTCCTTGATTGCAATATAATTTTCTATATGGTGTTATTATTTTCAAATTTATGTATGTTGAGGATGATAAAGAAAAGAAATATTTGGATATGGAAAGATTGAATTTATGGATAAAACACTTACAGTTCAATGCGCAAGGATTGCTTTTAATTTATGGGAGGTGGGAGGTAAGTTTACCATTTTTTTTACTTTTACAGTTTGCTATTCTACATGGGAATTTCAAGAAATCCAATATAAGCTTAATACAGTTGAAAGTATTATTTTATAAAAATGGGTTATTAGATTATATGAACTCCACATCTATTTTCTATTAAGTCTTCTTATTTTTATTTTTATTTTAAATTTATTTTTTTATTAAATTTATTATTGTTTAGTGATCCAATTTTCCTAATTGCAATACTTAATTTAATTCATTTGTATTTACAAACTTAAAGATTTAATTATTAAATATGTTTTAATTAATTTATAAATTTTTGACTATAAATATAATATTAATTGTACCAATTAAATTTTTATAGACATACATGCACTTTCTATCGCTCTATATAAACTTTTATAAAAATCCCTCCATATATTTAAAAATTATTAATTTGTCCATTGAAAGTAATTACTTTATATTATATATCCTTACGGATAATATTTTACAAAAAAAATAATTTTCATATTTATAATTATCAAATGATGCGTCGGTACTCTAGACCCCATGCGAAGCATGGGATTGAATGCTAGTTGATTAGAAAAATCGTGCTATGAGGCGTGCTTATCTCATGATAAAAAATAAATAAATAAAAAACAAAGTCCAAATTTACACGCGGAAAAAGATATAGCAAACATAACAGAATGATGTCAGACAACTGTTATTAAAAAATTAGGTCAGAAGTTAAGTTATTTTCGTGTTGCATTAAGTAATTTTTTCACTAATTTTCCGTATGCAAATAATTATAATATATATATATATATATGGCTATATCATATACTCCCTCCGTCCCATTTTAAACTTTAAAAAAAAATTGGGTTCAAGAATTAAGAAAAATGTGATGTGTTGTGAGTGTAGATGGTTTGGTAGGAGAGAGAAAGTGGGGATGGGAATAGTTAGTGTGTTATTGTTGTGAGTATGACATGTGGGACCCAAAAATAAAATCTTTCCTTTTTGGGCTTTGAAGTTTAAAATGGGACAACCAAAGTGGAAATTTTTGAAGTTTAAAATGGGACGGAGGGAGTATTTCACTTTTTTTTTTGATAAAAATATATACAACTATTGTATTGTAATGACGTTTTTTTATAGTAATTCCTCAAAAAGAAACTACTAAAGAGAATCGAGCTATTAGATGTACGCATATCATTAGAAAAAAACAATCAACAACTTTTAAAGTTACGAAGGGAGAGGGATGTAAATAGCATTTCGAAAGATGGACGGCAACTATTTTGGGCCAATCGGGTTTGAAGTCAAGTCTCTTTCATATAACATAAGTCTCTTGCAAAGTTTAAGAATATGATGCAGAACGATAATATGATTATATCAAATATTATAATTATATTGGTATTTTATTATTTGTTAGGGTTTAATTAGTATTTTTATTATTATTTTCGTTATTAATTTTAGTAGGTTAATTTTAGAGGATTCTAGGATAGATTTTGAGTCAATTTACTAGTTTTTAAGTCCTATTAGGTTACTAAGTTAGGAGTAATTCTAGAATGTTTTAGATTGTTTTTTCAAGTTTTATGGGCACTATAAAATAGACCTAAAGTTGTATTCCGAAAATGAAACTTTTATTATAAAAGTTTCATTTTCGGAATACAACTTTAGGCCTATTTTATATCAAATATAAAAGTCTCATTTTATATTTGATATAATATATGATTATATCAAATATTATAATTATATTGGTATTTTATTATTAGTTAGGGTTTAATTAGTATTTTTATTATTATTTTCGTCATTAATTTTAGTAGGTTAATTTTAGAGGATTCTATGATAGATTTTGAGTCAATTTCCTAGATTTTAAGTCATATTAGGTTACTATATAGGTTAGGAGTAATTCTAGAAGGTTTTTGATTGTTTTTCAAGTTTTATGGGCACTATAAAATAGGCCTAAAGTTGTATTCCGAAAATGAGACTTTTATTCTAGAAAAGATAAAACCTGGAATCCACCCGAGAATAAGAGAAAACTCTCAAATTTTATTGAATAAAAGTCTCATTTTCGGAATACAACTTTAGGCCTATTTTATAGTGCCCATAAAACTTGAAAAACAATCTAAAACCTTCTAGAATTACTCCTAACCTATATAGTAACCTAATAGGACTTAAAAACTAGTAAATTGACTTAAAATCTATCCTAGAATCCTCTTAAATTAACCTACTAAAATTAATGACGAAAATAATAATAAAAATACTAATTAAACCCTAACTAATAATAAAATACCAATATAATTATAATATTTGATATAATCATATTGTCGTCCTGCATCAGAATAATATTCTTAATAAAATTCAGGTAATTAAACATACACACACACGACACATACATATGTATATATATATATATATATACACGTTAAAGTTACCACTAACAAATACAATTTTCCATATCCTCAAACTCTGATTTTCTTTACAGATTCATCAATGCGCACATCACAATTGATGAATAGTTTCAGGAAAAGAAATTTGCTATTGGGTAATGAAATTGGTACCACATCCAATGGACCAACTCCTTACAATGTTAGGACATCAGGTATGTTAAATTTGTTAATTTAATAGAGTATATAAAATAGTTGCAGTTAATTAGTAAGATTTAGAGAAAACTACAATATCTATTGTATCTAACGTATTCGCAAATCGATGAACTATCATGCATTAAAATAAGCAAAAGAACACTGTGTAATAAATATAAGTGATAATAAAGTAAATTTATTAATTAAAATATAAAAAAATAATGGAAATTAAAAAAGGGGCAAATAAGTTTAAAAATATCCCGTGCGGAGCACAGGATTCATCCTAGTTTAAAGACAAATTGAAAGTTGTGTTGTCTGTTATAAAAAATCTACAAAAAAGAACTCGAATTACAGAATAAATAATAAATAAATAAATTAATAAACTGGAGAATAGATAAACAGAAACTAGACTGAATGTTTTGTGTCGAGCCGTGTGTTGAACACACTGTCCTTAAGACTTATTCGCCCCCTCACCGTGAGTGCTTGAGGTTGTCGTCGGACGCTAGTCTCCCAGGATAACTCGCACGAACCGGATGCTTCCCTGCACTAAGAGACTCCGGCGAATTGAATTCAGTGCCTGGACAGTATCACCACCAAATACAATATAGGAGGCCAAAGGAAGAGATGATCAAAAATGCAACGAAAGGATGGATGGGGATATTGTTGGAACACTTTTTGTGTATCTTTTTTTGTGTTACTTCTATTTGTATTATCAGAAATGGTTGTTGCTCCTTTTATAGTCCAACCAAGAACCATTCAATCTCCTAAATTAATCAAAGGATAAACTCAATCCATATGTCCTTTATTAATTTTGGAGATAAAGCTAGTCACTTGACATTCTAGTTCAAATGAGATGAACTAGTCACTTGACATTCTAGCTCAAATGAGATGAACTATTTTCACAACTTCAAGCCTTAAAGTCTTATTCATCCAAACACAAAATTGGACAAATAAATACATTATCTCAATGTTTTCATGGAGCTAAACACAAACCCACAATTAATTTTGTCATTTGACAAAATATATATCACGGAAATAAATTATATTTCCTTCACATAATACAAAAATACACTATTTTTCCAACAATTCCCCACATGAAGGAAATTATGAGGAATTTGGTGATAAAGTCCAACAGTTGAAAACCTGCATAGGATAGGTATGGGATTGCCCTTTGAACCTTCCCTTGTAGACGTATACTTATTTTACTCGCTAATCAGTAGACACGATGTCCTTGAACTGTCAGTTTTTTGTGTAGCCAGTCATATACGTTACACATGTATCTCCCTAACACAATTCAATTCTCATAGCTGTGTCCATTTGTGGCCATGGAACACAATGCCTGGTTCTGTGAGAGGGTCTAAGAATTGAGTCTCACACAATTCTCCTCGAAGCGGCCCCACTTCTCTCTCACATAGGCGATTCTTCTAAGTAACCCGGTTTACTCCATAAGAATCATTAAAAGCCTTAGGCTTAACCTTATTCATCTCGGGATATCACTTTTAGGAATGGGTATGGGGTTAATCCCCATAGTGACGCTACAAGTCTTTTAACGGTTAGGTGGTCCCTTTTGAACCTAGATCTTGGGATCTCCAGTCAGCTAGGTTGGTTTTTCCGCCGTGGTTAACTTCTCAAGAGGCTTTAAACTCATTCCCCTTGTCGATCTCGCAACTACCTCTCTATTTAACCCTTTGGTTAACGGATCCGCTAAGTTATCTTTTGACTTCACATAGTTAATGGAGATGGTACCAGTTGAGAGTAGTTGTCTTATGGTATAATATCTTCGACGTATATGTCTCGACTTACCATTGTACATGTTGCTTTGTGCACTACTAATTACAGATTGACTGTCACAATGTATACAGATTGGTGGCACTGGCTTTGTCCATCTTGGAATATCTTCTAGGAAATGGCGTAACCATTCCGCTTCTTCCCCACATTTGTCCAAAGCTATAAACTCAGATTCCATCGTGGATCTGGCTATAACCATCTGTTTAGAAGATTTCCATGATATAGCTGCACCTGCTAATGTGAATACAAATCCACTTTTAGACCTTGAGTCTTGGATATCTGATATCCATGTAGCATTACTATATCTTTCAGATATCGATAGATGTCTAGTGTAGAGTAATCCTTGATCTCGATTGTATCTCAAGTACCTTAGTACTCTCACTATACATTTAGGATTACTAATGTACCAATTCACTAGACTTCCAATAATTCTCGAGTGTTCAACTTGAAAAACAACATCAACTTTATTTTTCAATAGGCGTTGACTCATGAATATTAGGTTCGAGCCATTGCACAATTATCCTTGCTAATTTCTCAAGAATTATCCATTTGATTTCTTAGAATTTTTTCACTTCAAGGATAACATCCGCTAAACCCATATCTCTTGACCTTTTCAAAACTCTTTAAGAACTATATCATAACTTTCTTAATGCAAATTCATGAATTCTTCTTGAAGTTTTAAATTCAACGGTCAAATTAGCAAACTTCTTTCAAGTTCAACATATCTTCGATAGATTTAATCAACACTATGATATTTCCATTCATGTCATTTTTGATTAATCCACTTTCTTTCATGGTAAAATCAAGCTTTGATGTCATTCTTTTGTGCTTGTTTCAAGTCATCTAGTGAATTTACTAACTTGCACACTTTACTTTGATCTATTTCATTCAAAGTATCACTTTAATCCATTTCACTCAAAGTGTCACTTTGATATATTTCACTCAAAGTATCATTTGTTCATTTTTCATGAACTTGACATCAGTACATGATTTCCATTTATTTAAATCTTGGTTTTATATATATTCTATGTCAATGAATAATATATGACAACCCAATGAAAACTCATTACTTACATACTCCACCATCTTGTACACAAATATCCATTTTGTTGATATTGGACTTTCTACTTTGCGAACCACCCCCACATTCACAAGTGTACGTAGGCCTACGTTTCCATACTTCATATGGAATTTACATTGCTTTCTTGGGTTAACCTATTCAATAGGTATTTAATTTCCCAAAGTAGACTCACTCCCCACATTTTGGGTTAGTCCTAAATATAACAATAGTGTTATTAGTTCTTTCATCAACACCATTTGATATTAGTTTACAAGGTGGATATTGTGTACAAACACATGTTATATACACACTATAAGCATTAGTGTTTCATCCTCATTATCTCATTTTAAAGTTGGTTTCCAGCTTCTCCATTTAATGAGACAATACTTATTACATATAACAATAACATTGTTATCATTACCATGTGTTTAACAATCTATCACTATACTTAACTTGTGATGATATAGTTCAACACACATTTCACATCTTGTTGAATTCCTTTTTGAATAAGTGAATGTGATCCAACTAAAGAGACTTATTCTCATTATTGATCACTAAATCAACCCATCGGTTGATACAATTTTTTATTTTATTTATTCAAATCATGAAGATTATCCTTAATGACACCCACTGTTGTCAAGAAAGATATATGCATGACTTAATTTTGGCTTTTCAAACAAGCTTGACTTTTTAAACAAGTTTGACGCTTCAAACAAGCTTGTCTTTCGCACAAATTCGACTTTTCAGACAAATTTTGACTTTTCAAGTAAATTTGTCATACTTTGTCTTTGCCATAAGCATTTTGGTATGCTCTACCAAATTTGCTTTTGCTATAAGAAGTGTTAACAACTTCTTTTCTGAAACTCTATTCTCTTTCCAACACAAAGATGAATAGCAAGTATCTCAACATTCATTTCAATTCATTTACTTTTGAGGTGCTTCTTAAATCTTTCTAAGTGAAAAATAATTTCTCAATTTGTCACTTGAAAATTTTACTTAACACCATCCATTCGGTATGGATTTCATGAAAGACAATTTCAACTCTTCCATTTGACTTTTTACGATCTATGGAGTCTAATATTTAAACGAGAAACGGCTTACAATTAATCATTGTACCCGCATTCTCAATTTTATTGTTATAGTCGAAAGACTCCCACAATTCTTTTGCCATTCCTTTTCTCTCTAAACACTATAAAGAGAATCAGAGAGCTCATTAAGAACATAGTTCTTGCAAATGAATTCCCCATGCTTCCATGATAAAGGCAAAAGAAATTCACATGCTTCGACCGTATTCATGGCTTAAAACATCCATCTTATTTCCACTAAACTATGTAGGATCTTCATTAAGAACCTCACTAAATTCAAGGTGGTCAAATAGAACATCTTTTGTTGCCAACACATAAGGTTGATGCCAACAACATTCCTTGACTTCTCACTATAGTGAGCCGGAATACATGGAATACATCATATTCCTTTGGAGATTCGTCTCCACACAAGGAGTCTTTCCCAATACTTTGGCTTTAATTTAAAACAATTAAACACCAAATTATTACTTTGTTGTTACAACTATAACTCTCTACCTCTTTTAGAGAATTTTTCTACAAAATAAATTGTTAATTCAATAGGAGAATTCACACAATTTATTTCTTATAACAACTATTATAAACCTCTTGAAAATTTTTAATTAGAGGTCAACTACTCAAAACTTTAAAGGTTTCATCTTGGAGTACCTCAGAATTAGAGAAAATTAATTTCTCATTCACAAAATGCATAAATTCTTTAGAATCCCTTCATCTAAATTTTTGTGTCATTACCCATCATCTATAAAGTCCTATTGTTTCTATCTTTATGACTTTTTGTCACTATTAACAATAATAAGCTTTAACATCTTCTTTCAAGAAGCCTTATTATGTTAATCTTTTATGACCTTTGTCACCATTGACCATAATAGGTTTTAACAACTTCTTTCAAGAAGCCCTATTATCTTTGTCAATGTAACGTTAAAGACTTAATCTTTCAACGTTCTTAGTTCCATCGAACTTTTTAATAACTTTAATATGATTAGTACAATCTATAAGAGACATATCACAAGATGTATAACCACTTTATGAGGCATAGCCACCATTGATTTCATAGTTGATGTCATGAACATCAAATAAACAAACTGTTTCAAAAAATCTGCACTTCTGCGAATTTTTGATCTCCTTCTCTGTATATCAGAATCCAATCGCCACCGTTCATATTTTTCTTCTATGAGTCCTGAACATGCACAAAAAATTTCAGAACGATCTAACGGTTAACAAAGCGAAAAATTCCATTTTACCACAGCTGGTCATGAAAAAACAGTGCTGAAAATTTGCGTCTTTTCCACCGTTTTTCCGTCCTTTTTCAATATTTTCTCCAATTGCCACCACACCACAAGAATATCGTAATCTGCAATCCTTTCTCACAAATTAAATTAGTATGTTATTTTGTAATCCGTTCCCTCTTGCAGAAGGAATAAGTCTTAAGATTGTTATAAAAATTCTACAAAAAAGAACTCGAATTACAGAATAAATAATAAATAAATAAATTAATAAACTGGAGAATAGATAAACAGAAACTAGACTGAATGTTTTGTGCCGAGCCGTGTGTTGAACACACTGTCCTTAAGACTTATTCGACCCCTCACCGTGAATGCTTGAGGTTGTCGTCGGACGCTAGTCTCCCAGGATAACTCGCACGAACCGGATGCTTCCCTGCACTAAGAGACTTCGGCGAATTGAATTCAGTGCCTGAACAGTATCACCACCAAATACAATATAGGAGGCCAAAGGAAGAGATGATCAAAAATGCAACGAACGGATGGATGTGGATATTGTTGGAACACTTTTTGTGTTACTTCTATTGTATTATCACAAATGGTTGTTGCTCCTTTTATAGTCCAACCAAGAACCATTCAATCTCCTAAATTAATCAAAGGATAAACTCAATCCATATGTCCTTTATTAATTTTGGAGATAAAGCTAGTCACTTGACATTCTAGTTCAAATGAGATGAACTAGTCACTTGACATTCTAGCTCAAATGAGATGAACTATTTTCACAACTTCAAGCCTTAAAGTCTTATTCATCCAAATATAAAATTGGACAAATAAATACATTATCTCAATGTTTTCATGGAGCTAAACACAAACCCACAATTAATTTTGTCATTTGACAAAATATATATCACGGAAATAAATCATATTTCCTTCACATAATACAAAAATACACTATTTTTCCAACATTGTCAATATAAATAGTTGGGTATGAGAAGAAAGTATGGTAGAAAATAGTAAGTGGATAGTTGCTATGAATATGATAAATGGGTCTCATACTCTCATTATTTAAAAAAATATTAAAAAGTTTCTATTTTTTAATTTTACAGATTAAATAGGACAATCAAAATAATAATTTTTACAAATCTTATATATATATATATATATATATATATTAAAGTTGGTGAGGAGAGTTGTGGGTTTGACATGTGTACAAGTTTTAGTAAAAGCTTGAATTTGGAGAAGCCACATCAACATCATCCTAAAATGTAATGACTTTTGATATTCTCATTCTTAGCTAATACTATTAGTTAATCATATTAGTAATTATATGAGTTAAATATCACTATTAATAGTATAAGTTAACCATTACTATTAATAGTATAAGTTAACTATTACTATTAATATTACTACCTCCGTCCCAGCTCAATGTGCACTTCTACTGTTCATGTGGTCAATTCATTCGAACTTTGACCATAATTTTGTGAAAATCTAGCTATTATTATACAAATTTAAAAGCTATTATTGTTTTATTGTTAGGAATAGTATCAATAACATCTTTCAAAATTGCATAGAAATATATGGATTTTCATAAAATTAAGGTCAAAGTTCAGTCAAGTTGATCAGAAAAGTCAAACAGTGCACATTGAGCTGGGACGGAGGTAGTATTAGTTAACAATAGTAGTTATTATACAAGTTAAATATTATTATTAATAGTATTAGTTAACTATAGTTATTATATTAGTTAACTATTACTATTAGTAGTATTAGTTAACTATAATATTTACTATATAAGTTAAGTATTACTATTAATAGTATTAGTTAACTATAATAGTTACTTTATAAGTTATTTTTTACTATTAATAATATTAGTTAACTATAATAGACTATATACGTAAACTATTACTATTATTAGTATTAATTAATTATAATAGTTATTATATAAGTTAAATTTTCAATTTTTAATATTAATTAATCATAATAGTTACTATATCAATTAACTATTACGTACTATTAACAGTATTAATTTATTCTAATAATTCTAATAATAATAATAATAATAATTATGTAGATTAATTATTGATATTAATATATATTAACTATTAGTATCAATAAAATTAGTTAGTTATACTAATAGTTATAATAGTAATCATATAGATTAATTATTATTATTATTAATATTAATTTAAATGATGATTACTATATTAATTAACTATAGTTAAAATAATTTTTTTAAGACATAGTATTGATTTCCCGTACAGAGCACGGGTTACCCGCTAGTGATTAAAATGAGACAGAGAGAATAGTTACTAATCTGGGAGAGAATAGTTACTAATCCGATCGATGGCATAGTAAACTATTAAAAACTATAATAGTTATTGAGGCCACATATTAAATTAAATATAGGTTATAATTTTAAAAGAGTAAATCGTGTTATAACAAATTATTTCATGAATACAATCATTGCACCATTAAAAATAATATACATAGAATGCAAAAATTTAATGAGAATAATATTATTAACATTTTTATTAAAATTACTAGTATTTTATATTGATTAGCTTCAATCAAAGGTAAATTACTTCGTAAGAAAAATATTTTAATTATTTTTTTTAATTAAAACGTGAATGAAAATCTTACATCGTGTATAAAAATTCATGACTTAAAACAATTATATTCAAGATAAGAGTTAATGTATTTTTTATTTTATTACTTAAAATTAAATAATACGAGGAGTTTATGTAATTAATTTTCAAACTAAAAAGTTTGAAATTTGGAATTTAAACAAATCATTAAAAAAAATGTTAATTAACTAGTTAGTGACTCATTGATATTCGGTGGGCATAGTAAACCATCTAATTAAAAGTTATATTTGAGAATTGTATCAAAATGTGTATAATAGTAGTTAAAAAGTTTTAAATTTTGAGAATGAGTTATGTTAGTCCCTCCACCAAAAATACTTGTAGAAAAAGAAAAAATATGTCTCAAAAGAATTGTTGCATTTTAAGTTTTTTTGTCACATTTCATCTAAAATCAATGTTTTAAAAGTCGCTCGCCTAGGCTGTCTAGGCTCAGCCTAAGCGCTAAGCAGCCATAAAACGCCACAATCAACTTCAAATCCGCCTAGAAACTGATCTTATAGGGGAAAAACCCTAAATTGCCACTAATTGCTTAACAACATTCCTTTTAGCTATTTATTATATTATTTTAAATTTAAAACAATCTTGTAATTCAAGGAAATTAGAAACTGATCTTATAAGGTAAAAAAAACCCTAAAACATTATATAGTTAGGATTAAACGATAATTCTTTTAATTTTGAATAGATTTGAAAGGCAATTGTGTCAAGTTATTGTTTAGGGAGGGGCTATTGCCACTACATTTTTTACTCATACATTACATTTTTCTTTAATAGACTAAATTGCCACTAATTGTTTTCAAAAATTTACTAACTTATCCTTTAATATAATAAAAGCAGGTTAATGATTCTTATTTCCTCCGTCGAATCCTTTATAAGAATCTTTGTATTTATTATTCAATCAAAATTGTTGTTACTCTTTCGATCTAGTCCGCTTTGCACTTCTCTATTTGCCGTTTGATAGGTAAGATTGTGGGAAGTGACCATTTCTCTTCCATATCTGTGTATCCATGAATGAACGGGATAATTAT
The DNA here is from genome assembly GCA_026119855.1 of Campanula takesimana. Classification (NCBI taxonomy): domain Eukaryota; kingdom Viridiplantae; phylum Streptophyta; class Magnoliopsida; order Asterales; family Campanulaceae; genus Campanula; species Campanula takesimana. The sequence continues at coordinate 546,857 of JAOWBW010000424.1, read as the reverse complement.
GCTTCTTTCGAGTTGAAGCTGATTGTTAATTATAGAGTAAGTTTTATATCACTTATAATTAGAGATGTCTGTGTATCCATGAATGACAGAGATAATTGCATTAGTAAAAATTAAAAAACGGCATTCCACAAATGACGGAGTGACACGCCCCCAGGTCCCGGGATCCCCTAATAGAACCTCGAATCTGGATGCGCGTGACTAACGAGAATCAAGAACACTAACAAGAAACTGGATGACAACTGATTATAACAAACTGACATGATATATATACTCAAGAGTAAGGAGCTAAGGTAGCTCACAACACGAGTTCTAGACAAGAAAATTAAAACCAAACATGATTATACACAGCGGAAGAAATGCCTAGCACATAAGCTGGCATTACAAGATGTCTAGAGAAAACAAGAGACAACAAGTCTACCCAAAAATACTGAGTTACATAACCCATAATACATCGTCCTCACCAAAATGTAAAAGGACCACGATCCCCAAAAGAATAACCACCTGCGTAGTGAGCTCCCAGCTATGTCGAGCCTCACTTCGCACTATCACGAGCCTTCCTTTAATCTAAGGAAAACAATTAAACAAGGAACGGGGTGAGATAAATCTCAGTAAGCTATTAGATGCAACTACATGACATGTTATCATGCAATTCAAGTAGATACTCAAGTAATCATGTATCAAGTATCATCAAGTAACAAGTATATGAGAGGTTAAGCCACTCATCAAGTAGCACATAAGGCTAAGCTAGCACATTATAAAGGATATTGCTTCCTTCCTTATTCCTCCCAAGAATACCATTGTTATCGTAGCTTGTATTACTTTGACAAATCACGATCAATATCAAGAAACCGCTTATGCAGTATATATAAGAAGACCCGGTAACCAGTGGCATTCCCAAAGATTCACGAGGTGTTCACGAGTTTAGCATTCACTTTTATCAGGCGTATTGCTCTAATAAAAGAAGCTATGCCCTTACTATGGCCTGTAGTAAGGGGTTAAGCGCAGATACATAGATCCCCGATTATCATTTTGGCCCCAGCCTCATGATAAGCGTGAACCTATATACCTCCAAGTAAGCAAGGACCAGCTGGACTCACACAAGAATGCACAAGTAGGTATTTACTTGAACTACGGAAATAGAACTAATCCAAAAGTAGTGGACTAGCTCACTAATAAATATGCTTTAAGTAATCAAGAAGTCACATTGTTATCAAGCAACTATATGCAATGTTTGCACATACACATCAAGAACATTTCTCATACACGTTAGTGCTTGTTCATAGCACTTTCTAGTTTATTACCATACACATGTATTGGTGTCAAGTCATATACAAGATTTTATTATCTTATATTCAAGTTCTCAATCCACTTCTATGGATGTTTAAGCCATGTACAAGATTTTATTGTCTTATACTCAAGTTATAATTCCAATCTTTGGACATTCAAGCATGTATAAGAGTTAGACATCTTATATTTCAAGTTCATCATCCTATACTTTGGATGTTTAAGTTCAACACATTGTTCTAATGCTCTTAAAGTGCACAAACATAGGTTTCAGGACAAGCATAATACATTAGTGCTTGTTCATAGCACTTTCAAGACATCAAGAAGAGTTGTTACTCTTAAACTTTTTAAATTCTCATTTGAGTTCTATAAGTGTTCATGTTCAAGACTAAGTTCTCATTTTAATTCAATGAGTATTCATGTTTAAGACCAAGTTCTGATGCCCCTAAGGTGTCACAACACTTACTAGGACATCTTATACTAAGGTTATATACCTTAACTAGGGTTACTTCTAGCTTAATCAAACTTTATTCAAGACTTTTGTTCATCAGGGCAAATGTGCGGTCGCCCAAAGTGGCCTGTGCGGTCGCACACAAGCAGGTCAATCCATTTGAAAAACCTTCCAGAAAGATGGGCGGTCGCCCAAGGTTTTTGTGCGGTCGCACAAGGCTATTTTCAGCCAATACTCATTTCTTTCCCAGGGTGATTAATTCTCCATCCCAAATATAGGAGTATACGTTTTACTAACATTCTAACACTTAAGGAATGTCCAAGAGTGCACTAACAAGCTTAAACATTTATTTCAAGTGTAATTTTTCCATTTCTACACAGAGGGTTATACTCCTTTTGTCCTAAAATTACAAGTATCACAAAAATCATCCCAAACACAAAATTGACAAGCACAAGTATCAGAAATAACATATATGAATGTTATTACAAGCAAGGGGGAGCTAATAACTTACCTAGTCCGAAATCAAAGTCAAGGAAACTTATTTCAGTTCGGCCGGAAACGCTCTATTCAACACGAATATTTATCCGGGATCAGAATCAAGAACAGAGGGATAATTAAACTCGAGGAATCGAGAATAGGGTAAACCCTAAACCTACTTTCAAGAACCAGAGAAAGAACGAGAAGAATTTTGGGGAAATAAGCTTCTGAGAAGCAAACCAAGAGGATATACTTAACAAGTTTTGGGAAATGACACTTAGGCCCCTCAAGTTTTACTTTTAACAAAAAGGCCCCTAAAGTCATATTTTCACAAATGACCCAAAAGTCAAAACTAGACATTTAATCACCTTAATATTCTAAAGCAGTTAAGAATTTAACCCAAGTAAAACTAACACATAATATGCAAGTTCAAGTATTTAACAAGCAAGTCAAATATTTAACAAGAATAAGGATGGGCGTTACATGGAGGCTCGTCCACAATGTAATAGTTGCGATTAAAATTTACACATAAATTGCCTAACACATATCTAATAATGATAGCCAACCCCGAACCAAATCTCCAATGAATGTCCTTGAGAACCATAATCTGTGATGCTCATATGCTTCTCCAAGTAAAACTTGAACACAACTCAACACTGACCTTTAGTAACCTCCGAACGGTAAGATTTGGCTTTGAAAACACAAGAAAGCGAGAACCAAACATCTCATTCATTGGACCAAGAACAAATATCAAAATCATTTTAAGCCTCTCACAGAGGAGAGAAGGCAGAGGCTCCCAACAAAGTGGAGAAGACAAAGGCTCCCAGCAAAGGGGAGAAGTACCCGATCCGATCCGAAACCGGCTGATGCAAGCCCCGATCCGAAACCCGATCGGATCAGAGCCGAGGCAGTAAAAAAATATTAAGAAATCTCTTTTCCATCACAAAGAATCCCTAATTGCCAGTTCCCATTAAACCCCAATTCAAATCAATCAACAACCAACCACAAATTGATTTCACCTAACCCTAATTTCATGATAATCTGTAACTCATTATATAGGTAAGTAAAGAATTTTATGTACTTACCGGAGATAGGAGAGATGGAGTTGAATGACGGCGGCTCCATTGTTGCAGGTCTGGATGGCGATGGCAGCTCCATTATTACAGGTCTAGACGGCGACGGTGACGGCGGCTTCATTATTGCAGGTCTGGACGGCGACGGCGGAGATGGACAATTGAAGGAGAAGCTCGGTTTAGGGCTTGGAAACGAGAGAGAGAGAGAGTCGAGATCGGGAACGGCGCACACAAATAGAGAGAGAGAGAGAGAGAGAGGCGATTGCGATGAGAGAGGGGAGTTCGCCGTTCGCGTTTGTTGTGCCGCACAACTTGTGCGAGTTGGGAGGAAATAACATCTAAACCTATATTTTTCTTATATATAAGGAGGGGTGATGTGTATACTTTTATAACATGAGGGGTTTATTAGTAAAAAATTATAAACTTAATATGTTTGGTTCGGATCGGGTCGGATCTCGGATCGGATCAGAGGTGTTACCGAATCCGATCCGAACCCGGTCGGATTTTTAAAAATATAAACCATATCCGAAATTTTCGCATCAATTTACCTTCGGTACGGATCGGGTTCGGTCAAATTGCCATCCCTAGGGAGAAGGCAAACGCTCCTGACGTATGTTGGTGTTGTATGCTCTAGGCACGTTATTCAAACGATTAATGTTATCTCTTCATTATGAGTTAATAAAGATATTGAATGTTTGATTATTATATCCTTTTCATATTTATTATAATAATCCCCGTCCCTAATAATTATGATTAATTATTAGTATAAGTTTAATAGATAATCATTTGATGATTATGTGTATGAGATACAATTAGACTTATGGGTATTTGTTGGAGAACGAATACTGGACTGACCCCTATGAAATTTATGTCATGGTCACAATGTCATAATTAAGTCTCATATAGTTATATCACTGGAATCTCCAGACCTGAGGTTATTACAGTCTTCCACATGATGAACATTATGTTTGACATAGTCAAACGTTACCCCTAACCGGGTAGCTATAAAGAATATGATTGGCGTAATCGAAATCATGTAGGGAAGAGTAATAGGCCAAGATGAGATTTGTTCTTCGTCAAGAGAGATGTCAAGCTTTGGCCATTTGATGAATGGTATTGATGAAATGCATGGCCGTGCTCAAGTGAATTGATTAGATCGATATCATTTGTATTATCAATACATTTGGGATCGAGAAAGCATTGAACTATGTAAGTTGACCATTGACCACGACTTACGTTCAATAGACATCGTGAAAGAAAGAGATTGCGTTATGTTCTATTTAGAAAACTTTGGATTTCAAAGTTATACTAATTGGGTAGTCATAATGGCTTGCTAGAGTCCGCTTATGACTTACGAGGTTTGAATGGTTCGGACTCGTTGCCAACCTAGTATAATCCTATTGGGTTACACACGCAGAACGGATAATTAAAAGGAGCGAAAAACGAGGAAACAGATGGAGACAACCGTACGGCTGGACAAGCGCCGTACGGCTGGCTTGCCGCCGTACGGCTGCCCCCCGGCAGGCAGTTTAATTTTGGTCAATTCTTGTTGATCAAGAATACCTAAGTCCTAAAGAGTTTTGGACACCTATGGTATATAATGTGGACTGACGGGAATTATTCCCATAACATTGATTTGATCAATTCCAAACTCTTTCCTTGAGAGAGAAAATACACATTATATTCTTAGGTTATTGTGATTGATTATTCTCAATCATCAAGTCACAATAATCATTAGGAGCTTTGAAGAATTGTTCTTCACAATTGTTTTTCAAACCGAAGGCCTAGCAGTCAAGTTCAAGAAGACATTCTTGAAATCTGTTTGTTGTGTGGATCACTGATAGAGGGCGTTTCTCCTAACGTCTAATCCAAGTTTTATCTCGATCTACAAGGGTTAGTTTCTTTCATCTTTATATTATGAATTATTGTTCATAGCGGATCAAGGCTATTGGGGTTTATTCATGTCTTTCTTCCGCTGCGCATGATTGCACGAAACCCAACAGACATAGGGGAGAGAACATATAATAGAACGAGAAGTAAGGCAACATGATATTCAACAGTAAGCGGAAACAAAAGAACTGCAAATTTAGAAATTAATCCCTAAATTTTGTATTCATTAATTGACAAATTGACAATTAATTGGGATTTTACAATCAATCAAGTAATAAAAAAAAATGAAAGAAGATAAAGGAAGATGGAAGAAGATAAGGTAACATAATATGTACTCAGAATCAGAGAAGATGGAGAAGGAGAAAGAAAACCAAAGAAGTGAGAGAAAAGTTGAGAGAAAACAAAAGTTTTATATTGTAGGCACCTTTAAATTTTGAATTATGATGCATTCTCAACATAATTGTCACAAATAGAATTATGACATAGAATTCCATGTGGCGCGCTATAAGAATAAAGAGAGGTTCTACTATATTACATAAATAGATTAAATCAACTCCTAAGTGAGTTTAAATTTCATTTTCAATTTAAAATGGTTTAATTATTTATGCTTAAATTTGGATAACAATTATTATTAAAGTTATTTTCCTTAAATGAGACTTTGTTGCTTTAGCCTATGGAATGGTGACACGTGATCTTTCACATCATAATTACATGTGGCTTGATAAGGAATAAAAATCTATATATATTAAAAGTCAAGGTAGAGTTTTTAGGTGGTGTCATGTGGACAAGTTTTTGGTAACTGTTACTTTTGGTGGTGCCACATCATCCATAGTATTTTAATTAGGTGACTTTTCATTTTTCTCTTATTAGCTAATAGTATTAATTAATTGTAATAATTATTATATTAGTTAACTATTACTATTAATAGTATTAGTTTATTATAATAGTTAACTATATAAGATAACTATTACTATTAATAGTATAAGTTAAGTATAATAGTTACTATAAAGGGTAACTATTACTATTAATAGTATTAGTTAACTATAATAGTTAACTATATAAGATAACTATTACTATTAATAGTATTAGTTAAATGTAAAAGTTATTATATATAATAACTATTACTATTAATAGTATTAGTTAATTGTAATAGTTATATAACATAATTATTACTATTAGTAATATTAGTTAAGTGTAATAGTTACTATATAAAGTAACTATTATTAACAATGATATTAACTAATTAGAATAGTTATAATATACTGTAACTATTACTATTATTAGTATTTTTTTTTTTTGAAAAAATTACTATTAATAGTATTAGTTACTATATATAATAACTATTACTTTTAACTTATCATTTACGATAAAAGTTATTCCCTCCGTTTAAGGGTAAGAGTCATACTTTCTATTTTGGTAAATCTTAGACTGAGAGTTTCTTTCCTAAAATGGAAAAGAATCTTTATTATTCATCCCACTTATTCTCTCTCATACTTTACTTTTATACTCACAACACCAATCAATTTACTATTCCTTCCCACTCATTCTCTCTCTTACTTTACTTTTACACTCACAACACTTAAATCACTCCACCATTTCTTATTCTCTGTGCATTTGAGAGGTAGGACTCTTACTCTGGAACGGAGGAAGTACTACTTAGGTAACCATTATCTTTTAATTTACTATTTAAGCTCATAATTACTATAATATTAACTATAATTAAAATGTTATTTCCTCAATCGATCAAGAGTAAAAATTGACACCATTATGGGACAAACGAAGTAATTTTTTTAAAAAATTATAAAGTTATTATTAACCCATACTATTAACCAATCTTAATATCTATTTTATTCTATAGTAGCTAAAACTATTTCTACTATTATTAAAAAATAACAAGTAGATATATATATATATCTTTAAATTTATTTGTATTTATTTAAAATATTTAATAATTATATAATGTGATTATAAATATCCACGCATAAAATAAAACACCCGTACGAAGCACGAGTTAATCCCTAGTAACTTTAATGTTGTAGTATTATATATTATGTATAGATTGCATTATTTGTGTCTGACACAAAAATTAAAGAAAAATCTATATATATTAAAAGTCGACGCGAAGGTATATGAATTCGCCATGTGGACTGTTTAGACTAAAACTTGCTTTTGGTGAAGCCATGTCATCACCATCCCAATTTATAAGTGTCGCTTAGTATTCTTATCATTAGTTAATAATATTAGTTAATGATAATAGTTATTGTATAATTAACTATTACTATTACTATTATTATTTAATTATAATAGTTATTATATAAGTTAACTATTACTATTAAGAGTAGTAGTTAACAACAGTAGTTACTATTTAGGTTAACTATTACGATTAATAGTATTAGTTGATCATAATAGTTACTATATAAGTTAACTAATATTATTAATAATATTAGTTAACCATAATAGTTACTATACATGTTAACTTTTACTATGAATAGTATGAGTTAATTATTATAGTTACTATATATATTAAATGTTACTATTAATAGTATTAGTTAATTATAATAGTTACCATAAAGGATGATTTTGATTATTTAAATATAATAATTAGCTATATATAGTAACTACTACTATTTAACTCTAATAGTTAAATGTATAAAAAATTTGCTTGGTATTTTATCATTAGCTAATAATATTAGTTATTATATAGGTTAACTATTACTATTAATAGTGTTAGTTAATTATAATAGTTACTATATAAGTTAATTATTACTAATAATATTATTAGTTAACAATAATAGTTACTATTACTATTAATAATATTAATTAATTATAATAAATGTACTATATAAGCTAAAATATTACTAATAATAGTATTTATTAATAATAATAGTTATTTTATAGGTTAACTATTACTATTAGTATTAGTTAACCATAATAGTTCCTATATAGCTTAAATATTACTAGTATACAATAATGAAAGAGCAATTATCCGCATGTGTTATTAGACAAAATTTTGAGGGAAACTAGTTTCTCCATAAGTTATAAAAAATCTTGTTTTTATAAGGCTTAAGGTTTAGAGTTTAGGGTTTAAGGTTTATGGTTTAAGTTTTAAGTTTGGGGTTTAAGGGTTAAAAACAGGACTTTTTACTTATGGAGGAACTAGTTTCCCCAAAACACACTCGTGTTATTAATACTTAAAAAACTGGGGTAGAGTCCAAGGTATAAATGAAATGAAAAATAATAAATAAATAATTGTTATGAATAAAAAAATAGAATTCATTAAACAAAAAAGTATGATTATTTTTTTCCTCAAATTTTTGGTGGTGCAGTTTTAAATGAGACCAAGAACTAAAAGAAATAGCAAAATAGTTTGGATTAGGTTAAGGCCCAATCATGAAGAATGAAAGTAACTTTCCCTGTTAATTTGTTAATAAATTTACTTGAAATTTAATCAAAAAAATTCTTAAATTTATTATTAATAATATTTTCTTGTATTATACAAATAATTAAAAAAATTATAATTTATTGATTAAAATTCAATCAAGTTGATCATCAAAATTAACTTAAAAACTATTTCTGAGTTCCCCTATCCTAAAATAAAAACTTATCATTTTTTTTACTTAAACATAACACTTTCATAAAAGAAAAGAATAATTTTAATCAACTACATACCTAGACAAGAAAAGAATTAGTCAAGTGTGTTGCACGTGACTAACGAATTGGTTGCTTTGAATAGTCAATAACAATTAAAGTATTAAAATAAAATATTTAAAAAAAGGAGGGTGTGACGTTTGTCCCAATTGTATATCAATTTCATGCATTGATTATTTTCATGATTTATTTTGTGTTACTTTTAATATTTTGAATGACTTACTTGACCAATTAAAATACTTAAATAAAATATTTAGTTGAATAATGACTAATTAGCATTATTAGAAGTTAAAGTAGTTGATTTACTATTTATTAGTATTTAATTAAATATATAAATTTAAAATAAGGAGGTCATTTGTTAAAGATGAAACCTTAAGAGGCAATTAGTCAAAACTAATAGTTAAAGGGTTTATGTGTTAATAAATAATCTTAATGGAGCTTAAGTGTAACTTTTGATATTATAAGTTAAAAAGAGACTTCATTTTGAAGTCTTCAGTTTGCAGATATTTGAGATTTCTTCCATCCGTCCTCTTCGACCGAGGGTTTTTGACCCAAAGTTTTTCAATTTTCTTTCTTTGATTATCCTTCTGTTCTAAAATCCGATTCCGTAGAAATGTTAAATTTGCATACTGGGTCATTTAAACTGCAAAATTTGAAAGTTTAATCGATAAATTTTCGTCTGCTAGTAAGTTACTACTCCTCTTTTAATAGTAATGTTCATACATGCTATATATGATACTTTTATTGTTAGTTATTGCTTTATGGGTGGTATTGGTGCTAATTATTATTTTTGTTAATATGTGATTCTATATACATTTTAGTTAGTTAAATTGACCCAAATAATTAGAACGGGTACTAGTAATAGTAGTTTTGAGATGGTGGAGTAGCGGTTCTATAAATAATAATTATAATCCAAAATGAGTAAAATACTCAACAAAGTTATATAAGGTGTAATAAAATTACCTCATCCCATAAAATGAGTTCCTAAGATAAATAGGGACGAGTAAAAGTATAATTATAATTTATTAAAATTATAATTAAATGTCAATTAAAGTAAACGGGAAACAATTACGGGACACAATATGTGACGTAAAATGTATTCGATAATTAATTTTTTTTGGTGAAAAGGAAATAATTTGATCATTAATTGCGAATATACGCAATGTATATAAATGTGAGTAGGTAAAATATGACTTGTCCTACTTACTTGGAGTCTAATACTTATGGCTCTAATTTAGATTGAAGGTGTTATGGTGGACACTTTATGTACCATGGTTGTACTTACTTATATGTGCAAATATTGCATATGGTTACGTGTTATTGTTGTGAAAAAGTGATTAAATGGTTCTTGGGATTTATGGACTGGTCCATTACGTTTGGGCCTAGTTATGATACGGTTATGTCAACTAAATATCTACTTGTGCATTTTATTTGAGTCCATCTGGCATACGTGTTTCGGGGGTTTGTAGACTTTTTGTTAGTGCGGGGGATGGGGACACGTTCTAACTTAAGGCCTTTGTACCTGTGTCCGTTCGCCCTTACTAGTGGCCATAGTAAGGGAATAGCTTCCGATCGTTGTAGCAATTCGCATGATATTGGATACCTATATATCGGGCGATTTCAGGTTGTAGGGATTTGGTTGACTCGATTCGATACTGAATACCAAGTCATCATTATACTGCACTTGCAGCGTTCAGATTGATATGTGCAGTGGCGTATCCAGAATTTTTGGTCAGGGGGGTCAAAATTTAATATAACGAAAAAAAAAGTTTGGGACACATTAGCGTCGCTTCCGACCGGGAAGGTACTCAGTGTTCAACTTGGCGTAGGGAGGGAAGCAGTAGAAGATAACATTCCGGTGGTGGTTTTATTTATATGGTTTTCGATTATCCACTATAAAGAGCTAAAAAAATCTTTGTAAATGAAACATATATAAAGAGCCGGGTATGTTTATTGACTAATGACTTTTTCGATTCAATAAGGCAATCCTAAAATATCTCGGCTCAGCTCCTAAAACTTCACAGAGTAAATCTAAATAAGAACAATGGAAAACAACCAAAATTGAGATCTTCAATTTACTATTTGAATAATTACTTCCCGCAAAACTGTGACCTCTTCCTCTACCTTCACTTCCTTCGACCGTGAATTCAATTAAAATTCGACCGAAGACTTATGAAAAATTAATGATCTAGATAAAATTCTATAAACTGTTATTAATACAACATTACATATATTTTCAATAACAATTTTTAAAATTTCATTAGGATAGTTAAATTATGAGGCTTTGACCAATAAGTCCTTTGCCCAGATGAAAACGACCAATAAAACCAAGCATTTACGAAACTCGCCAATAAGTCCCTTAAATATCGCTGGACCAAAATACCTCTGATATGCGCGCACGCGCGTGAAATGACGGAAGAATAGCAAGGAACCAGCCGTTTCTCCCCATCTTCTACACACCTTTTCCTCTTTCTCTTTCTCTTTCTCTTTCTTCCTTTTTTTTCACTCTCAAATTTTAAATTGCAATATCTCAAAATCTGAAAATCAAAAAAATAATCTGAAACCACCATTTTAATCGTATCATTAATACGAATTAAACAAGTATACTCAACATATAATTCAGGTTTTAGAAAATAAAATTTTTATTTTTAACTTGTAAAAATTGAGAAAATCATTTTTTTCTCATTTGATTTCACATTTGTAAGATTAGATTTCACAGTTGTATCATTTTTTCATTTTTCACTTATAAAATCATATCTCAACTAATTTCACAGTTGTATGATTACATTGTTGTGTGATTTCTCAATTGTGTGATGTTATATGTTTTTTTTAAAAACTGAGAAATCAATTTATTATGATATTGATACTCAATTTCTTAGATGTTTGAATTAAAACACTAAAACATTTATTTCTCATTTGTTCATAAGTGAGCTTAAAAACTGATAAATTCATCTCTCAATTTTCACAATTGATACTCAATTTCTCGATTGTTTGAAGATAAATTGATTTCACAGTTGTGTGATGTTATTGTTGGAGATTATGCCCTAGGCCCTTGACAAAGGACTTCCGTTATATCATGATGAGATAACAACATTGATTATTATATATTTTGCATGTTTACTATAATGATCACCGTCCCTAGTTTGTCTTTAAACTAGTATAAGGGTTGATAGATAATCATGAGATGATTATATGTATGAGATACATATCAAATTTATGGGTATATGTTGGGAAACATGTACTGGACATGACCCGCTATGAGATTTATGTCATGGTCAAATGTCATAATTAAATATCATAATAGTCATATCATTGATATCCTTAGACCTGATATTATCATCGTCTTCCACATGATGAACATTATGTTTGACGTATTCTAACGTTATCTTTAACTGGGTAATCATAAGGGGTACGATTGTCATGATCGGATTCTTGTAGGGAAGAATGATAAGTCAAGATGAGATTTGTCCCTCCTCAAGAGAGATATCTGCTTTAGGCCACTCGAAGAGTGAGATTGATGAAATGTATGGCCATACTCAAATAAATTGATGAGATCAATGTCATTTGCTCATATCAATCTACTCGGATCGAGAAAGCATTGGTCAAGATAAGTTGACGTGGACCATGACTTATGTCCAATAAAAGATATCGTGTGACAAAGGTATTGTGACTTGTTCTATTCTAGGAAAACTTTGGGCTTTCAAAGTTATACTATTTGGGTAGTCATAATGGCTTGCTAGAGTCCGCTTATGATTTACGAGGTCTTCGGACTTGTTTCCAACATAGTATAATCCTATTAGGTCACATACGCAGAACATATCTTACTTGGCACGAAAAATGGAGAAAAACAGGGAAGTGAAAAACCAACCGTACGGATAGTTTGGACTAGCCGTACGAATAGTTTTTCCGCTGACGAGTTTTTGTCAGATTTCTTTCTGGGAAAGAAATCCTTTAACCTAATGGAATTAGGTTTCTCCTAGTATATATTATGTGTTCTCTTCAGCCGAAATTAAGTCTTAGGCATTGATTTTGGAAATCAACAAGAGTTTCTTGGAGAGAGAAAAAGGGGAAAATATAGAATTATGCCCCTGTACTTGGGTTAAGGATGCGGATATTCCCTTGTACAAGTTAATTGCCATATTAGCCCCCGTACTTAAGAAAAATGAGTGGATATTTGGACTCCGTTAACTTTCTGTCCAAATTTTAACAGAATTGCTTACTAGGCATCCTAGTTGGCAAGTAAAATTGACTATGTGGAATTTTCTTTTGCCCAAGTGGAAGTTGTTGAGTATGACGAGTTCGAAACTACGTCGTTTTGATACATAAAGTCAATCTTCGTTAAATAGTTAACATATCTGTTTAGTAATTGATGAAATAACATTTCCTTAGTCACTTTAGTAAGCAAGTCTGTTAAAAAAATCACAAATCTGTTTAATCATCCTCATCCTCATTATCTCCAACACCAACACCACCATCACCCACCACTATCCACCATCACCACCAAAACCAACACCACCATCACCACCAAAATCAACACCACCACCAAAAATTAAAACATAAAATTGAATAAATTAACAGATTAGGATAGATCATAAGCCAACACAGATCTTCCCCATCTCAAGTTTCAATTCCAAATCTCAAATCAAAGCTAAGATCATTTAAAAAAAAAACGAAACGAAAATTTACCAATTTTTGTAAATTTGAAATAGATCTGAAAACAATATTGATCTTGCCGCAATTTCAATGTTGCAGCTGCAGTGATTTGGGGTAGCCAAGTTTAGAGTGTAGGATTGTTGCAAACTGGAGCCGGCGAAGAGATGAACGGGGTCGGAATCAATGGAAGTTGAAAATTATCTTTTGAGCCCTGAACTCGTTGAGGGAGATGGAGCTCGTCCGGATTTAAACTATTGTCGGAGGGATGGAGTTCACCGGATTATGAAGAGCTTGACCAGAATCTATGGAGTTCACCGAGATTAGGAGTGTTCGCCCAGGAAAATGGGGCAGAAACAGAAACAGAAGCGGTGCTTAAAAGACAAATGGGGCAATGGAAATTAGGGAGAAGAAATGGGCATGAGGAGCGACAGTGGCAGCGTTTGGGCGGAAGAACGTTATGACGAAAACGGTGAAAACGGCAGGTAATTGGGCTGGAAAATGAGAGAGAGAGAGAGACGACTGAAAGAGTATTAGGATTTTTGGTATTTTCATTCTAACCCTTCCATTTAAATAAACTCTATTTTATGCCCTAAAATTTCCACATCAGCAATTCTATTGTAAACTTTTGCACGTATGATTGTCAAAAATCCAAATAAGCTGATGAGTCAGCATTTCTGTTATGTTTTGGATGGAATGTTAACGGTGTCAAAATATCCACACATTTTTCTTAAGTACAAAGGCATATATGGCAATTAACTTTTATAAGGGCATATCTGCATCCTTGACCAAAGTACAGAGGCATATTTCTATATTTTCCCGAGAAAAACACATATTATATTAGGAATATTAGGGTTTAATTATTCTTAATGATCAAACCATAATGATCACTATGTGAGATTGAAGAATAGTTCTTCAACAATGTTTTTCAAGCCTAAAGATCTAGCAGTCAAATCAAGAAGCGTTCTTGAGTCCGTTCGAAGTGTGGATCACCGGTAGAGGATGTTTTTCTTAAAGCATCTAAAGTCCAAAATTCATACCGAGAAATCTAAGGTTAGATTTCTATTCATCTTATATATATGTATTATAAATTATTGTTCTAAGAGGATCTAGGCTTTGGGTTTCTTCATGTATAGTCTTCCGCTGCGCATGATCCCACGAAACCCAACAATTATATGCTCTTGAAACAATTGATAAATCAATTTATCAGTTGTTTAAAGCTAAATATTTAGTGAATGTATTGTCATATACCTTTTAACAATAGATAACTTAATTTATTACTTATGTCTCACTTGTGAGCGTTGAAAAATTCATTTATCAGTTGTTTAAAGTTAAGACAAATGAATTACTGCAGCTTTATATAAATAACTGATAACTGAATTTCTCAATTATTCAAATTTTCACGTAAGTGAAATTTTGTGGAAAAAAGGTCAAATTAATGTATATATATAGGAATTTTGTAGCAAGATATGTATATCGTGATGATTATTATGTTATCATCCAGACGTTAGTTGAGTTGCTTCAAATTTTAATAAGACACAAGAATAATAGGCTAAAACCCACTCCTCCTGCCAAGGCATGCAGTAAAGAGTATTTGGCAATGAGTGGGTCTACTTTCTACATGTCTACCATTCTTTTAGTGCATAACTGCAGATGATTTGATTCAAACATACTGTATTGTTCATTTTAAAAAAAAGTAGGCACCTAACAATCAGTTGGTGCTCAAAGTTTTATACAGTAATTGAGATTCTCATTCCAAAAGTAATAGCAAGAGGCATAATCTGAAAAAAAAAAAAAAAGTAATAGCCGGAGATTTGGTGGTTGCTGGACAGAATCACTGACGGCGGACTGAAGGGAGAGAGAAATCGTGAGAGAGAGAGGCTAGGGTTTGATACGATTTGGGGGAGGAGAAGAGGAAAATATGTGGTATATGTGTGGGAAGGTAAGGGTAGTTTTTCCATTTACAATTATAGTAAGGACTCTATGGGAGTTTTGATTTCAACTCAGGGATCTTAAGGTAAAAAAGGAAAACTCTTGTTTTTATTAGCAAATTCCACTTTATCTCAGGGATTTATATAGTAAAAATCCCTTAAATTAATGTCAAATTATTACTCAAAATTCAATCAAACTTACCACTAAAAGAGTGGAACAATCATTCCAAGAGGAATACCTAGTCAAATTATGGACAGAAAATGCAAAATGAAAACATCTCCACACACAATGGGAATGAGAACATCTCACCACACAATCATGAAAAGGGCGGGATGATTATTAGATTATTAGATGCATAAATTGCGGTATAAAATAATGTAATGAGCTAATTAAATTAAAATGAAATAATTTAGTCATTTTAGGAATCAGTAAGGGCATAGAAGTCAGAATCATCTATGAAGCTACAATTACTTAGCTCATGTCAAAGATGGATCATCGTCAACTTCATGACCGCCATTAAACGTAACACAGCCTCAGTCCTCACTCGTTTTCTGTAGAAATTGATAATAGATATCCTACTGCGGAGACGGTTAGGTTTCAAGGTTAATCATTGGCTAAGAAATCAATAAGAATAAAAATGAGTTTCTAATTTCAAAACCCTAAATTAGGGTTTTAGAAATTTGGAGATTTGAGATTAGAATAGGAGGGAGAGATGATGAATGGAGAGAAATATGTACCTGAAATTTTCAGCCACGCGAGAGACCGGACGGACAGCCTAGTGGTTTTGGTTGTTGACGTCGTCGTCTCGCAGCAGCACTCCACAGTCGTTGAGTCTCCCGTTCTTTGGTGAATTGCGGCCGAATTGGGTGTATTGTGTAAATGTGTTTTGAGTAATTTAAAATAAAGTCTTTCTATATATACATGGGTTTGAATGTAAAATTTTAAGGGGGTCATGTGCAATTTTTCAGGGGGTCAATTTAAATTTGTCAGTATTTTTAAAGGGGTAAAAGTGAATAAAGGAGAAAGTCAGGGGGGTTAATTGACCCCCTAATCCATAACGTGGATCCGCCCCTGGATATGTGTACTACGACAACAACACAGACATCGGCAACAACAACTATGAAATGGTTTGGAGGATAAGCACGGAAGTGGATGGAAGGATCGGAGGTGTACCTCGATCATGTATCCTTTGTTATGTGTTTACTTCAGCCACTATGTGATGCATGATGCACAGTCTCTCATATTATATGCTATAAGTTTATTGATTTTAGCATTACTTATTGAGAATGATTTATTGTTATTAGTATATGTATGATAGTATGTCAAGTAGTTACATTAGTAACTTGCTGAGTTTTGACTCACCCCATTTTCTTGTTTATTTGTTTTCCTTAGTTCCCAGGCAAGAAAGATCGTCAGTAAGGTACGACTTAGCGGGGATCTTTGAGAAGGTTGTTTATTTTATGGGTTGTTGATATATTGAGCTTAAATATGTTTATTTTGTGAGGACGATAGTTTTACTGAGTTATTTAAACTCTGTATTTTGGGTAGATGTGTTTTGTGCATGTGATAAGTGCTTGTTATTATTTTGGTGCCGACCTTCGTTGCTAGGCGTGGTTAGAGTTTTTTTATAACTCTAGTTGGTTTGACTTGTTCATTATTTGAGGCATTAGTCTGTGGTTGTTTTTTGTATTGTGTTGTCGAGCTAGTATAGCTCGTGTGTTATACAGGTTTATGGGATGATGACATTATTAGTAGGTGTCATGTCAGTTTTTTAGCAGAGTTCATGCACTTGGTTCGTGGTTCCAAATAAGACTTCAGAACTCAGGTCGCGTCATATGGTATCAAAGCTTAGGTTAGCTATCAGCCTGGATAGGATCTATGGCCCTTGGTGGGTTGGTTAATGCGTTTGATATTGACGTAGAGTGTTTACTTATTTGTGGTAATGCTAGGCATGTGACTAGTGTCGATGGTGCATTTCTAACTGGTTTAGAAGGTTTGAGAGAGTCGAGAGCGCGAGTTCTAAAGGATTGAGTTCTTCTCATTTCTATATTTCATATCTCACTTTGTGCAACATATTCATGTTTGCCCACACTCTTTGCTTTACTTGCTAGAGGTTTATTCTCTGATGGGAGATGACGTGGTTGATACCAATGTTTATAAGAAACTTGATATAGTTTTAGGTGATTACACCCTACATGTGGAGTTAGTCGTGTCACCTTGTTGGTCCCAAAGGGGAAACAAGGGTATGAAAAATAGCTAGAGGAGGGGGGGTGAATAGCTGTTTAAAATTCTTTTCGTACCTTTTTACAAATCAATGGCTTATGCGCACAGTTCTCAAATAAGCTAAGTATAGCGCGCAGAGAGAGTGTGAAATGCACATCAGAAATTAAAGCAGCTACTGCGTAGGGTATACTGCGTAGAGAATAAATACGCACGCGCTAAGTTTGGCTAAAGAGTTGGATAAAATTGTGCTAAGAAATAAGCAGTAACAAACACAACAGCAAAAATTAGCAATTTGATAAGATCAAACAAAGCAATAATTCGGAAATAAAGTAAGCAGGAAATAAGCAGCGAGAACAATGAACAAGCTATTTGGAGAGGTTCGATCTATGAAAGATCTACGTCCTCTACCAAGATGGTTAGTCTTGGATTTTCTAACTATGAGATTTATATTGATATGAGGAGCTTTTACAAGATTACAATGAATCAAAACTCAAATCAAAATCTATTCTATAAAGATCAAATCCTAGACTAAACCGGTGTATCTCAAGAAGTAAGATCTAAATAATCAAAGATTCAAGAAGTGTGTGTGTGTCAGAAATTCTGGGCTCTATGAATCTATGAGATGAAGAGCACAAAGAATTCTGGGTGTTACAAAGCTTAGGATCTGGGCAGGAGTTTGAAGGTATGAAGGTTTGATGGTTGTTCTTGTGAATCTGGAATTTAAGCAGCAATCTTCAGAACTTTAAAATTTCTCTTAGAAAGAAAAAACTCAAGCAACTTGGAAATGAGGATTGTTGGTCCCAAAGGGGCAACAAGGGTATGAAAAATGCTAGAGGGGGGGGGGGGTGAATAGCGTTTTAAAATTCTTTTCAAACCCTTTTCCAAATCGATGGCTTATGCACACAGTTCTCAAATAAGCTAAGTATAGCGCGCAGTGAGAGTGTGAAATGCACAGCGGAAGTTTTAAGCAGCACCTGCGCAGGAAAAAGCTGCGCAAGGATAAAAATGCATGCGCTAAGTTTTGGCTTAAAGAGTTGGATAAAATGTTCTAAGGCAATAAGCAATAACAAACACATCAGCAATAGTAGCAATCTGATAAGATCAAACAAAGCAGTAATTCAGAAATGATTAAGCAGGAAGTAAATAGCGAGATTAAAGAACAAGCTATTTGGAGAGGTTCGATCAATGAAAGATCTACGTCCTCTACCAAAATGGTTAGTCTTGGATTTTCTAATGGAGATCTTATTATATGAGAGAGTTACAAGATACAACAATGAAACACAACTATCTCAAAAATCTATAATCTATGAAGAACAAATCCTAGACTAAACCGGTGTATCTCAAGAAGTAAGATCTAAATGATCAAAGCGTCAAGAGGTGTGTGTGTGTGTTCAGAAATTCTGGGCTCTATGAATCTATGAGATGAAGAGCACGAAGAATTCTGGTGATTTAAGGCTTAGGATCTGGGCAGGAGTTTGAAGGTATGAAGGTTTGAAGGTTGATCTTGAATCTGTGAATAGTAAGCAGCAATCTTCAGAACTTCAAGGATATTAGAAAGCACAAACTCTAGCAACTTGGAAATGAAGATGAGCTGGCTATTTATAGCTGAGAGCTTGAATATAGCCGTTGGAGCTCTGAGCAAGGATGATGAGCTGGCACGATATGATTGGTGCGCAGGTGTCCTTTATAGCCGTTGGGGCTCTGATCAAAGTTGATGACCTGGCACAATATGATTGGTGCGTAGGTATTTTAGAGCCGTTGGAGACTGAGCATGAAGACCAAATTAAAAAGGTTCTTCTAGAAGGTTGACAGCTGTCTTCATTTGAAATATTTCTCTTGAGCGCGTCTCCACTGTTGGATCTGCTAAGTGTGCTTGTTTTGTCGTTTCTGCACACCATAGCACTCTTAAAAGCATACATCTTCAAAGAGTTTTCCAAGTTAGGTGATCTGAATGTATCGAAATCTGAGCAAGATAGAATACTGCGCAGGAGAGACCTGCGCAGTGGTGTACTGCGCAGAGTAGTCCTGCGCAGAGTCCACAGTCTTGCTTAGATCTTCATTCCATTTCGCTCCGAGCCCTATATTCTAAGCCTATACCATAAAATATTAATAGGTGATGGTATCAATCAATTCTAACAAAAATAGGAGGGTTAAGAAGTAAGCATACCCAACAATCTCCCCCTAAATGATTGATGCCATTACCTACTATAACAAAGGCGATTCATTGTACTTGATAATAACATGTCCATAAAGATGTGATTGGTAAATCATGCCTCAAGTCAATGCACACACTACCCAATGTCATAGATTTCTAGTCTATCCAAAAGATTAGCTTACAAAAAGGGAAAGACAGAAATATCATTCAGCGCATACAAATAATATGAGTTTTAGTTTTAAGTATGCGTTTAAACTGAATGTTTAAACATTATGCGTTAAAAATATGAACAGTTAAGATTATGCGCATGGGTTGAAATAATGCAGTCATTGTTCCACAAACAAAGAGTTTGAATTGAACAAGGTTTTGGAAACACATGATGCGATTTTTCTCATTAAAACTTGGAAGTGTAAAGAGTTGCAGATTACAAGTTTGAATAAGAAAAACAAACTGCACACAAAAAGAAATACTTTGCGCAAAAACAAAAAAATTACATAGAGCCTAGTCTATGTTGATCCGGTGCAAGGCTTCGCGCAGCTCATTCTGCAGACTGTTGAATTTATTCATAAGTTCAATCTTCAGTTCTTGAAATCTTTCTCTGAACTCCACAGCCTCACCGACATGGGTAGCCATTCCTCTGCGCATATCTCTGTTGTCTTCTCGCAGCTCTTGGAAGTTGGCTCTGTACTGTATTTGATGTCCTGTCATCTGGTTGAAATATGACTGCTCAGCAGCTTCAATAGTGTTGATGACAGTGGCCTGCGTTGCTTCGAGTCTTTGGTCAGTATGGAGGCGCTGAGTGTTCACGCTGGCTTGAATATGGAACATGGCTTGATCCATCCTAGCGTTGAACCCATCAGCGAAATCAGTCATCGCTTGAGTTATGCACTCCCTGACACTTTCCATATTAAGCGTATTAGCATGCGCGGGACCGGGATCACCTTGTTCCAATCTCTCCAACATCATCGCTTCCATCCCTGCAAACCCTTCATGCAACCCATCAGCCAAGCTCTTGCGCAGACGCTTAAGCAGTCCTATAAACCCATCATTGATAGCGGTATAGGTGCAGACATTTTCAAGCATCCCAGCTATTGACTTCAATGAGTCCAGGACCATTTGGTCTAATGCATCAGGGACGCGTTGTGCAGAGGGGCCTGCGGAGGTACTTGCCTTTGAAACATTCTCCCCCTTAATGGCAGTAATCTCTAAACGCTGCGCATCAAGTTGCTCTTGGATAACTGTCTGCGAAGTAATGAGCTGTGTCATTTGGGACTGCGCAGCAACCTGGTTAACTTGAATAGTATTGAGAGCCTGGAGAATTTAGGGTAGATCAGTGGAGGAAGATAGAGAGGAAGTAGATACTGTAGGAACGGAAGGAATAGCTTGAGCTGGAGGAGGAGAAACTTTGGGAGAAGAGTGCGTTGGAGAAGGTTGATTGGGAGAGAGATGAATAGGATCAGCAGCAGGAGACCTATGCGTAGATGAGTGCGTGATGCTTCTATCTGTATCAGTTGTGCGCACATCTCCTTCCTTTTCTCCTTCAGGAGGATCAACAGCAGCTTGCTGCGCAGCATCATCACCCTGCGCAGACTTGGTAACCTCATCCGCATCCTCATCTTCCAAGTCCAAATCATCATGAAGGACAGAGGTGCCAGGTTGAGTATTTCCAACCGGAATATTGAGGCGTTGGAAGGCACTTAATGATGGTTCAGGACAAGGAGGAGCCGCAGCTTTTGGCTGTCCTTTCGCAGTGCTGTGCACAACCTGTTTCTTGCGCGGAGTTCGAGGAGGATCTTCCTTAGCAGGTGCAGCAGCAGCGGCCTTGGCAGGCGTACCGGAGACGGGAAAAGCTTCATCCATCCAATCATCACTATCTCCTGTACCCTGAGTAGGAGGGGCTTCAGCAGCCTTTGGATCTTGCTCCCCCTGCGCGGTATCATCCGCAGCATCAGCAGCAGTCTCATCCATTCGAGACTCGCTGTCTTCTTCAACCATAGCCGCCGCAGGAGGAAGTCTGGTAAATGCAGGCTTTTTCTTGGTTTTAGCAGGAGAGGGAGCAGGCGCATGAGGATCTTTGCGCTTCTTTGAAGGTTTGGGAGCAGGGGGCGGTAAATCAGATCCAATTTTAATGCCAGCAGTTGATCTGACATTTGAGATTTCCTTCACCTTTTCTGGCACAGGTTCTACAATACCTTTGCCTTTGCGCTTTGCCCGCGCAGCAGCGGTTTCAGGTTCAGTAGGCGCAGTGGCCTTCGAAGGCTGCGCGGAAGTGTTCTTTGCTTTGGGTTGAGGGGCTTCATCATCATCATCACTATCAGCCCAATCTTCCTTGTCTGGGCTGGTGTCTTTGTTCCAGATCTTGCGATAATCACTGCGACCAATTTCATTGCGCAGGGAGTAGAGGTGAGAGATGGAATAGGTCTTGGTGCAAAGGACTTTGAGATCAGGACGCTTCTGCACGAAGGTGCGCAGCTCAGAGACATTCATCAGAAACTTGGATAATAGCCTACAGTGAGTTCTGTACTTGGCTACTTTCTTGTCCATGCGCTTGTCATAGCTCTCTGATGCATCCCATAGCTCGTCAAAGAGAACAGAGGACCAGTCTAGAGCATCGCCATTATAAATCGCAGCACAATAAGCCCACTGCTTGGAAATGAACTTGCCCTTATTTCTATTTTTGCAGTTTACGGAGTCGCCAATAATGGTGCAAAGGTGATACATCACCTCACCAAATTCTTTGCGATCATGAACACTCCATTTCTTTACAAGAGAGGGTTCCCCAACCAGTTTCTGCGCAAGCTTGTTTTGTTTAGCTTCAGAATAGGCTTCTGGCGCATCATCAACCTTAAATCCGCAAAGCTTTTTAAGCGACGCAGGAACAATGCGCACTGAATAATTCTGAACGACTGAGCGGATAACATCAATCTTCTCTCGAGTCTGCTTGTGCGTCATGGTAACTCTCTCTGCATTCTCAAAGAACTCGTTTACAAGAGAGGGGACATAGAAGTCCTGAGCCAGTGTAAAGAGAGGTAAGATGCCGGAAGAATCCATAAGATGAACAATCCTGCGTCCGACAACATCTTTGTGTAGCGCAGCAAGATCTAGTTCCCAGCCTTGTAGAAAATAGAAAGAATTCTGCGCAAAAAAAGAAATAGTTTAGACAAGAATTACGCATGGAGCGAAGCGCATGCGCAGATACACGTATGCGCAGCATCTCCATAGGAAACAAATGAAAAAGATATGCGCAAAAACACAAACACTAAGAGATATTAGGCGACCCAAATCAAGAAAAAATAAGAACTTGATGAACACGGAAGAATAGAATATGAACACGAAGAACACCAAGAACACTAAAAATCAAAGTTTGACCAAAAAGACCAAAAAGCATATCGAAATAACCGCATTTCAGAAACGAAAAACAACTAAGAAAACAAGATTTCCAAAAACAAAACATTTAGCCCAGAAATCGAGAATAACTCTTCGTCTGCCTCGGAGGTTTTCGA
The DNA here is from genome assembly GCA_026119855.1 of Campanula takesimana. Taxonomy (NCBI): domain Eukaryota; kingdom Viridiplantae; phylum Streptophyta; class Magnoliopsida; order Asterales; family Campanulaceae; genus Campanula; species Campanula takesimana. The sequence goes on along the minus strand of JAOWBW010000424.1, from coordinate 523,571 downwards.
ACGAAAAAATTTGCAGAAAACATATGAAAAAAGTACCGATCGTGAAATAAAGTACATACAAATGTAGATCAGAGAGAGACGAACTCAAAACAACAGACGATTTCAAAAATGATTAACAGATAAGAGCAAAATCGAAAAAGGGAGTTTTTAAGAGCTCGAGTCATAACAATGGCAGATAAACAGAAAATGAGTTCAAGGTCCAGAAATTGTTACCATGTCGTCAATAGTTTTAGCTTCTGGAGGAGGAACCTCTTCAACAGGTTCATGGACCTCACCAACTACCTTAGCTTTCGATTTTCGGGGAGCCATTTTAAAGAAACTAGGGTTTTTGAAAAGGGAAGAGAGAGAAGAGTTTTTCAGAGATTGAGAGAAAAGTCAAGGAGAGAAGAAGAGGAAATGATTGGGAGGAGGAGAGTAGGTTGCAGAGGAGAGAAAAATGATGAATTTGTGAAAGAGAGAGAGAGCAGGAAAGAGAGAAAAGGAGAAGAGTCAAAAGGATTTATACTGAAAAGGGAAAAAAATGCATGACGTCAGCGAGGCGGTTTGGTGAAACACGGCGAATTTGGTGAAAAACGCAGAGGCGCACGATAGCAAAGCGACGTGGCCGAATAGGGAACGCGCGTGCGCAGACCTGACGCGCGAGTGAGTGAGTAGGTCTCGGCAGGTCACAGTCATATCAACTCCCTCATAAATGTTGATCAGGAATTCTAACAGGCGCTATCATTAATGGCCGTTTGCATTTAATGATAATGGGACATGCGCAGGGGCAAAAACGTAATTTCCCAAGAAATTTCAAAAATAAGGCGAGGGAAAATTTTAATTGCACAAGTATCCTTGTGAACTAAGCGTTGACTTTTCAGTCAGGGACCTAAGTGCAATTTCTAATAAATAGAAGACTTACCCGCGATCCACGAAGGGTGCGCATGTTAAAATCATGCGCAGAGCTGTAAATAGCGCAATAGATTCTTAAAACAGATTAATCATTAGTGTCAAGTGCAAATGAAGTACTGCGCAGGAGTTGCACAGAAGCATGGATCATGACCTATGATGAATATTTTATCAAGCAAACACAAGATTATTAGTATTAACAAATCATATGGACAGGTTAGCTAAGTTCAAGCATACCCATTTCTCCTCTCAAGAATACAAATCTCTTTGCGTCAAGAGCCTTTGTAAGAATATCAGCAATTTGATTATCTGTGCCCACGTGCTCTAAATGAATGTTTCCTTTTTCCACGTGGTCCTTGAGAAAGTGATATTTGATGTCGATGTGCTTTGTCTTTGAATGCATGACAGGATTGTTGGAGACAGCTATGGTGGACATATTATCGCAGAATATTGGGCAGTTTGCTTCATGAATTCCATAGACCACTAATTGTTGCTTCATCCATAGGATTTGGCAGCAGCAGCTTCCAGCAGCAATGTATTCAGCTTCTGTAGTGGAGATGGACACCGCAGCTTGCTTCTTGCTTGCCCACGCAACAAGTCGATTCCCAAGGAAATGACAAGTTCCACTTGTGCTCTTCCTGTCAATAGTGCATGCCGCGTAGTCTGCGTCTGAATAACCTAGCAAATAGAAATTCAAATCTTTGGTGTACCAAAGTCCAAGGTTAGCAGTTCCAGAAAGATAACGAATAATGCGTTTAACAGCAGTTAAGTGCGCTTCTCTAGGGTCCGCTTGATAGCGCGCACATACACAAACACTAAACATAATATCTGGCCTACTTGCAGTAAGATAAAGGAGAGAGCCAATCATACCTCGATATAAAGTTTGATCAACTTTCTTACCTTTCAAGTCTTTGTCAAGTTTGTTGCCCGTAGCCATTGGAGTGTCGTATGCTTTAGCATTCTCAAGTCCAAATTTCTTGATTAAGTCCCTTGTGTACTTGGCTTGATTTATGAAGATACCATCATTCAATTGCTTGATTTGAAGCCCGAGAAAGAATGTGAGTTCTCCCATCATGCTCATTTCAAACTTGCTTTTCATGAGCTTCTCAAAGCGCTTACAAAGTAACTCATTAGTAGAACCAAATATAATATCATCGACATAAATTTGAACAAGTAAAGAGTGATCATTATACTTAGCAATAAAAAGAGTTGTATCGATTTTACCACGCTTGAAGCCTTTCTCTAGTAGGAATTTGGATAACGTATCGTACCATGCTCTTGGAGCTTGCTTAAGTCCATACAAAGCTTTTTGAAGCTTGAAGACATGATTTGGAAATATGCTATCTTCAAATCCAAGTGGTTGTGCTACGTAGACCGTCTCTTGGAGTTAACCGTTGAGAAATGCGCTCTTCACATCCATTTGATAAAGCTTGAATTTCTTGTGAGAGGCATAAGCTAAGAAAATTCTTATAGCTTCAAGTCTTGCTACAGGCGCAAACGTTTCATCGTAGTCGATTCCTTCCTCTTGCCTATAGCCTTGCGCCACCAACCTTGCTTTGTTTCTTGTGATACTTCCATTCTCATCCATCTTGTTTCTGAATACCCATTTTGTACCAATAACTCCTTGGTCATGAGGTCTGGGTACTAAGGTCCAAACCTTGCAGCGCTCAAATTGGTTAAGCTCTTCTTGCATAGCAGTAACCCAGCTTGAATCTTGGAGCGCTTCGTCAATCTTCTTTGGTTCGATTTGAGAGATAAAGTAGTGATATTCATCATCAAAGTTTGATGCTCTCCTAGTACGAACCCCTACATTGAGATCACCAATGATGTTTGAAGTTGGATGATCTCTAACTTCACGAACCTCGGGAGGTAAGTTAGGTTGAGTGGTAGGAATACGAAGATCTTCAATGGGTACTTCATTTGTTCCAGCATCAAGGTCATCAAAAGTGATTTGCTGAAGTGGAGAAACATCATGCGCAGGAGGAGGAGTTTGCGCATCAGGAGTAGTTACTTCTGGCGCAGCATCGGGTGTATGCGCATGCGATGGACTTGCTTGATTCTGGTTTTGATCTTCTTGATTAACATTCTGCGCAGGTACAGTTTGAGGCTGCGTACCTGTCTTAAAATTCTCAGCAGAATCATCAGAATCATTTGGAGCCAAATGTGGCTCAAGGAGAGAATGCTCATCAAAAGTAACATGTACAGATTCTACAATTACTAGAGTGGTTCTATTAAAAACACGAAAAGCTTTAGAATGTTTGGCATACCCAACGAAAATACCTTCATCTGCTTTGGCGTCGAATTTACCTCTATGATCTTTGCCATTGTAGAGGATATAGCATTTGCAGCAAAAAATCTTGAATAAAGCAATGTTGGGCGCTCTTCCTCTCCATAGCTCATATGGAGTCTTGTTGTAGGCTTTGTTGATGAGGGATCTATTCTGAGTAAAGCAAGCATTCTTGACAGCTTCTCCCCAGAAATACTTTGGAAGCTTAGCTTCTGCTATCATTGTTTTTCCTGCCTCAATCAACGTGCGATTCTTTCTTTCCACAACGCCATTTTGTTGAGGAACTCCAGCAGCAGAGAAATTGTGATCAATTCCATGGTCATCGCAGTATTGAGCAACACCGTTATTTTTTAATTCAGTTCCATTGTCCGATCTAACGCTCACGATGTCGTCTTCCTTTTGAGTTTGGAGCTTTCGAAATAGCGCGGTCAAGATATCATAGCATTCATCTTTGGATATCATCATTTCGACCCATGTGTATCTTGAGTAGTCATCCACCACAACTAAAGTATATTTGTTTCCTCCAATGCTTGCGGTGGTGACTGGTCCGAATAGGTCCATGTGAAGCAGTTGTAAACATTTGGAAGTTGAGGAGGCAATCTTGCTGGAGAAAGACTGCTTAGGTTGTTTACCGAGCTGGCATGGTGCGCATTTTCTGTCATGATGGTCATCTACTTTGGGAAGTCCTTTGACAAGATTTTCCCTTCCTAGCTTAGCCAAATACTTGAAGTTTAAATGACTTAAGCGCTTATGCCATAGCCAGCTGCTTTCACTTACATTCTTTGCTACAAAACAGAGATTAGTGATAGAATCTATAGCAGTAAGATCAATAATGTAAACATTAGTCTTACGAGTCCCTGTGAGCAAAGTTAGTCCGGATATGCCATCTTTGATGTAGCAGTGCGTTGCTGTGAAGTGGCATTCCAAACCTTTATCGCAGAATTGTGATATGGAGAGCAGGTTGTGCTTGAGACCTTCAACGAGCGCAACTTTCTCAATGCATACTTTATCTTTTCTGATTTTTCCATATCCAACTATGTGCCCTTTGTTGTTATCTCCAAAAGTTACAGAGGGACCTCTTCCTTCATGCACATCTTCAAGAGCGGTGACATCTCCAGTCATGTGTCTAGAGCATCCACTGTCGAGGTACCATATATGCGCTTTAGCTTGTGAAGAGTGCGCAGTGAAGCAGGAGACCTGAAAGATAGACATTAAGAATGCAGGTCCCCTTTATTCTTGGGTCCTAGAGTTAGCAACTTTTGACAACCCACTCCTGTCTTACCTTAGGATTTTTACGTCCCTTGGCATTAGGAGCAAATCGCAAAAGGCATTCTGCAGCCTTGTGACCTAAACCATCACACACAACATAATGATGAAAGCCACTTATAGATTGGGTTTTTACAGACTCTTTACTTTTCTTTGGCGCAACATTCTTTACTGGAGCAGATGAACTTGCTTTGACAAATATCATTTTCTGAAGTTTGGGTGCGCTTTTCTTAAGAATGCGCATCTGGCGTTGGGGCGCATGGCTTTCATGCGCATGACCCTTTTGCGCAGATTTGACATTTGAAGTTGAGGCGCAACTATAGTCAGAATATGATTTGTCATGCGTAGGTTCAACTTTAGCCTTACCCTTGGCTTTTCCAGTTTGCTTCTTTGGGTAGACATAATGGAAATTTTGTCTCTGGACTTTCTCCTGTCCTTTACCCATTGAAGCAGAATGCTTTGCTTTAGGAATTTCAATAGTTTGCTGTGGTGTAAATTCCTTTTCCTTTTCAGAGCAAACTGCGCATTTAAAGTTATCACTAGTTGAGAACCCCAAGCCTTCCTTGTCTCCACTAGCTTTTTGGGATTCTAGAATTTGGTCCATAGTGACACGAGATTTGGTCCACTCATCAGTGATCTTTGTGAGATCAGCTACTTGAGCAGCCAATTCTTCGTTTCTTACTTTAAAAAGCTCATTTTGATCTGTGAGAAAACGGTTCTTTTCAGTAAGAGGAGTCATGCTCTTAATCTGTTCCTTAAGGAGGGTGATCTCAGATTTTAAAAGAGTTTTCTCCGTCTTAAGCTGTGAAATTTCTCCAATTGATAAGTCCACTGCTTCTTTCATAGAATTAAATTTCTTGATTACCTTTTCAGCTTGCTGAAAAATAGACTCGCGCTCAGCAGTAGAGTCATTCTTTTCTATTACAATTTCAGCAGGAATTTCAAGAGATTCTTTGCGCGGAGGCGCAGCTACAAATTTCTTTGATATGTCTGCTCTGGCAAACAAGTACTTGCCATTCTGTCTGCTTGGAGTCAGATGTCCCATTTCCACCAGTTCTGTGATAGTGGGACCTTTCTTCTTTGTCCTTGGCGCAGCCTTTGTGTCCGCATCGGGATCATTGTCTGAATCGCTATCAGCATCAGCATTGGCCATCAAGCAGAGCAATCCATCCTCAGAGTCATCATCATCACTGTCTTCAGTGTCCGTCTCTATCCAAGTCTTCAGTTCCTTTTTTGCGCAGTCTTCTTCAGCAATCATTCCGCGCTGCCTTGATGATCTCTGCGCAGTATTCCTCTTCATGTATTCAAATTTTGGAGTAGGACATTTTGAAGCAAAATGACCGGACTTTCTGCAGTTGTAGCAGACCAACTCTTCATCTTTCTTTGAGTCTCTACCACGAGAGAATTTAGCAGGTGGTTTGCTAGAGGATCCAGGTTTAGAGAATTTCCTGAATTTTTGGAATCGCTTAACGAACATGGCGAAATCATCATCATCCATTTCAAGTAAACAGGAAGTAGAGACTTTGTCTGAGGTTTGAGCATGCGCAGGTTCCTTTTGCGCAACATAGGAAACAAGCTTTCCTTTTAAGTTAGCGTATAAGCTGCGCAGAGGCCAAGTATCTAGAAATCCAGAATCTTCCAGATGACTTGCTTTGTGCACATATCTGGAACCTAGCGCATCTAAGAATTGAGAATTGACTTCTTTATTAGCGAAAGTAGTTCCAAGAGATTTACAAGAGTTAACAACAGCACAGAAGCGATCATATGTTTGTCTCAAGGTTTCACCATCTTTTCTCATGAAGCAGTTAAATTTTCTTTGCACCACAAATCTTTTGTTTTCCTTGCTTACTTTGTCTCCATTCACATATCCTTCAATAGCATCCCATAGTTCCTTTTCAGTTCCACCGCTCACAATTTGATTGTGCGTGGAGAGGTTTAGAGTGCTAAGAATGATGTTCCTTGCTCTTCTATCATAGCCAACCCATTTCTTTTCTTCATCAGTCCATTCCTCCTTGTTCTTCTTGATGGTAGGATTTTCCTTATTTGTAGCAGCATCAGGACTAGCCTTCATTGGAATGTAGGGTCCTTCAAGAACGATGTCGTAGAGGATCTCGTCGATAGAAGAAAAATGAGTAAGCATGCAGTGCTTCCAGATTTCGAAGTGATCTTCATTCAGCACTGGAACATGTGAATAGTTAGCAATTGCCCAAGATTTTGAAGCCATCTTGAATCGGAACCCAAGCTGTTAAGCTTGAAAAACAAAACAAGTTTTATGAATGTGTTTGCTCTGATACCACTTGTTGGTCCCAAAGGGGCAACAAGGGTATGAAAAATGCTAGAGGGGGGGGGGTGAATAGCGTTTTAATATTCTTTTCAAACCCTTTTCCAAATCGATGGCTTATGCGCACAGTTCTCAAATAAGCTAAGTATAGCGCGCAGTGAGAGTGTGAAATGCACAGCGGAAGTTTTAAGCAGCACTTGCGCAGGAAAAAGCTGCGCAAGGATAAAAACGCACGCGCTAAGTTTTGGCTTAAAGAGTTGGATAAAATTTTCTAAGGCAATAAGCAATAACAAACACAGCAGCAATAGTAGCAATCTGATAAGATCAAACAAAGCAGTAATTCAGAAATGATTAAGCAGGAAGTAAATAGCGAGATTAAAGAACAAGCTATTTGGAGAGGTTCGATAAATGAAAGATCTACGTCCTCTACCAAGATGGTTAGTCTTGGATTTTCTAATGGAGATCTTATTATATGAGAGAGTTACAAGATACAACAATGAAACACAACTATCTCAAAGATCTATAATCTATGAAGAACAAATCCTAGACTAAACCGGTGTATCTCAAGAAGTAAGATCTAAATGATCAAAGCATCAAGAGGTGTGTGTGTGTTCAGAAATTCTGGGCTCTATGAATCTATGAGATGAAGAGCACGAAGAATTCTGGTGATTTAAGGCTTAGGATCTGGGCAGGAGTTTGAAGGTATGAAGGTTTGAAGGTTGATCTTGAATCTGTGAATAGTAAGCAGCAATCTTCAGAACTTCAAGGATATTAGAAAGCACAAACTCTAGCAACTTGGAAATGAAGATGAGCTGGCTATTTATAGCTGAGAGATTGAATATAGCCGTTGGAGCTCTGAGCAAGGATGATGAGCTGGCACGATATGATTGGTGCGCAGGTGTCTTTTATAGCCGTTGGGGCTCTGATCAAAGTTAATGACCTGGCACAATATGATTGGTGCGCAGGTGTTTTAGAGCCGTTGGAGAATGAGCATGAAGACCAAATTAAAAAGGTTCTTCTAGAAGGTTGACAGCTGTCTTCATTTGAAATATTTCTCTTAAGCGCGTCTCCACCGTTGGATCTGCTAAGTGTTCTTGTTTTTTCGTTTCTGCACACCTTAGCACTCTTAAAAGCGTACATCTTCAAAGAGTTTTCCAAGTTAGGTGATCTGAATGTATCGAAATCTCAGCAAGATAGAATGCTGCGCAGGAGAGACCTGCGCAGTGGTGTACTGCGCAGAGTAGTCCTGCGCAGAGTCCACAGTCTTGCTTAGATCTTCATTCCATTTCGCTCCGAGCCCTATATTCTAAGACTATACTATAAAATGGACTAAGCTAAAAAAATTGAAGTTATAAAACTTCTTACATAAGATCCTAAAGTCCATAAAATATTAATATGTGATGGTATCAATCAATTCTAACAAAAATAGGAGGGTTAAGAAGTAAGCATACCCAACAAGGATGCACAGGTGTCCTTTGTAACCATTGGAGACAAAGCATGAAGACAAAATTCAAATCTTCTTCTAGAAGGTTGACAGCTGTCTTCATTTGAAATATTTCATCCAAGCGCATCTCTATCGTTGGATTTGCTGAGTGTGCTTGTTTTGTCATTTCTGCACACCTCAGCACTTCGGCTTTTTATAAGCCTACATCATCTTCACGCTTTCCAAGTTAAAATATGAAAAACTGAAAGTTAAGCACGAGGACTGAGTGCTGTGCATGGATGTCCTACGCAGTGAGCAATGTCCTGCTTAGGAAATTTTTAGTCCTTTTTCGGTCCAAGCCCTATATTCTAAGCCTATACTATAAAATGGACTAAGCTAAAAATTGAAGTTAGTAAACTTCTTACATAGGGTCCTAAAGTCCATAAAATACTAATAGGTGATGGTATCAATCAATTCTAACATACTTAGGAGGGTTAAGAAATAAGCATACCCAACATACCTATACGGGACATTGACGTGAATGACCTATCTTTATATGCATTATGCATTTCTTTTTTGCCATCAAAAGGTGGTAAAGTTTCTATGCTAGTGTGCTGGATTTTGTGAGCATGATAGATTTATATGTGGCATTCATGTTATATATGCATTGAAATCCATAAACTTGTTATCACAAAGTTGTGTTGGGTATTTAGCCTGTACTGTTGACAAGAGTGCATCTACACCAAGACTAGAGTATGTATCAGCTATTTGTGAGATCTCAAATATTTTTTTTTACTGAGTAGTACATGCTACTTGATGAGAAACCTGGGTTATCTTGAGTTGTTACTGGTACAAAGCTACAATGCTGATAACTAGATCAGTGTACATATGGCATTGGTTGAGTTAAAAGAGTTGAAGATTCAACTTAAGAAATTACTTAATAGAAGATTCATTAAGCCTAGAGAATTTCAATAGGGTGCACTGGTATTGTTTATTATGAAGAGTGATGGTACTTCGCGATTCCATATTGAATACAAAGATCTCAACCAGGTGACTATAACGAATCAGTACCTGTTATCTTATATTGATGATTTATTTGATCAACTTCAGGGATCAATTTTTTTTCAGTGTTTGATTTTATAAGTAGTTATCATCAGTTGAAAATCTGAGTAGAGAAGATATCAGATAACTTTTCATATCAGGATATGGACGTTATGACTTTGTGGTTATGATGTTTGAATCGACAAATGCTCTAGCGCTATTGATGGATTTGATGAACCATATCTTCAAACCATAATTGGATTGCTTTGTTATGGTATTATTGATGATCATCTTGTTATACACTAAGCTACGGGCCGAGAATGAATGCATCTCAGGACTATTCTATATGTGCTTTGAGAGAAGCAACGATTTGTGAAATCTAGGCATTATGTCTTTTAGTTAAAGGATATATCATTTTGGGGCAGTTTAAATTCAGGCATAGTTATTGATCCTTCAAATATGGAAGCAACAGTAATTGGACAAGGTGTATTACAGTAACAGGGTACATTCGCATGATATTGTCAAAGATTCACTGATGGATTTCTAAGGTAGCTACACCATTAACTATTTGACACAGAAAGCTACACTTTTTTGATGGACAGATAAATGTGAAACCAGTTTTCAAATATTGAAACGATGGTTGACAATAACTTCAGTATTTATATTGCCTAGTATATTTGACTAGTATTACTGTTATCTAGAGGATATGACCAGTGTTACTGTTTTATAGTGGATATATCAAGTTTCATCATTAGAGTGGATATGATAAATTCATTATCCATAGTGATGCCTTCAAATAGAGATTGAGATGTGTATTGATTTAGAATGACAAAGTATTTGCATATGCTTCGAGGAGATTGACTCCTTATTAACAGAATAATCTTACTCATGACTTGGAATTGATTGCGATTATACAGGCATTGCATTAGGGGATGACCTTTATGGAGACGTATTTGAAGTGTTTACAGACCACAAGAGTTGAAGTATTTGTTTTCTCAGAAAGAGTAACATATGAGACAACGCAGGTGGAGTACTATATTATATCATACAGGAAAGGCAAATGTATTAGTTGATTCACTAAACATAAAGACTTGTATTTCATTTTTTATAGCACTGAATGGGAGCTGTTAGAGGATTTGACATACTGGATCCCTTGTGTGTTGAGACATATGGTGATTTTAGCGAATGTGAAAGCTTTAACATTCTATTCCAACAGATGAAGGAAGCTCCAGTTAATGATTTGAACTAACAAAGATCACTAGTGGAATGAAAGATGGAATCTTAACATTTATAGCAGAGTATGCATCCAACACATAGTGGAATTACAAAACAAGTATTTGAACAGGTCCACAAGACTAAGTAAACTCTTCATCAAGTGGAAAAGAACAATGTAACGAGATAAATGTGAAAAAACACATTTGATTGAACAACATATAATGAGATTTTTTTAGCATTCAACTAAATATTTGAATTGCCAACATACAAAAGCGGAAGATCAGTGATCAACAGATTTGTTACAATCCCCAGAGATTCTTGAATGGATGTGTAAACATGTCACCAGGGTTTTATGACCGGGTTACTACGTAGTCAATGAGACCTCTATGTTTTTTTGTTTTGTAGTGGATTGAATAACCAAGTATACTTGCTTTATATGTGTTTTTAAGGGATAATCATTAATTCTGTAGACCTCTATATATGTTCCAAGATAGTACGACTACATGGGATTCCTATTAATATGGTATCTAACATAGATTTTCCATTTACATATTGATTATGGCAAGCTCTTTAGGGTAATTGGAGTAACCAATTGAATTTCACCCTCATAAATGGGCGATAATTGTTGGGTTTCGTGCAATCATGCGCAGCGGAAGACATCACATGAAAAACCCAAAGGCCTAGATCCGTTATGTTCAATAATTCATAATATGAAGATGAAAGAAACTAACCCTTGTAGATCGAAATATGAAACCTTGGATTTAGATGCTAAGCAGAGCACCCTCTACCGGTGATCCACACTTTGAACGGATTCAAGAACTCTTCTTGACTTGACTACTAGGTCCTTCAGATTGAAAAAAATTGATGAAGAACGATTCTTCAATTGCTCCCTATGATTATTATGGTTTGATGATTGAGAATAATCAAACCTAATAACCCTAGTATAATATGTGTATTCTTTTTCTCCAAGAAAGAGTTTATGATTTCACAAATAAATGTTATGGGAACAAATCCCGGTTGTACATATTATATACTAGAGGTCTCCAAGATCCTTTAGGGTTTAGGAGCTCCTGTCCAACAAGAAAAATCCTAAAATAAACTGCAGCTGCGGCTCTCTAGGAGCCGTACGGCTCCTAGCCTTTACTACCTCGTTTTTCGCTCCTTTTAATTACCTTTGTATGTGTGACCCAATAGGATTATACTAAGTTGGTAACGACTCCGAACCATTCAGACCTCATAAGTAATAAGCGGACTCTAGCAAGCCATTATGACTACCCAATTAGTATAACTTTGAAATCCAAAGTTTTCTAAAATAGAACATATCACAATCTCTTTGTTACACGATGTCTATTGAACGTAAGCCATGGTCAATGGTCAAATTACTTGTCCAATGCTTTCTCGATCCTGAATATATTGATAACACAAATGACATTGATCCAATCAATTCATTTGAGCGCGGCCGTGCATTTCATCAATACTATTTATCGAGGGACTCAAGCTTGACATCTCTCTTAAAGAGGAACAAATCCCTTCTTGGCTTATTACATTTCCCTACATGATTCCGATTATGCCAATCATACCCTTTATAGCTACCCGATTAAAGGTAACGTTTGAATATGTCAAACATAATGTTCATCAAGCGAAAGACTGTAATAACCTCAGGTCTAAAGATTCAAGTGATATAACTATATGAGATTTAATTATGACATTTTGACCATGACATAAATCTCATAGGGATCATTCCATTATTCGTTCTCCAACAAATACCCATAAGTCCAATTGTATCGCATACACATAATCATCATATGACTATCCATTAAACTTATACTAGTAATTAATCATAATAACTAGGGACGAGGACTATTATAATAAACATGCAAAAGATATAATAATCAAACATTCAATATCTTTATTAAAGCGTAAAGCAAATGATAACATTAATCGTTCAAAAAACGTGCTTAGGGTAAACACACCAACAATACGATACAAGAGATAGATGAAGATTCTTGATCATATGTTACGGGCATATGAATTTGATTTTAGGGGCAGCTGTGATATGCGCTTACCATTTAGGGGAATTTGATTACAATGAAAATTAAATACTTGAGTATTGGGAATTAAATACTTGAGTATTGGGGTGGCTCTCCAACACTGTACGAGCGATTATCTAGATTGTCAGTATGTTGGGATGAAATTGGAGAAGCCAAGCTTCTGGGTTTCGATGGTTCATTAGTAAGCCAAGTGTAAAGCTAATAAGAGATAGATTACTTACCGTTCAGAGTCGGCAAAAGAGTTATGCGGAAAATCAAAGACGAGATCTTGAATTTCAGGTGGGTGATTTTGTATTTTTGAAGGTATTACCTTGAAAAAGCATGAAACGATTTGGAAAGAAAGGAAAGCTAACTCCTCGTTATATTGGGCCATCTGAAATTCTTGAAAGAATCAAAAAATTAGCCTACAGAGTTGCATTGCCACCATCGTTGTCAAGGATTCACGATGTGTTTCGTGTTTCTATGCTCCGTAAGTATATGTCAGATGAGTATCATGTGCTCGAGTACGATAATATTTCATTTCAACCTAACTTGTCTTATGAGGAACAACATATGAGAATACTTGATTGGAAGGAACAAGTCTTGCGTACGAAACGAATGCCTCTTGTGAAAGTTTTATGGAGGAATAATGAGATTGAAGAGGCTACATGGGAAACAGAGCAGGAAATGCGAGAAAAATACCCGTGGTTGTTTGATGATTTCGGTAAGTAAATTCGAGGACAAATTTATTTTGAGGAGGAGAGGATGTGACGTCCGTCCCAATTGCATATATATTTCATACATTGATTATTTTCATGATTTATTTTGTGTTACTTTTAACATTTTGAATGATTCTCTTGACCAATTAAAATGTTTAAATAAAAATATTTAGTTGAATAATGACTAATTAGCATTATTAGAAGTTAAGTAGTTGATTTATTATTTGTTAGTATTTAATTAAATATATAAAATTAAAGATAAGGAGGTTATTTGTTAAAGTTGAAACCTTAAGGGGCAATTAGTCAAAACAAATAGTTAAAGGGTTTATGAGGGACACCTTGAAGTCTTCAGTTTGCAGAGATTTCTCCCATCCATCCTCTTCGACCGATACAGGGGTTTTGACCCAAAGTTTTTCAATTTTCTTTCTTTGATTATCCTTCCGTTCTAAAATCCGCAGAAATGTTAAATTCGCATACTGGGTCATTTTAGCTGCAAAATTTGAAAGTTTAATCGATAAATTTCCGTCAGCTAGTAAGTTACTACTCCCCTTTTAATTATAGTAATGTTCATACATGCTATATATGATACTTTTATTGTCAATTATTGCTTTATGGGTAGTATTGGTGCTAATTATTATTTTTGTTAATATGTGATTCTATATACATCTTAGTTAGTTAAATTGACCCAAATAATTAGAACGGGTACTAGTAATAGTAGTTTTGAGATGGTGGAGTAGCAGTTCTATAAATAATAATTATAATCCAAAATGAGTAAATTACTCAACAAAGTTATATAAGGTGTAACAAAATTACCTCATCTCATAAAATGAGTTCCTAAGATAAATAGAGAAGAGTAAAAGTGTAATTATAATTTATTAAAATTATAATTAAATGTCAATTAAAGTAAACGAGAAACAATTACGGGACACAATATGTGACAAATGTATTTGATCATTAATTGCGAATATACGCAATGTATATAAATGTGAGTAGGTAAAATATGACTTGTCCTACTTACTTGGAGTCTAATACTTATGAGCTCTAATTTAGATTGAAGGTGTTATGGTGGGATCTTTATGTGCCATGGTTGTACTGATTTATATGTGCAAATATTGCATATGGGTACGTGTTATTGTTGTGAACAAATGATTACATGGTTCTTGGGATTTATGGAGTGGTCCACTACTTTTGGGCCTAGTTCTGATACGGTGATATCAAGTAAATATCTACATGTGCATTTTATTTGAGTCTAGCTGGCATACGTGTTTCGGGGGTATGTAGACCTTTTGTTAGTGCGGGGGCTGGGGCCACGTTCTAACTTAAGGCCATTATACTTGTGTCCGTTCGCCCTTACTAGTGGCCATAGTAAGGGAATAGCTCCCGATCGTTGTAGTAATACGCATGACATTGGATAGCTATATATCGAGCGATTCCAGGTTGTAGGGACTAGGTTGACTCCATTCGATACTGAATACCAGGTCATCAGATTGATATGTGTACTGCGACAGCAACACAGACATTGGGAACAACAACTATGAAATGGTTTGGTGGATAAGGTTGGAAGTGGCTGGAAGGATCGGAAATGTACCTCGATCATTTATCCTTTGTTATGTGTTTACTTCAGCCACTATGTGATGCATGATGAGTTGGCACAGCCTCTCATATTATATGCTATGTGTTTATTGATTTAAGCATTACTTATTGAGAATGCTTTATTATTATTATTATATGCATGATAGTGTGTCATGTAGTTGCATTATTAACTTACTGAGTTTCGACTCACCCCGTTTTCTTGTTTATTTATTTTCCTTAGTTCCCAGGCAAGGAAGATCGTCAGTAAGGTACGAATTAGCGGAGATCTTTGAGAATGTTGTTTCTTTTATGGGTAGTGCTCTATTGAGATTAAATATGTTTATTTTGTGAGGACGATGGTTTTACTGAGTTATTTAAACTCTGTATTTTGAATAGATGTGCTGTGTGCCTGTGATAAGTGCTTGTTATTCTTTTGGTGCTAGCCTTCGTTGCTAGGCGTGGTTAGAGTTTTTGTATAACTCTAATTGGTTTGACTTGTTCATTAGTTGAGGCATTAGTTTGTTGTTGTTTTTAGTATTGTGTTGTCGAGCTAGTATAGCTAGTGTGTTATACAGGTTTATGAAATAATGACATTATTAGCAGGTGTCATGTCAGTTTTATAGCAGAGTTCACGCATCTGGTTCGTGGCTCCATATAGGACCTCGGAGTCAGGACGCATCAGAGGGAGGGTGAACAAAAATATATATCCCTTCATCTCTTCCTCGTAAAACCTACGCTCACACTCCCACCCAACCATTCCTCCATCAATTCCGGCAGAATCTTCAACCTTGCTCCTCTCCGTTTTCCTCAAGCATGATTGCCCCTTCCCTCTCTTTCTCTTCTCCATCCATTTCCGTCATTGCCTTCTACCCTCTTCTACTCACTCCGGTCCTCCTGCCCTCAATTCTTCATAGGCCACCGTTCCTGCCATTAATTCCCCGTCATCTTCTTTTACTTTCAAACATGAATGGCGGTCAATTTGTAGAATTGAAGGAATTAGAGAGAAAATACAAGGAAATTTTTGACGAGAAATATATGAATTTTGCTGGGTATTTTAAAGATGTGTTTGAAAATAAAGATGGGAATCATGCTATTGATCTGCCATTAGCTCGAAACAATTGGGAATATTGATAAGCTTGTGAATAGTGAAGACTGTGAGCAGAAGAAAGCTGAAGAATCATGGTTGAAAAATGGACGGTATAATGTACAGTAATGCTTATTTTCATGCTATCTTTTAGGGATGGCCAAACCGGGCCGGAACCGGAAAACCGGACCGGAACCGGACCGGAAAAGCCCAGAACCGGAGTAAACCGGGGAGTAAACCGGAACCGTGGTAAGCGCGGGCCGGTTCAGGGTCACATATATGGCGAACCGGAACCGGAACCGGATCGGCATTTCCATTAAAAAAAATAAAAATCCCTTATTTTTCAATAAATTTTAACATGTTTATTCATTAGTGTATTATAAAATAAAAATCTCTTGTCTTTTAACAAATTTTAACATGTTTATTCATTATTGTATGATAAAAAAATAAAAAAGGTAGCGTGGACTGAACCGGAACCGGACCGGAACCGGATTGTGATGACCGGAACCGTAACCGGTGTAAGCGCGGGCCGGTTCAGGGTCACATATATGCCGAACCGGAACCGGAACCGGTTTTGGTCATCCCTACTATCCTTGCCATGGAATTTCACCTTATTTTGTGTGGATTTTATCTTTTTGCCATGCCTTTTTATGTTGTTTTTTTTTCAAATTAGTTTTTTTTTATTTTTTTTTATTAATTGATAATGCCATAAAAGCTACTAACACAAATGTCATGAAGGTTACAACTAGACCTATAAATAGGCTAACACAAATCCCATGACGGGATTCAAATTCGTGACCTCCACATGGGAAGCTAACACAAATGCCAAGCCTTTTTATGTTTTGATGAAATAAAATCTTATCTAGGTGATTAAAATCCAATTTTATGTGTTTGATTAAACTCTTTTCATCTCTATCATTCTTTGGAATGACGGAGAATCATAAAACTAAAACGTTATTAGCGTTTGAGATTTGAGAAAGGAGGAAGGGAGAGAATGACTAGATACGGAGGTCACCGGATCCCGGTGGTGTCGGTCAACTGCTTAGAGAGAGGGAGATGAAGTGTTTAAGTTTACAACTTAGCCCCTCCACACATTTTATTTATGTACTAAATAAAGGGTATTTTGGTCATAAAAAGTTGGTTCATATAATAATCCTTAATACTACAATAACAACAAAGCCGTAGTCTCAAAATAGTTTGAGGTCATATAATAAGCCTTAATAATTATTTAAAATATTTTCTTTGTTTCATTTTTGAAATTATAAATAATATTTTTTTTAAACAAAAATTTATTTTATTTTATAAAAAAGAAAATTACCTTTTCCAACCCTTCTAACTGGTCCAAAAATGAATTAAAATATTTTATTATTAATTTTCTTTACTTTAAAAAAAAATATGTGAACATCTGGGAATAAACGGGTTTTACCCTAAGTTAGCGTAAAACACCTTTTTAAAAATAGCGCGGTGGCATTTTTGTAATAAATGGGAAGTTGTTCGGCGCTGATCGTAAGTGCTAGTGTTAGTGTTAAAAAGTGTCAGTCATGTTACACTGACACTTAATAACACTATCACTGGCACTTTTGATAAGTGCCAGTATCAATGTTTATAAGTGCCAGTGTAATGGCTGACACTTTTAAACACTAACACTGGCACTTTTGAAAAGTGCCAACGACAATGTTTTTAAACGCAAATCCAAATGACTGGCACTTTAAATTATTCACACTGGCATTTACGATGCTTGCCAGTATTTACAAAAATGTCACCGCTTGTTTTAAAAAACAAGCGCCAGCGTGTTTGTAGAAACACGTTTTTCCTTTGCTTAAGGTAAAACACGTTTTCACAAGACCAACTCAAAAAACACAGATAAAAATAGATGATAATTAATTTATTTTTTGTTAAAATTTTACTTAATATGTTAATAATTATTTTGATTTTCATCCCCCACTAAATTTGAAATTTTCATTAAGCCCCTTAACAGTAATATCAACTTCAAACTACTCAATTCTGTTAGTCACGTGCATGGCACATGCTTTTTAACTAAATTTTTAATGAATTTCGTTAAAAAGGTCTTAACTGGCGAGTTTTTTACACGTCGATGTCTGATCTGGCGGAAAAAAAATATCAAGGTTTGTTTGGAAGGGTGGTATATCACTTTAAGGTCTAAATTGTCATTAACCCTATTTTTAATGAGTAATTTTAATGAGAGGACCATAAAAAAAAAATATTTATCACACTCATGGATTTTTAATTCTAGATACTTGTTTTCTAGGACCAAGAAAATTTCAAATGTATTGTTTGTCACAAATTTGTTTTTTAATTTGCCTACAGTTATACTCTTAGGTGTATTTTTAAGAAAAAACTTGTTTGAGAACACCATGACCCGTCTCATAGTAGAGACGGGTCCTGGATCCGAGTTATTGGTATGTTTTTGACCCATGACCCGGACCCACGACTCGCGGGAAAAAATGAATTATTTTTTAAAATTTTTATTTTGGTGTTTTTTCGGTATGCCAAAAATAATAGTTACTATAACTAAATGTAACAAACCTGTTACTTATATGCAACAGTTTGTATACATAAAAGTAATACATATATACATAAAAGTAACAGTTTTTTCCCTAATATTTTCTTCATTTGCCAAAAGTAATGATTATTATAACCAAAATGTAACGAACGTGTTACTTATATGTAACAGTTTTTATACATAATTGTAACACATGTATAGAAAAGTAATAATTCAACCCTTTACACTTTAGAATTAAAAATACTTGTGTTATTAACATTGTAAAAATAAGAAAGTAACAATTTTTATAAATGAATGTTACATTTTACTTGTATAATAACATTGTAAAACTGTTACGTTTACTTGTATAATAGCATATCCATATGTTTTTAAATATTAAGTTACAATGAGTTCAATTTATCATGATACATGTAAAAGTATTACATTATTTATAGAAATTTGTTACAATTTCGTATACTAAAGTGTTACATTTACTTGTACATATAATTACATTCATCTATATAAGTTGTTATTTTTCAAATGTTACTTTCTTTCAAAAAAAAAAAAAAATCAAAATACTCAAAAAAAAAACAAAAAAAAAAAACTGCAAAAACACTATTACATTTCAGTATAATGACAATTACATTTAGTTATTGTTAGTATTACACGTATTTATAGTTAGTATTACAGTTGAAATATGAGTAAAATGAGTTATTTTTTTTGTAAAATAGGTGTTACGTTTACTTATAAACAATGTTACTTATAAGTAACACAGTTGTTACATTTAGTTATACTTAGTAATACTTTTGGAAAACGAAAAAAAAAACACTAAAAAAAATCGATTTTTTTTTGTGTCATGGGTCGCTGCCAAGTGGCAGATTTTGAGTGGAGCATGGGTTGGGATCCTATGCTTAGCGGAGAATGTTGTATACGGGTCATGGGTCAACCCTTCTCTTATATAAGACGGATCTAGGTGTTCTCACAAGAGACCACCTTTATTTTTAATGAATAATTTATAATAGGAGGGTTAATAAACATATTTTGTACCACACTGATAAACTTTTAACAATAGATATTTATTTTGTAGCACCAACAAATTTCAAAGTACTTTGTTTATCTCAAATTTTATTTAATTTGCTTATACATATATTAATACTCTTTATAATCTATAACTATATAAAATGAATAAAGTCTTGTCATTTTTAGAATGAGGCTCATATGTGTATCCAAATTAGGAAAGTTTGGTAAATAAGGTCAAATATGTCATTATTTTTAATTTGGCACAAATAGTCAAATTTGCATGTAGATTGATTTTTATATGATACTTTTTTTATTTTTTTATATAGTGAAAAAAATGAATTATGATCAATATATAGTGAAAAAATTATTAATTAATGCGGACGGAAGGCGTTGAAGTTTTCAGAGTCATTTGAGCGCGTGCGCAAAAACGGTCGTAACTTTTGACTCCGGATCAACCACGGAACGCACCGCATATCGAATGAACGTCGGAGTGAGACGAACAAAAGTCATAGGGCGTAGTCCCTTGAGGCAGAGTTTAAAAGCCCGAAAAAAAGTTGTTTAGGGCCTCAAAAACATGCTTCTAAACTTTTTATCCGTATTTGTACTTTTTATATATAATTAGGGTTTATTTAGTTTTACGGTTGTAGAACATTTAAATACTTTGTTCTAAGATTTTTGGATGCAATTTTTGTCATTTTATGATATTGATTATTTATTCCAATATTACTGCACGTTTATAGATTAGATAGTCGTATTTTTAATTATGTTAATTTTCTTAAAGAAAATATATTAAAATAAATTTAGTTTTAGTTTTAGAAATATTTTATTGATGAAATTTTTGTTTTGTCATGGTTAACTATATGTTGGCTTATCTTGTGTTAGAGATGCAGCTAACCTTAAGATATTGATATGTAACGATACATTTCCTGGCCAAACTGATGTTATCACTAGCAATATTTTGTTCTGAGAATTTTTTTTAGAACTATAATGTATCATTCTTATTCAACTCATCTAAATTTATTAAAATTGAGTATAAGTAAATTAATGGCAAATTGTTGCAACTTACCCGGAACGGAGGGAGTATATACAGTGTTTAGTTTGCTTTTCCAATGTTATGACTTTCTTAATGAGATGAAAGAAAATCCAATGTTTTGACTTTCTTAATGAGATGAAAGAAAAAGTAAGAGAGAAAATACGCAGGATGAAAGAGAACATAGTTACTCTTTCCACTAGTAATACAGCCCGTGCTCCTCATGGTAATGGATTGAGAGCACATAAATGAATGAGATGACAAAGATTAGTAAACTACTTTTCTTAGATTTTGAGTTCAAAAAGAAAATGAGATACATCTAACAAATGACAATTTTACCCATGTTTTTGAGAAGTTCTCTATTTAAATTTCAGTATAAAAAATTGGGATTAACTTGGAAGCCAATAACGTTGAAGTATGAGGAGAGTGAACAATCAAAAATCTTTTTGATAAAGTTTAAGCAGTTTATCAAAAATTAATAAGACCATTCATTTATGTGTAAAGATTAGTTAATATACCATATTTGGTTTATTTTTAGATGAACGTAAACTTTAGTGGTTCATTCGTTGAAGATATTGTTATACATTCGATGTAAAATTCATAATCTTTAACATGTTCTCAACCTTTAAAATTTTATGACCTATGATTGTAACTGAAGTGGTAATTGCTTAAGTCATAATAGTTTGATTTTGTTAGTTTAGTGTTATGGATTATCAATATGACTATTGGAAACCTTCAAAATTTAATAATATATTAAAATTAATTATTAATGAATAAATGATTGATCGTAATAAATTTAGTATTAACTTTTGATCTTTCAATTTTCTATTCTAGATTATATATATGACTATTGCATCTATAGAAGATGACTATAAGTAGAATTAGTCTTTTATAGTATTTTAAAATAATAAATTAAAGATAATAATATCATATATAGTTACTAATAAAATTAGCTAATACTATTAGCTAAGAATGAGAAAAATAAACAGCCTCTTAGTTGTAGGGGCAATGCTGACATCGCTTCATGAGACGTAAGATTTGGTTAATTAATATTATAAATAATAATAGTTAATATATATAATAACTATTATAATTAACTAATAATATTAATAATAAAAGTTAACTTATATAGTAACTATTATGGTTAACTAATGTTATTCATAGTATTAGTTAACTTATATAGTAACTATCATTGTTAACTAACTACTACTAATAGTAATAGTTAACTTATATAGTAACTATTATGGTTAACTTATACTATTAGTAGTAATAGTTAACTTAAATAGTAATTATTATGGTTAACTAATACTATTAATAGTAATAGTTAACTTATATAGTAACTATTATGGTTAACTAATATTATTAATAGTAATAGTTAACCTATATAATAACTAATATCTTTAACTAATATTATTAGCTAATAAGAAGAATATCAAAAGTCACTTAAAGTTTAAGGTGGTGATGACATGGCTTCACCAAAAGCGACCTTTAGCAAAAACTGTCCACGTGGCGAATCCACATCCCTCCGCTTCAGTTTTTAATATATACTCCCTCCGTCCCATCTTAAGGTTCAAAAACTTTTTGGGTTATAGAATTAAGAAAAAATGTGATGTGTTGTGAGTGTTTGATAGTTGGGTGGGAGAGAGAAAGTGGGTAGAGAAGAGTTAGTGGATAATTGTTGTGAGTATGACATGTAGGCCCTACTTTCCATTTATGGATTTTGAACCTTAAGATGAGACGCCCAAAATGAAAATTTTTGAACCTTAAGATGGGACGGAGGGAGTATAGATTTCATTTTAAAATTCAATTTTTTTTTTGAGTTTAAAAATTAAGAAATAAATCATTTTATTATAAAATACATAAAGTGAGGTAAAGTGTTGTGATTATCAGAAAGTGGATAGGAGAGAGAGAGTGGGGTTGAGAATAGTTAGTGGATAGTTGTTGTGTGTATGACATGTAGGGCCCACTAAATAAATAAAAGGTTAATGATAATTTAGACCCTAAAGTGATATACTACCCTTCCAAGAACCATGATGTTTTTTTCGCCAGATCAGACCTTGATGTGAAAATACTCCATAAGTTATAAAAAAATCATGTTTTTATAGGGGTTAAGGTTTAGGGTTTAATGGTTAAAAACAAGACTTTTTATAACTTATGGAAGAACTAGTTTCCCCCCAAAACCTACTCAATGGCTGGCACTTTCTAATATTAACAATGATATTTACGATGCTTGTCAGTTATTTACAAAAATGCCACCGATTATTTTTAAAACAAGCGTCAGTGTCTTTGGAAAAACACGTTTTTCTTATCTTTAAAGTAAAATACCTTTTTTATGAGACCTACTCTAATTGAAATTAAAGAATGTGAAATAAATACTCCCTCCGTCCCACCCGAATTAGGATTTTTGGGTTGGGCATGGGGATTAAGGAAAAAATGTTAGTGGAGTAGGTGTTGTGAGTATGAAAAGTGAAGTAGGAGAGAGAAAGTGAGGTAGAGAATAATGAGTGGAAAGTTATTGTGAGTGTGAATGTGAGTTCTATTAAATAAAACACTTCCATTTTTTGGTTGTCATAATTCAAATGGAACACCCAAAATGGAAATTTGTCCTAATACAGTAAGTATTTAATTTTGACCATATTTACCAAATTTTGGAGGGGTATTGCGAAAATAACGAATCTTTTTCTTCCCCTTTTACTTTTCACCCAATTCCATTGCATTAACTCATCATCCCATCACAACACAGCAAAATGTGTCAAATTAGGATTCTACATAGTATCAAATTGAAAGCTACCCTTCTAATTTGATGCATTTATCAATGGAATTTCGGATTTTTCCGAAATGAATATGACCCAAAATTGCACACAGCTGGCTTCCTTCTTGGTGTTCTGTTGACTGATCAACTTGTGTAATTTTCTTGTAAGTTTCCATCTCCACTTCCACTGAAAGTATATGTAAGTTTTCATAACTACTTTCCATATCAGGTGTTAGGTGCTTCATTTTAATCTTTCTATATTTATAATGAATTTTAGTATATTTATTTTCTTGACTGATTATGGACCAACTTGATTCTTGTGGTTAGAAATTAGCTGACTAAAACCCTCAAGAATCTAATATTAAAAATGTTTCTTTTTGGGTTTGTGTATGCATTCTGTTGACTTGTTAGGCCATGTCCAATAAGGGGGTTGAGAGGGGGTTGAATGGGGGCTCAACTAGTTGAGTGGGTGCAATAAGGGGGTTGAAAGGAGGGGGTTGAAGGGGAGGGGTTGAATTGTTTCAACCTGGTTGAAGAAAAAAATGGGGGACCCGCAAGGACACGCGGCAGCCCCTCATTGGCTCGAAGCTGGCGCGTGTATCTCACGCCCAAATGTGGTGCGTGAGTCGGCAGCCTTTTTTTTTTTTTTTTTTTTTGTTTTCCTGAAGCTTACCGTGGAGGCTTTTCATTGGTCCGCCGAATTTAATTTTCCACCCAAATTTTAAACTCAATTATTTTACAGAAAATTAATTATTATTATTTATTTTTTCGCCAAAATTCATCATTTTTTTCCCTCTTTAATTTGATACAAGTTTCGTTTGATTTGGACACCGAAAAAAAAACCCTCTTTTCTCTTTAAAAATTCCTTAATTATCCTTTTTTTATTAAGTGTTAATTAAAAAAAAATTTAACAAAATTAAAAAAACTCGAATTTATAAATAATAATAGTAATCATTTATTTTTTAATTATATATTATTATTATTATTATTTTATTAATCATAAAAATAAAGATTATAAATAAAATAAAAAGTGGTGGGGTATAGAATGATGAGTTGGGAGGAGTTGAATTTAAACTAAACTAGCTTATTGTGGGAGGGGTAGTTGAGAGGGTAGTTGAATGATTAAGTGGATGGAGAGAGAAGATGAGGTGTCGTGATATTAAGGTAGTTGAATGTTTTTAGGGGGTTGGATTATTGGACATGGTCATGTGGGAATGTGTAGTTTGAAATTGTTACTTTTTTTTTTTTTTTTTTTTTTTTTTTAAGGGTTTAATTTTAGTTGAAATTAGGGATTTTGTTTTGTTGTATTGAAGACTATTTTGTGGAGCTTAATTGGAGTATTAGTTTATTCATACTTCATACTGTACTTCTTTTGTTGTTTTTATGAACCAAACACATTTGAAATACTAAATTTCTGGTACTTGAATGCTAAGGAAAATTCCATGAAATTGATTTTCCATTTCCAAAGGTCAATTGGACTTTTGGTTGGTTTCCAGTTTTGGCTGGTTGGCTGATCGCCTCACCTGTTTTAATGTTCTCTTTCTTTGTCTGGTTGAATAATTAATTTGCTTGTTTTTTCCTTAATTCTTTAATTTTACGTGTCATTTGGAGAGTAATTTTCTGCATTGGACATTCTGGCAGGGAAAAGTTGGTCAAGTTAAGGGTTTGTTTGAATAGTGTTCTCAGAATTTTCTAGTTCTCTGTTTTTTGATATTCTTTTCCACGTTTTGCTAAAAGTTGTCTATATGTTTTTTGAAGTATATTAGAGCATTTTTTATGCTTAAAAACCATATCAAATCAGAGTTTGGTTGTATTTCAAGAACATTGATTAGTTCCAGAACACTGTCCGAACTGAAGTTTGTTGGAAGTGTACCATTGGCTGTATAGCATAGACTATTCATAGTGCACCTAACAAAGGCGTATTGTTCTTTCTCCAGTTATTCAAATTGTGAGAAGTTGCGGTGCAAATCAGGTCTGAAGTTGTCTGGAAGTTTAGAGAGAGTAATTTTGGTTTGAATAAGAAGAAATAAGACACGTTTCTATTAGTTTTGTGTACTAATTACTTCTCTATATATTCTTGATAAAGGACTTGACTATACACCATGATTCTTGACCTTTGAACTCTGAATATTTATTCTACATGAAATCCATTCTAGTCATTTGGTTCATATTGTACAAGCTGAAACATAGAACACACGTTGAAAAAAATGGTTTCAATACCTCGGGTCTAGTATGGCTAAACAGTTTGCTGTATGCATGTGCATTTAATGCAAAGTCCAGTGAGTTGCGTGTCCTTTCGTATGATTATGGCAGGACTTCGTCTCAAAGGTTGAATTATTAGTACTCCCTCCGTCTTCAAAATGAGAGTAAATTTGGAAATTTTTGGATATTCAGTTTGGGATGGAGAAAGTAAATAGTTAAACAACATGTAATATGGAAAAAAATATTCTGATGTTACTGGTCTTTGGAATGAACTTGGTATGGTCTAAAGTCTTAACGCTGAGTAATCCGTGGCATAATTAAAATTTATGTGTAGTAGGTGACAATATCTGATCTGATTATAATGTTATCACCTTTCTATATTCATTTCCATACCTACGTAGTAATACGTTAAAGAGCACAGAAATTTCAATGCGTATTAAGTGCAAAAGTCAAAAGGGTACACCGAGAAAACTTGGGAAAGTAAACCAATTAGATATTAGGGAAGGTGTGGAATATCGACATGCATGTTTCTGGACACATATGAATAGGGTGGTCCATAGGCAGTGTGAACTGCTCGAATGTACACGTGCCCATTTACAAAGACTGACATTTGATATATGGACATCATTGAGAAGGACATATCCTCAATACAATGTGGTTTGGCACATATATATGTGTGTGTGTGTGTGTATATATGCATGCATCTGATCAGTACTCACCTCACATCAACACAAGAACCTTGTACAAGAGTGTCATTTAGTGTGTATCTTTCCAAACGATGTTTAAGTTGTCAACTCGCAATTTCATGACTAATACAATCTTGTTGCAGCCTAGGGCCAGGTAACAGTTAATTTGAAAAACTATGAAAGGTTCTTAGTTCTTTCTCAGATTTACTTTGAGCATGCACAGCTGATTATTTTACATGCATCAATTGTCTTTTGGAGTACCTCATTCTCAGTTTGCTTGCTCTTATGCAGTTTGAAAGCACAAAAGGAGGGACTTGGTACGTGAACAACCTTTTTTTTTACTTCAATTATTTTTATTTTCATGTTTGATAATCTTTTGTAACTTTTGGTGACGGTAACAATTGTGAGCAGGTAGTGGCCACTGTACGAGGGTAGCTCGTAATGTTAACTTGGAAAAGTTACGCAACAACTATTTGTTCCCTGAGGTTTGTTGATTTTGTAACTCCTGTCATTCTGCATTACAAGGAGTTTTTCCCTTTTTGACTTTCTTTGCATTTCAGATTTCTGTACGGGAGCTTGAACATATAAAAAAGTATCCTAATGCCAAGGTTATAAGCCTTGGGATCGGTGATACCACCGAGCCAATACCTGATATCGTAACTGAGAGCATGGCCAATGTAAGTTTTATGAAATGATACTCCCTCCGTCCCATAATGATAGTCCCAGTTGTCATATTTGTTTGTCCCAAAAAGATTGTCCAATTTTTAAGATTGGGTAGTTTAAGTCACTAAACTTCCAAAATTACCCTATTTTCACTGTACATGCAAACCATCTTCACTGTTGGTAATTTACAATACTGAATGTAGTCAGAGTGAGTTAATTTTCGTAAGGGTGATTGTGGTAAGAAAATAAAACCTTAAAAAAAAGTTTGAATAGTCAATTGGGACTATGCTTATGGGACGGAGGGAGTATTGACCAAACAGTCTTGTTCAAACTTTTACTTTTAACATTAATTAGCTTCAACAAATGGAATGAGTGAGTTTTGCTTTCAACGATTTTACTCTCGTGCAGTATGCACGTGGTCTTTCAACACGTGAAGGTTATAAAGGGTATGGAGCTGAGCAAGGAAACAAGGTATGGTAGTGGTATCAATATTATTTTGATAATTGTTTACTCCCCGAGTTAAAAAATGCATGACGTTTTAGAAGCTAACTTTTGTTCCAATATATTTGACCCTTTACTATTATCAAGGAATCATTGCTTTTTTATACCAATTATACCCTTATTTTTGATTTTGAAGTATCTCTTGTATAAGAATTTAATTACCTAGGTAATTGGATATTTTGCAAGGGTATATTGAATTTCTTAATATGTGAAAGAGTCTAAAATGGCATGTATTTTGGAACGGAGGGAGTAGTCTAGTATGTTTACTCGGGAACTTACTTTTTCTGTTTACTACAGATGTTAAGGAAAGCAATCGCGGAAACGTTCTACAGAGACCTAGAAGTAAAAGATACTGAAGTTTTTGTCTCTGACGGTGCACAGTGCGATATATCTCGCCTTCAGGTACTTTGAAATATATATTTCTTCGATTATTACATACTTGGAACAGTGGCGGACCCAGGGGTAAAAGTAACTGGGTGCACAAAGTACAAATTTAAAATTACAGCAAAAATGCTCTATACAAAAATTAAACTTGGGTCCTAATTTTAGATAAAGGAGGATCCTGACCATGAAACTATAAACATTTATTTTTCAAACTAGGCACACTTTTACTAATATAAACCTCCCTCAGTCCTGGAAGATAGTCCCACTTACCATTTTTGTTTGTCCCATAAAGATTGGTCCATTTCCATAATTGGGCGATTAAATGGATTAATTTCAGTGCCCACCCCTGAGGTTTGGACAAATCTCACTGCCCCCTTTATAGTTTAGATTCGTTTCAGTGACCACCCTTTTGTCATTCAATCGACCATTTTACCCTTAATTAAATATCTCTTATAACTTAATTTAAATCACTACATAATCTTACATTATAAAAAATTGAATGTAATTGTCATACTTAAATTCATTCTCCATTGCCAATAAATATCATTTTTATTATTAAACAATGTCTATAAATTAAAAATTTTATTTGTTTTTTATTTAAAATAAATATAGAGAAGCATGCACATGTGAATATTTTTAAACTTGATAATTATAAAGACATAAAAAATATAAAAATTAAATATTTTAAAGCTTACATATTTACTTATTTTGAGTTGGAGATAACATGTTATGGATTTTAAAACTGAGAGATAGAAAATATGCAATCTAAATCGTTAGATACTCATTAATGTGGGCATAGTAAAAATCTAGTCAAAATTAATATAAAAGATAAGCATGCTTATATAGTTTTATTTTCTATGCTTTTTTTTTAATTTTATCTTATAATGGAAAATAAATTTAATACAACACTTATGTTTAAAGATATATTTTGTTGGTATTATGTGAAATTTTGCAATGATTTAAATTTAGTTAAATCATTACAAAATCTTAAATAATACCAAAAAAATATATCTTTAGACATAAGTATTGTCTTTAAATTTATCCACTTTTTCAAGTCTTTTTAATCATCAATATTTAAATATGCATGCTTTTCTATATTTATTTTGAATCAAAAGACGAATAAACAAAATTATTCATTTATAATCATCTATACATAGAAATAATATTTATTGAAAATGGAGAATAAATTTAAATACAACTTGTGTTCAATTTTTTTTATTATGTGAGATTTTTTAGTTAGTTAAATGTAGTTAATGAGAGATATTTAATCAATTAAGGGTAAAATAGTCAATTGATTGATAAAAGGGTGGTCACTGAGACGAATCTAAACTTCAAGGGGGCAGTGAGATTTTTCACTGAAATTAACCCCCGATTAAATTCATTGAACTTTCATAATTGCCCTTGTGATAACTAAGGAATGGGAGGTAAGAAAGAGAGAGGGTGAGGGAATGATGGAAGATGAAGGAAGAAGAGGGGAGGATAATGACGGAAATGATTTTTTTTGTTATTATCTTTGAATAGTCAAAGGGGACTAACATTATGGGAGTCAAAGGGGACTAACATTATGGGACGGAGGGAGTAAATTTGGAGTAAAAAAATAAAAATAAAAATACTTTTTGCACTGAATTTTGAGAAGTACTGCACCTGCTTGTGAATCAGGTTAAAAATTGGTCTATGTTTTGCTCAGCATATTGCATTTTCGGTTTTTCTTGTCAATAGTAACTGCTGACGTTTATGGACTCCTATTTACATGTGCAATTTGATACATGCATTAGTTATTGTAAAGACTACATATGCTGGTTAAGTGGAAACTCATGGTTTATTTATTTATTTTTTGTTTAACACACAGCTGCTTCTGGGATCAAGTGTTTCAGTTGCTGTCCAAGATCCAAACTTTCCGGTACTCTTTATGATGTTTTACTTCTGTTAATTTACAGTTCCGTAGAAGCTTTAATTGCTAGTTTCACCAATCTCCTTCATGAATATTGTTGCACAATTGTAATGCATGGCCATGAACGTCTCCCTCTCTCTCTCTCTCTCTATATATATATATAGAGAGAGAGAGAGATAGAGAGAGAGAGAGAGAAAGTAAAACTTGACACGTTCAGAGGTGTAGGTTTCCATTGAAATTTTATTTTTTACTCCATTCAATGGAAAATGTATAGATCTTTTAAACTTGTGTCTTGTGCAATTCTATGTCCTGTTTTGAGTAGAAAACTAGACCAATTCGCTCCGCACTCAGTTTAAAATACAATGCTTTCTGATGCGCATTTTCCCCCTTCTTTCTTGAAATTGTTTCTCATTAAGGCTCCGTTTGTTTCGCGTAAAACAATTTCTGGAAAATGATTTCCCGTAAAATGTTTTCCGGAAAATGAAAATGTTTTCCGGAAAATGACATAAACATTTTTTTGGTTGTTTGGTAAATGTAAATCTAAGGAAAAGTTTTTCGGAAAATATTTTCATATGAAAATAATAATAATTTAATATGAGAAAAAGAATTATAATGAGAAAAAAAATTGAATGTGGGTGAAGATTTTGGGTTGGGGTGGGATGGGTGGTTGTGGGGGTGAGATGGGGGGTGGTGAGGGTGGGGGTGGGGGAGGTGTTCAAAAATAATTTTAATATGAGTAATTTTTTTTTTTTTTTTTTTTTTTTTTGGGGGTGGGGTGGGGTGGGGTGGGGTGGGGTGGTGGGGGTAGGGGGTGGAGGTGTTCATTTTATTTTATTTTTAATATGAGTGAAAAGAAGTTTTTTTTTTTTTTTTTTTGGGGTGGGGGGGTGGGGTGGGTGCTGGGGTAGTTGGGGTTGTGGAGATGTTCAATTTTTTTTAATATCAGTGAAAAGTTTTTTTTTTTTTTTTGGTGGGGTGGGTGCTGGGGTAGTTGGGGGTTGTGGAGATGTTCAATTTTTTTTTTTTAATCTGAGTGAAAAGAAGTTTTTTTTTTTTTTTTTGGGTGGGTGGTGGGTGGTGGGGTGGGGGTGGGGCCTGGGGTAGTTGGGGGTGGTGGATAGGATGGATGAAGAGGGTGGTGTTAGAGGTGTAGTGGGTAGGGTGGGGTTTTATGGAGAGTTGGGTGTGAGTGAGAGAGTTAACATTTTCCGGAAAATGACTTGCTTAGTAAAAATCCGTAAATCATTTTACTTAGAAATGAGGGAAAATCATTTTCCGGAAAATATTTTCCTCATTTTCCGGTGCGTAACAAACACTGGAAAATGGGGAAAACATTTTCCGGAAGTTATTTTACGCGAAACAAACGGAGCCTAAGGTTCATAAATCTGTATATGATTTTCATTTTTGTGAAGCGACTGTTTAGATAATCCCAATGTTTTTCTTCTCTAATATTTTCATTTCGAGTACCTGGACTTATGATGTAGCCATCTACTATGAATCAGGCTTATACAGATTCAAGTGTTATAATTGGTCAGACTGGGAATTTCCAGGATACAACATTGAAATACCAAAATATCGAGTACATGACTTGTGGGCCCCAGAATAACTTCTTTCCCGACTTGTCAAAAACTGCAAGAACGGACATTATTTTCTTCTGTTCTCCAAATAATCCAACTGGGCATGCAGCTTCAAGAGAGCAATTGACCCAGCTTGTTGACTTTGCGAGGGAGAACGGGTCAATCATTGTTTACGATTCTGCCTATGCTGTTTATATCACAGATGGAAGTCCTCGGTCTATATACGAAATTCCTGGTGCCAGAGAGGTAACAAACTGTAACTGCTGTGTATTCGACCATTCACCATTTTCTCCTACTTCCCAAAAAGATTGTCCCATGCAAGTCAAACTTCATAATCCCTCCGTCCTCTGAAGATAGTCCCACTTTTGACTTTTTGGACAACTTGATTATATTTTGACCATAAGTTTTGTGAAAATCTAACTATTTCTATACAGTTTGTGAAAATCTAACTATTTCTACACAGTTTTAAAAAAATGTTATTTATTTACCATTAAGAATACTATCATAAAAAAAGTTTAACAAATGCATAGAGATAACTGGATTTTCATAAGATATGGTCAAAGTTCAATTGAATTGACCACGGAAGTCAAAGTGGGCTTATCTATCTGGGACGGAGTGAGTATAATTGAAGATTTACTTTGCTTCTACCTTCTTTGAAACACCATTATGAATGTTGCTATATTATTATTTAGGAAATGGGACTTATCTTTTTTTTATTGGGACAAAAACTTTTGGGAGGGGGAGGAGGGGGGGGGGGGGGGTGGTTGGGGGGCTTATCTTGAAACACCACTATAAATGTGGCCATTTTTTAGGAAATGGGATTTATTTTATAACTGAATTTCATATACTTTACAGGTTGCGATTGAAATTTCTTCCTTCTCCAAAATCGCTGGGTTTACTGGCGTTAGACTTGGTTGGACAGTGGTGCCGGAGGAGCTTTTGTACGCAAATAAGGTTCCTGTCATTAATGACTTCAACCGGATTGTATGCACCTGCTTTAATGGCGCTTCAAGCATAGCTCAGGCTGGTGGTCTCGCTTGTCTTTCCTCAGATGGTTTAGAGGTAAGTTTTTTGCTGTGATTCAAGTAAAAGCAAGTTACCAGATACTCCCTCCATCCCATATGGAATGTCACACTTTCCTTTTTTGTCGCATTTCTAACTAAGGAAATTGTCATAGTTCAATTTTATCATTGTACAAGCAATGTACAAATAAGTACAACACATTTCTTAAAAACGTTGACAAGTCAAACACGACATTTATTACGGGAAGGAGGGAGTAATTTGTACTCTTTCCTTCACTACACTAACAATATGAGCCATGCTTCTTTCTAAAGAAAATGAAAGTCCCCTGCTTGAAAATAGAGACAAAATCTTATATACCACTTTTGTATATCACTAGTGATTCAACGGTTATGTATCATTGATGACATCATCAAACCTAATAATTCATAACTGCTGGATCACTAGTGATACATCCTGTAGTACATAAAAGTTGAACAAAATTACATACGATTTTGTCTCTCTTCGGTCAATAAGTAATCTTCTCAAAATCTTTTCAGGCTATGATGTCGGTGGTTGACTACTACAAGGAGAATTCGAAAATATTGGTCAACACTTTTACTTCACTGGGTCTAGAGGTGTATGGTGGTGTAAACGCGCCATACGTCTGGGTGCATTTTCCAGGCACAAGATCTTGGGATGTATTCACCGAAATTCTTGAGAAAACACACATAATAACAGTTCCAGGGAGCGGGTTCGGTCCAGGTGGTGAAGAATACATAAGGGTCACTGCCTTTGGACATAGAGAAACTATCCTGGAAGCCTCAACAAGGCTGACAACCCTCTAAACATCGACTTATGGACTACTTAATTTCTGTATAATATATATTATATTATTTAATCATTTTTGTATATCATGATGTGCTATTACTAAATAAAGCGAAATGAATCGCACTGTGTACTCATATAGTAAGAAGTACTCCAAGTTGAAGCAAATGAAACAAACTGAATGTTCGATATCCAATAGCATTTTAAAGAGAAATTGATGATATGTACAGGTGCAATATAACTTTGATGGTAGATAAACGATAGTAACGAAGAACACGGTTAAGTTTGATACACATTATCGGTATGCTTTCTATACACAATGATCTATTACGCGGGTAATCACTCGTAAATCCAAAATTCTAAAATTCACATGTTGTACACATGGACGCATAGTAGAATTTTGGGTAGCAACAAAAGCAGAAAGGAGCTTATCAACAGACTGACCAAGCAATAAGTAGATAAAAAAGGAGTTATTACTCTTAGATATCAAGTATCTGACAGCTGACCAGTTCTGCAGAACCAGCATTCTTAGTTGCAATGACGCTCCAAATATTTGTTGCAGGTGCTCGTGCAAAATCATCAACTGGAGTTGAAGAAGTTGAAGGGACGGAACTTAAATCCTGTTGTTTATTAGCCTGCATAACTGCAATATCATGTCTAGCATCCTTTGTGATCACGTGAAGTTTCCCGAGAAAACCAGCAAGTAAATATGGGGATTCCGATTCAGCAAAATCTCGAATTGGTACATCACCTTCAACTACTTTCCATGAATCATCTTGATAATCATAAACTTTGATCTTTGCACTATCCAAAGAACTAGACGGATCAAGTGCGTATAAATCATCATCAACGATTACACTTAGTTTAGTCCCCGCCTGTCTTGCAGGCCAACTTTCTCCCATGCCAATAGGCATCTCACCCCACACATTCGTTTCTGGATCATAAACTTCCCCTCCAACATCAACGAAAAAGGGCCAACAATATAAACTCTGAGGGACGTATAATTTCCCCCTGTAAGACGTCATCCCCGTTGCAATTGGCTTGAGAAGATCTGCAAGAAAAGCTGTAGGTAAAACTTGGGCTTTTGAAAATGGCATGTTTGGAATTTCAGACCATAACCCAGTTTGAGGATCAAACACTTCTGCAGATTGAAGAGGGATTAATCCACCATGACCTCTACTTACACCTCCAACAACAAAAAGCTTGTTGTTTAAAACACCCGTCTTGCAATAAGCTCTACCGACAGTCATGGAACTCACCTCGCTCCAAGAATTAGTAATTGGGTCATACCGCCAAACACGATTCATTGCTGCTGCTCTAGAGAATCCACCTAGCACATAGAGGCAGCCATTAATAGCCCCTATAGCACATCCACAAAACTGAATTTGGTCAAGCGTATCTCTCTTCCCGAGCCATCCCCTTATGGCATCAGCAATTTTGATGCTTGATCCGACCATATTCCACAGTCGAAGGCCAGCTATGCCCCTTTTAGACTCATCTTCTGCAGGTGCAGTAGGCATTGGTGGCAATTTTTGCCATTTCTTGGACAGAGGATCTAAAGCATACCATAAAAGTTGTTCACTTTGAATCTTGGTCAACACGTAGAGCCACTCCTCCGTTGTACCAAGTTGTTTTCTTATCTTGAATATTTCAGTGCTCATTATGGCAGCTTTCCAGCTCCGCGATACTAACTTCACATCCAAGTAACACATTCTCGGAAGTCGGGCAAGAATCTGCAGTGATATCTCATCGGGAAGGTTGGGGATCAATCGTGGGTTCTCATCCCAAAAGCTTGATGAAGTCCTTTGCCTCTTACAGGGATCACTCTGTGGAACTTCAATGGTCTCATATGCACCGGACTTGGGACCATTTGTACTCCATCTAGCCCCCATTAAAAAATTACTTCGAGTTTTCCAAGATGCTAAAAATTAACCAATTGCAGACTAGAACATAGATCACTTCCCTTTATTTCGTGTCAGTAGGACAATCTACATTCATATCAATAACAGCCAAGCAGAAAAGCTAACCTGAGAAAGAAGTGGGGGACAGTACATGATATTCAATTGTGCAGTCAAGTTTCACATAACAACTATCTAAAAGCAAAAAGCAATTATAACTTGAGTCTCCAGTAAATATCCATAATTGATACGAAAGAGTGCCTCAAGAAAAGGCACAAAAAGGTGAAACTCATATGATAAGCTTACGTTAGCAGATAAATCAACCAAGATAACATCGATACACAAAGCAACACAAAATCGCCATACGATAAAAAGACTTAACTACTGCCATTGATAATGTGATAAAGAGTTAGCATAGTGGCAAAATAATCTATATATAAATAAGGGTTTGTTAAAAGACAAGTACTACTCTGCAATGCGGATCACGGCCACAAACTACAGTTAACATTACGGCACATAATCTACATCAATAAAGACGTGTGAGGTGCCAAGTTAGTGTAAAATCAATACAATGTTCATTTTTTATGCCCCATGATAAGCTTAGTTTTTTTTTTTTTTTTTTTTTTTTTTTTTTAGCATGGCTTAGTTTTTTCCAATTAAGAGTTAGACTTGAAAAGACCAAAATGATTCATATACATGAAATTATAATCCCACACTTTCCTCCTTTCATGGTGTTAAGTCTTCTGGCAAGGCAAAGTGTGACACAACATATAACACAGGTAAGAAGGGGTTTTAGATACCGATTTAATAATTACATTAAGTTTTCAGTATTCTCTCACACCAAATAGACGTAAAATTAGTGCTTTGTGGTAACCGGACACTCCTATTGGTTTCACTTTCTCAACTGAGAACAAGTATAAGTCTTTGAAGAAGTTGAAAAATAGAAGTCAAGCCCACATAAGATTGATGTACATATAAATATAACAAACTACTAATATATTTCACAGACATACTAACGCATGACAAAGTAGTATACACAGATAAGCGTAGAAGCACAAATGTGATCAATCATAAATAAATCTCTATCAATAAAACAAAGGACCGTTTATGGCCATTGTCTTTGTAGAACTCAAAATCAGAAGTATCTACGCATTTCAGCGTAATCAAAACAAAAGGTTGCATACAATTTTTTTGCTACCAAGTCCATGCAATAACTCACGACCAATAAATCTCAATGTTACCGAGAAGACTAGCGCCAACCACTGCCTCTCAACTACTCCCTCAGTCCCAAAATGATCTTCTCATTTGCCATTTCTCGTTGTCCCAAAAAGTTCTTCACATTTCAACAATTTAAGCTTAAAAGTACCTAAACAAAGCATGACTAGCGAAGCAAGTGTTCATATTCTTAAAAAGTTTGAATAGTCAAACGCGAAGATCATTTTGGGACAGAGGGAGTATATACGTAGAATTCATGTAAAAAGAGGATTTACACAGTTGCAGGCTACCTAACCTAATACTTATCGACCCTTGGCACAGAGTCAATTAATCATAGAACACAAAATTCAGCTCAAATAGTCAAGGCGATTATACATCTTTCAGCTTAGATACAGAACAAGGATAAACAGTGAATATCTATCAAGGGAAATACACCTTCTTAAAAACATTTTCCAGAGAGAAAACCAGAGCCTCCATAAGAGACCTAAAGTGAAAATTGAATTGACGTACTGTGTATGAAAACTCTAAATTGACGAACAACACGAAATCACATACAAATTACAGCTCACCGATTGAATTCCAGATCGAATTACAAAAACCGCAAGCAAAAAAATCCATGATTTCATCAACATCGTTATAAAATAAACAGAAATCGAATTATATTTACGAATAAAGGTAAATTTACCTTCTGCGAAGAAGATGAAAACGGAAGAAATTAAGGGATTTTTAGGGTTTTGGAAGAGGAAATTTGGGGAGAGAGAAGGGATAAATTGGGGGAAATAATGAGCTAAGCTTGGCCTACGTACGATTCCTTCTACTGGCTACGGCTCCGGCCATTCGTGACTTTAATTTGGCCTTTTTTATTTGTTTTTTAAACACGCGGACACACAGTGTGTTCCCTTAACCTCACTCCATCGGTTCTTGACTAGGGATGGCAATTTACCCGGACCCAATCTGTACCCGAAGTGTTCCGGCCCGATGCGGGTCGGGTTTGGAAGTCAATATTCTAAACCCGTCGGGTTCGGGTTCGGGTCCGGGTTCGGTATTTCATTAAAACCCGCAAGACCCGACCCGAATGGTGTCTGTCATACGCTGGAAGTTTTACTGTATTTGATAATTGCTAAAGTGTCCTTAACCATTTGCTATATAGTCCCTGAATCTTTTGCCATTTAGTCCTTCACTTTTTATTATTTAGCCCTTATATCATTTATTACTTGCATTTTCTACCAATGATATATAAACAGATTTTAGGGTTTTCTTGTGAAATCCCTCATTTGAAACCCGCCTCCTCTTCTCTTCTCTCTCTCACAGATACACACACACACATCTCAAACATTATCCAAAGTCATTGTTTGTCCAACACCCTCCGCGATCTTCTTCTTCTTCTCCGTCGGTCTTCTTCTTCTCCGTCACTCTTCTTCTCCGGTGGTCTTCTTCTCCGATGGTCATCTTCTCCAACAACTATTATTCAATTTTTGTTTATGATATTGAATTCCTCTTCTTCTATAGCCTCTAAGCCCCAATTTTTGAATAATGTTTGCTTAAATCACGTGATTTCCATTTAAAACATTTGTTTCCTTTTCTTTTATTTTTTCTCTTATCAATTAATATTCTGATGAACTGAGATTCAACGATTTGGTTTTTTTTTTTTTTAGCAATATGTGTTTTGAGCCGGGTCGGGCCGGGCCGGTCACGGGTTTACTGTGTTCCGGGCCGGGTTCGGTAGATGATAGTGTTCTTGCCGGGCGGGTTCGGGTTTAGGCAAACCCGGCCCCCGTACCCGACCCGTTGCCATCCCTATTCTTGACATCGTATCTACTCTTTCTGTCCCAGCTCACTTTTTTTTTTTTACTAAAACTGGTCAACTTAAGGTCGGTTTGACCAACACTTTATAGAAATATTTATGATCTGAATAAAATTTTAAAAAATATAAAATGATCTCCATTAAAAATCCTCTCAATAATAATTTTTAATTTTTTTTTTAACATAAATATTTCTATAAAGTGTTGGT
Organism: Campanula takesimana; assembly: GCA_026119855.1. Classification (NCBI taxonomy): domain Eukaryota; kingdom Viridiplantae; phylum Streptophyta; class Magnoliopsida; order Asterales; family Campanulaceae; genus Campanula; species Campanula takesimana. Next base: position 485,605 of record JAOWBW010000424.1, on the reverse strand, counting down.
CAAAACGACCTTAAGTTGATCAGTTTTAATCAAAATGTATCAAGTGAGCTGGGACGGAGGGAGTATATCCTACCATTTTTTATTTTATTTTTTTCGCAAAAATGTGTGTTGAGCGGTCTCATATGTGAGACTGGTCTCGTTGAGAGTAAATGGTTTGCCTCCTTATAGACACAGCGTGGCAAGCCTATTTCCTTTTTCAACAAGATCTGTCTCACGTGAAACTGTTTCATACAAGACTTTCCATTTTTATATAAATTGTTTTTTAATTATACGAATAATAATAGAAAAAATTGTCACTTAGGCTAATGTTCTAAGAATCACTTATGATAATGTTATAAGAATCACTAGGTGCGAATCTCGAGAAAAACTTGTTTTACACTTATTTTAGTGTAAAACTTATTTTCATTCCTTAATGTAATCTCGATCAGATCCGGATGCGGCTGTCTGCGGCGATACGGACACGACGGCTTCTTCTTTCCTTGTGGATGACTGGTCACTAAACACTATTAATTGTACTTTAAAAGAAAGGGCTTCGCTCGGTTGGCCTTCCTACGCCGACGAATGCCTCTTTTCTCTTCTCTTCAATCTACAACAAACAAGTGGGAGAGGCAGGATTCGAATCTGCGTAGAAATGTAAAACAGGTTTTACACATCTCTTAGTGTAAAACAAGTTTTTCATAAGACTAACTCTTAGAAAGGGCCTAGGCGGGTCCTTGACTTTAGACATAAATTATAAGATCCCGGTGAAATAGAGTTGAAAATGTCATAAGAACATGTAAATCATACGGACGAAAAAATATTATTTAGCAACAAGATAAAACAACTCCAAGAACATAAAAAATAATTGGTCATTGTTTTGCTAAACTTTTAGACTTTCAGTTCCAACAGTCTACAACAAGGCGACATAACAATTATTTAATGAGGTTTATTTTTGGATTATACTAATAACAAAAGGCGATATTCTAAGACCTAATATACTTTTTAAATCAAAAATTGTGAGGCGGATATTAGCAAGCGACTTTTAGAACAAAGCATTCAAATGTCTATAAATAGCTAGTACATGTCATTAACATGATTCGAGCTCGGTACCTCCACTAGGGAAGCTAATACCAGATACCATCAGAACTAAAATTATTTGGTATATCCTACGATTATTTTTATATCCACATCAAAATAAATGACTCATTTTGAGTGTCTCATTGAAAAGTTTTATTTTCCTAAAATGAAAAGTTTATATTATTTTAAGATTCCTGAGACTCAGGTGGCGTTTTTTTTTTAAGTGTTAAGTCCTGAAATCTGATTTCACGTCTGAATTTGACTGAACTAATAAGAGGTAGCGTCTGAAGACTGATCACTGAATCATTCAAGTTGTTTGATTTTTCACTGAATTCATTATCTGAAATGTGTCAGATTACCATTTTAACATTTTAAAACAGTATAGAAAGTGTTTAATTAACTGTTTGTTAATAATAATAAATGTAATATTCAACATCTTAACAAATACTCCCTCCGTCTCACAATGTTTGGCCACATTTGATTTTTAATGGTCAACAAAAATCAACTTTGACCAAACATTAACAGCAAGCTAATCATTCTAATGAAAGTTTAAAAGTTGTTATTGATAAAACACTAAATGATTTATTTATAACAATTTTAGAATTTCACAATGATGATTAGATTGACATTAATGTTTGATCAAAATTCACTTTTATTGACCATCAAAAGTCAAATGTGGCCAAACATAATGAAACATAGGGAGTAGTTATTATATGCTAAATATAGCTTTACAATTTGTGTTTGATAATTTCACAAGCATCTCATGTGCATACACTATCATACACCACCGAAAAACCAAATTACGAAAAAAACAAAACAAAACCCAATTTCAACCAAAATTGAAACCGAAACTTCTAATCTTTCTAAAGTTGCAGCTTGTCAAGAAATAGGTGGTATTTATTTTGACTGCTTCTTTGACTCCCTGTGAAAGTGATGAGACGGATTTCATACTATTAATTCCTAGGATTCTATGAGTTTAAATAGTGATTTTTGATGTGTTTAGATTAGATTTAATGTATTTTGGGGCAATTATGTAATTATGAGATTTAATTGTAATTCGGGGGTAAATAAGTCTTTTATATTTATTCCAGATGCAATATAATTTGAGAGGTCAAAATGTGCTTCAAGATTTTCAAGAAAAGTCAAAGTCATTTAGGAAGAAAGATTGATGGGTCAATTTCTTGGTGTGGAAAAGAATAAGGCAATGGATCAAGCAAGGAAAATTGACCCATCTCAGGAATTTCATGGACTTCAACAAAGAGGCCCAGCAAGAATGCAACAACAACAAAACAAGGCGGCCCAATGTTGAAAGAAGCCCAAAACCACCTCGGCCCAGTTCGCTAGCAAGGGAAGAAGGAGCGGCTTACTGCACGTGTGCTGAAGTCGTGCTCACGAGTGGGATAGAGCGGCACGACTCGTGCTCTAGCGCGCGAGTCGTGAAGGAGCGGAAGAGAAAACGCATGTAGTAAGCACGTTTTCGGCGTGACTGGCGCTAGAGCGTGTGCGAGCTGGAGTGATGTTGATGGCGCGTGGGAGCGCGTGTCACCGGCAGTTTTACCCTATTTTTCATTATTTTCTATTTTTCTTTATTTATTTTCTTTCCTTATTGTTTTAGGACTTGTTCTAGGGTATTTAAACTAGTTTCTTTTATTTGTTTTTAGAGGATAGACTTCAACATTAAATTTAGATCTAGGGTTTTTATTTTTCTTCGATGGAGTTTTCAAAGCTTTGGATGAGGAACTAAAATCCAAGCTTTGGGTTTGATTTCTTGAACCCCTTTTTATTAATTTGAGGTATTTTTCTTTTTATAATTTTATCCATGTTCATAATTTTACTTGTGCTTAATCTAGATCTATTGCTAGGGTTTGTAGACTTGATCAATCTAATTGATTTGGTTAATTTATTTATGCTAGAATTTTCTATTTACTGTGCCAGTGTAGAAATTCATAAGTAGCATCTTCATAGTTTATGCATGTGCCATGGTAAATTGTGAAGTGAGTAAAATTAGATGATTATCTGTGTGAAATAATCATAGAAAGCATTATTGATCTTAGTTTCTTAAATCTTGAATCAATTAATTCTGCGATCTAGACTGTGCCAGTTAGATTAATTTATTAATTAGGGTTTCTAGTGAGTCTGCCACTGCTATTAACTATTCTTAAATAAGAAACATAGTGTTAGGATTCATTGTTAGTACACCCACCTTAATTTGATTGATTCATGCCACGTGTCTTTTTATGGACTTTAGGACCGCATGTAATGAAGTTCTACTTCAATTTTTAGATAAGTCCATTTCTAGATTTTTTGATTGTCTAGGCTGAGTATAGTTCGGTTTTAGCGGTTTAGTGATTTAAGCCGTCATCTTGAGACCGCCAGCATGGAGTCTTTCAGTTTTCATCAAACTGCAGTCTGCATGTTTGATGAAGCCGCCCATCAAGATCATCCTTCAAACCGCTCATATGCTTGGTGAAACTGCAGAGCAGTTATTGAAGAATTAAAGATATGTCATTTATTCCTTAGACAAACATTCCCTTTTTAACCGTAAAAGGATGTTGTTATGTCATGTCAGAATAACTCTAAGTTAAATTGGAGTTTCTGCAAGGAATGTCGGTTTGTATATCAGTTTGAATTGTTTACCGTTAGTCCTTTCTGCAACAAAGGGAAAATGTCAGGTAGTGGTGCAAGACGAAAATGACAGCTCAACCAATGGGATTTCGACAGCACTGTACCCTTCAGATTTGATTCAAATCTTTACCCAACGGTCACAAGGGTGCTCTGCCTATAAATAGCCTCCATTATTCAACAATGAAGGTTGCTGAGCTTCAAAAGATTCATTCCCAAGTGTTCAAGTTTGCTTTGAAGATTCAAACCCAGATATTCATATCTTCAAACCATCTCCTTAGCAAACCCAGTTTTTCTTCATCAAAGCTTCAAGCCTAACAACCTTTCATATTCAGCCCTTACACCAAAAGACTTCCATTTGCTCAACCATCATTTAGATACTTAGAGCATTTGATTTCTTTTCACACACACACCCGATTTATATGATCACATAGATTATATACTTCGAAAACACCGGTTGTTATTATAGCTTAGGTTAGACTTTGTTTAGAGTTTAGATTCATCTTGTAAAACCTCCTCTAAATTAATACAAGTCTAGTAGCTATTAGAAAATCGTAGACCAACCATCTAGGTAGAGGACGTAGTTCATTTAAGAACGAACCTCTTCAATTTGTGTGTTTGATCTTTATTTTCTGTCTTGGTATTTATCTTTCTTGTTTGTGGTCTTTTCACTTATCTCTATATACGAAATGACTTGAAAGATGAATTGTGTTTTCCTTTGAACTTTAAGTTTAACTATTCAGTTGCATCATAGTGTTTTCTCAACCTGAGTCAAACCTCCCAACTCTTTAACTAACCTATTTGGCCAAACCGCAAACTCCGCTGTGCATTTTATCAGTTCGGTTCTTGTGCTTTGAACCGCAGTTGGCCAAACTGATAAGTACTCGGTTGATTTTAAGGGTTTTTTTGAAAAAGTTTTGGCCCGCTATTCACCCCCCCCTCTAGCGGTTCTATACCCTTGTTGCCCTCTGGGACCAACAAGTGATATCAGAGCATATCCACCAAACTTGTTTTTACAAGCTTAACCGCTTGGGTGCTGATCCAATGGCAAACACAAACACCCATATGATGCAAACATCCAATTCGAATCACTTACCGATTCTGGATGAAGATAGTTTTATCTTTTGGAAAGATAGGATGATGAAACACATGATTTCATGTGATCGTAGACTGTGGACCGCGGTTACTGATGGACCATATGTTCATATGAAAGCTAATCCATGTGCAGGAACCGCAGGAGAAGAAGCTGAAGTTAAGAAGTTAGAAAGTGAATGGACTGATGCAGACCGCATCAATGTGGATTTTGATGGAAGAGCTATGTCCATGCTAGTGTCAGCTATTGACTTGAGGACTCATTCTAAGGTGCTTCACTGCACAACCGCAAAGGCTACCTGGGATGCTATAGTTGACTTTTTGGAAGGAGATTCAGATACCAAGAAAAACCGCCTCTATCAACAGAGAAGACTCTTTGACTATTTTGTTAAAGATCCTAAGGTATCTCTTAGACAATGCTATGAGAGGTTTATTGATATTGTTAATGTGTGTTTTTCTCTTGGACATGTCTATTCTAATACAGATTTGAACATGAGATTCATGCAAGCACTTGGTAGCAAATGGCTGATCAAAACTACTAACATTGAAGACAATAAGGACTTGGAAGCTCTTGATCTTCGACACTTGTATGCCATGCTGAAGGTTTTTGAATTCAAGCTTGAAGAGGTCCATGAAACCGAAAGCAGATTTAAGACACTCTCTCTAGCTGCATTCAACAATACCTCATCTCCTATCTACAATCCAGACCATCATCAAACTGCTCCTCACCTCCACTTGCAAACCGCTCCTCCTGACCAAAATGCTCCTAGATTCAATCCTCAAACCGCACCTCCTGAGTATTACCAGCAGTCTCACCAATCCTATCCTCAATCACATCAACCATATCCTCAACCTTATCAATCTTATCAGCAGTCTCATCAACCTTACACTCCTCCTCAAAGTACTTATGCTCAGAGTGTAGGATCACAATCCTCAATTTCTACTCAAGTTGATTTTGATGAAATGGATGATGAAGAATTTGCTTTGTATGTGAAGAAATACACCAAGTTCAGGAAAAACAATAGATCTCAATTTCCATCAAAAGGCCCACCAAAGTTTGTCCCTCCAACCAGATTTAACAAAACTGCAGATCCCAAGACAAGGGATGACTTGGTGTGTTATAACTACAGACAGCAAGGCCATTTTGCTTCAAGTTGTCCCAAACCGCGTTATGAAGCCGCGCTAGCAAAGAAACCATTCAACAAGAAGTTCGTGAAAAGAAGAGGAATGGTAGCTGACCAAGGAGATCAACCGCTGACATGGATGGGTTCAGACTCAGATGAAAGTGATGATGAAGAAACTGCTAATCTATGCCTCATGGGATTTGAAGAAAGAATTGAAATTGACGAAAGCCTTCCACTGCCAAATCAACAAATGAAGTCAGTTTCACCTAAGACTCCTGAGGCTAGATTAAGCAAAGCTCCTACAACACCAAACTACACTCCTGAGGTTCAAGCAGACCAAAGTCATGATGACCAGGTACTAGAACGTGCTAATATTATATGTCAACAACACACTGTGCTTAAAAAGGCATATAAACTAATGGCTGCGGAACTTGAAGAATCCCAACGTGTATGTAAATCCCACAAGGAGGAATTGAAAACCTCAAGCTCCAAATTGCTAGGATATCTACTATTGTGGATGAAAACCGCTATCTGAAGGACAGAACCGAGGTACTTCTCACCCAAATCCATGAGCTTACCGTACAAAGGGATGACCTTCAAAAAGTGACCGATGTATGGACTAAGTCTGGTGTCACCGTGGAACAAACTTTGGATAAAAGTGGATTGGGGTTTAAAACCGATGATGGGTGTAAGTGTCCTTGTCTCTGTGCCGAAGGTGGTGTGAAACCTACTGAACAAACCAAGAAACCGAAGGTCAGTAATGGGTTTGTAAAACCGCAACCAAAACCTGGATTTATTCATTGTGCCATTTGTCCTGATTATGGTCATGGTGCTGGTCATTGTATTTTAAGGTTCACACCCAATGCCAAGGGACGTAAAAATCCTAAGGTCAAACAGGTGTGGGTCCCAAAAAGCTGCTAACCTAGGACCCAAAAGAATAAGGGGGACCAAAATCTTTAATGTTTATTTTTCAGATCTTATGCTTTATGGCTGGAACCGCAAAGAAGAATAAGGATCTTTGGTACTTGGATAGTGGTTGCTCACGACACATGACCGGAGATAATGAACTTCTTTGTGATTTCATCAGTATGAGAGGCCCCCCAGTAGTGTTTGAAAATAACAAGAAAGGAGAAACAATAGGATATGGAGCAATCAAACGTGGAAAGGTGACCATTGAAAATGTGTCACTAGTAGAAGGACTCAAGCACAACCTTCTCTCCATATCTCAGTTTTGTGACAAAGGAATGAACTACAACTTTACTTCAACTAATTGTTTCATCAAAGATGCAACTTCCGGAGTTACTCTACTGACTGGCAACAGAACAGGTGATGTATATATGATAAATTTGAGTAATATTGTTTTTATTGCCGACCTCTATTTTGTAGCCAAAATGTTAGTGAAAGCAGCTGGTTATGGCATAAGCGGCTCAGCCACTTGAACTTCAAGTATCTAGCAAAATTGCAAAGGGATGGTCTTGTCAAAGGACTACCCAAAGTGGCTGACCATCATGATAAGAAATGTAAAGCATGCCAGCTTGGTAAGCAGTCCAAACAGTCATTTCCAAGCAAAACCGCTTCTTCAACGAACCGCTGCTTACAACTTCTTCATGGATTTATTTTGACCTGTCCCAACCGCCAGTATAGGAGGAAACCGCTATACCTTGGTGGTTTTTGATGACTTTTCAAGATATACTTGGGTGGAAATGATGGCCTCAAAAGATGATACTTATGGCATTGTAACTGCTCTATTTAGACAGCTCCAAACTCAAAATTGGATGACATTGTTGCTGTGCGTTCAGATAATGGAACCGAATTTACAAACAATGGTGTTGCCCAATATTGTGATGATCATGGAATTGATCACAACTTCTCTGCCGCTGGGGTTCCACAACAGAATGGAGTTGTAGAAAGAAAGAACAGGACTTTGATTGAAGCCGGGAAGACCATGATTGCAGAAGCAAAGCTTCCCAAGTACTTCTGGGCCGAAGCTGTCAATACCGCATGTTTTACCCAGAACCGCTCCCTCATCATCAAAGTTCACAACAAGACTCCTTATGAATTGTGGAGAGGCAGATCACCCAACATTGCCTTCTTTAAAATATTTGGATGCAAATGCTACATCTTATACAATGGCAGAGAGCATCGAGGTAAATTTGATGCTAAGGCCGATGAAGGTATTTTTGTTGGTTATTCAAAACACTCTAAAGCTTTTCGTTGTTTCAATAAAACTTCATTAAAAATTGTAGAGTCAGTCCATGTTACATTTGATGAAAATGATCTTCTTGAGCCACATATGGCTCCAAATGTTGCTGATGATTTTAGTGGTTTTGAGACAGGTACATCTTACCCTAATCATGCAACCTCAAATGACCAACCTACTCAAACCGCTCCATCAGGTTCTCCAGCCGCTCCAAATCAAACCGAAGGTGTTGCTGTAGAACCGCACTCTTCTGATCCCATTCAAACCGTTGATCCAGTTCCAAACATCACCTTCAACGAAGATTTCAATGATTATCAAGAAGAGCCTCCTCTAGAAAATCTTCAATAAATAGTGGTTCATGAAGACCTCCCTCCAGAAATCAATTAGCATAGAGACCATCCAACAACCAATGTTATAGGTCCTATCAGTTCTGGTGTTCAAACAAGAGGAAGCTTAACTCATAGAGATAACCACAGTTTGTTCCTAACCACATTGTTATCTCAGATGGAACCGAAGAAGGTAGATGAAGCTCTAAGTGATCCAAGTTGGGTAGCTGCAATGCAAGAAGAGCTCAATCAGTTTGAAAGATGCAGAGTTTGGTCTCTAGTTCCAAGGCCCAGGGATCACACTGTAATTGGAACAAAATGGGTATACAGAAATAAGATGGATGAAAATGGTACTATAACAAGAAACAAAGCAAGGTTGGTTGCTCAAGGTTATAGGCAAGAAGAAGGGATTGATTATGATGAAACCTTTGCCCCTGTAGCCAGACTTGAAGCCATTAGATTGTTCCTGGCCTATGCCTCCTTCAAGAAATTTAAGTTATATCAAATGGATGTGAAGAGTGCATTTCTGAATGGTGAACTACAAGAAGAAGTTTATGTAGCTCAACCGCCAGGATTTGAAGACAACAAATATCCTAATCATGTCTTCAAGCTCAAGAAGGCCTTGTATGGACTCAAACAAGCTACAAGAGCATGGTATGACACTCTATCTAAATTTCTTATTGAACAAGACTTCTCTAGAGGTAAAATTGATACAACCTTATTTATTGCTAAACACAAAGGTCATTCATTATTAGTTCAAATATATGTTGATGATATTATTTTCGGTTCTACTAATGAAACTATGTGTGTTAAGTTTGAGAAGCTTATGAAAGGTAAATTTGAGATGAGTATGATGGGAGAGTTGACATTCTTTCTTGGACTCCAAATCAAGCAATGTCATGATGGAATCTTTATCAACCAAGCCAAATACACCAAAGACTTGATCAAGAAATTTGGGCTTGAAACTGCTAAGCCAGTCGATACCCCAATGCAAAAGGCCTGCAGTTTGGATCGAGATGAACAAGGTAAGAAAGTGAATCAGACACTCTACCGAGGTATGATTGGCTCTCTTCTTTACTTAACTGCAAGTAGGCCAGATATAATGTTCAGTGTGTGTGTTTGTGCTAGATTTCAAGCTGACCCTAGAAAATCTCATCTTATAGCTGTTAAACGTATTATTAGATATTTATGTGGCTCTGTTAACCTTGGACTTTGGTACTCCAAAGAATCTTCATTTGATCTGTTAGGTTATTCAGATGCTGACTTTGCAGCATGTAAGATTGATAGAAAGAGCACTAGTGGTACATGTCAGTTCCTTGGATCTCAGCTTGTATCATGGTCCAGCAAGAAACAAGCATCGGTTTCAGTCTCAACCGCTGAAGCTGAATACATAGCAGCTGGAAGCTGTTGCTCTCAAATTCTCTGGATGAAACAGCAGTTGGAAGACTATGAAGTTTTTAAAAAGAATTGTCTTATCTACTGTGATAGTACTGCAGCAATTTCTATCTCCAACAATCCAGTTCAACACTCAAAAACCAAGCACATTGACATAAGATATCATTTCCTCAAAGATCATGTTGAAAAGAAGAATATTTTTCTAGCAAAGGTGGGAACCGATGATCAAATTGCTGATATCCTCACTAAACCGCTTGAAAATTCAAGGTTCTTTCATTTACGAAGAGAAATGGGTATGCTGGAACTAACTTAATATATTTCATGCCTATTTATTTCTTAGTCTAATAATATTTGTTAAGTATTTTGGCTCTATTAAGAAAAAGGAAATAGTGTTCGGTTCTATCAAAATTCGAAACCGCTATATAAGTTCGGTTGAAGATTCCGGTCAAACCGAAGAGTCAAGAAGAATAATGTCAGTTTGATCCAAACCGTAAGGAGAAAGCAAACTATCGGTTTAATCTGGTGAAACCGAAGCACATCTGAGAGATATCGGTTTCATAAAAACCGAGAATGAGAAAAGGTAAGTCGGTTTACTCAAACCGCTCAGGTATGATATTGCAATTTAGTCCCTACTTTATGTCACTTCATTCTTTAAGGATCTTTATGCAATTATCTCTGCCGCATTAAATGCGAATTGACAGGTACACTGACGGTTAAGTTTCCTTCAGCCGTCATGCCCGCTCCACTACCCGAGGTGGTTAATTGAGTATAAAAGACAAACCATTTTTCAATTTAATTTTTTAAATTCTTACTCATATTAGCAAAAAAAACCCTTCTCTCTCCACTGCTCGCACTCTCCACTCTCTGTTCTCACTCAAATTTTCTTACTTAAACGATTTTTTTTAATGGCACCAAAGAAATCAATCGATCTTTCTTCTACTTCTACATCTTCCAAACCTTCGAAGCCTGATATGGTATGAATTTCTGAACCCTAACTCAGTTTATTTCATTTGTCCGCCATTGTTGAAGCTTAAAAGCTTGTTCATCTTCCTTTGATCATTTTATGCTTTTTCTTCGAATTTTTGGTTGGCCTGAACTCGCATTGTCATATATATACTGTTTGATTACTTTATTTTGTGATTTGTGTTCAATTCTTGAGCAAAATCGATTTTGGGAATATTTGGTGTTCTTGCGCAGTTGTGCAGATTCTGGGTTCATGTGTTGTTATTTGTCTTAATTTATTTAGAACTTTGTTAGGATCTGCTCTTTGTGGTCATTTTGGTATAATTCTTTCACATTTTGGTTAAGATTTTGTTTTGCATATTCATACTCTGTTCTTCGTGTTCTTCATGCATTCAAACTCTTCTTCAAAAATTTCCCTATTTGATCCGTTTATCTTTACTGTTCTATTATTTTTTGGTTTTTACATTTTTACCCTTACTCTCCTTGAACAGCATGTTTTCATTGTTAGGATTCCTCGTTATAGTTTGTAAATCTTACTCAAACCGTGGTTTGCTTAAGGTTTCAAACTTCCATTCTTCAAATTATTTCTAACTTAGAATATTTTTTCAGGATCCTTCAAACTTTGTACCCGGCTCTAGGATACTAGAAGAGGAAGTTAAACAAGATGCAGTTGGAAGGAAGCTCCTTAAACTGCTGAATGATGCGAAGCCGCTCCCTCTATTTCTCATGGATGAACCTCAGTTCGTGACTATCATTTGTGCTGAATTCTTCGAGAATGGGATTGCTACTAATGCTGCTTTGTTAGATGTAAGGGGAGAACCACTCAGAGATCTAGAAACTGGAGAAGTAAAATTTGAAGATGCCATCAAGTCCAAGGTCCGTAACAAGGATGTGATCTTAACTGCTTCAAAAATTGCAGTTTTGGCTGGTCTTGAGAACTCTGGTGTTATGGGGATCAAACCGGAGCTCCTGAGCAGCACAACAATGGAATTAATTGGAGTTAATTTATTCTCCACTAAGAATTCCTCCAAAAAGGACTTTGGAGAAGTCATGGCCATTTGTGTGAATTAGTTGATTCTGGAGTAATGTGCAAGAATGGAAACCACAACAACTTTACCTCTGAACAGTATGCTTACTGTGTGGCCATTCTTAAAGGGAAGAAACTGCACTGGCCCAGGGTTGTAATGAAAGAAATGATCAATGCCCTGAACCGCCTCCATGCTGCTAAAGCCGCTGGAAAATCTAAGATCAGAACTCATTGCAGGCTTCTGACCAAGTTTTTGCACCAAGATACTGATATCTTCAAGTTTTCTATTGAACACAAGGATTATTGGATGGATCCAATTGAGAAATCCATTTTTGGATTATCAAAACTTGATGCCTTCAGAACCGCTTTTGGATGGCGGTATGCACAGGCAGTTTGGAATGAAGACCCTCTTCCTGAAGCCGATCGTGGACCATTTCCCGAGGCTCGGCTCAACAAGTCTGGGAAACCGTATGCTGGTGCCATTGCTGATCAGGCCCATGCTACGATGTTAAGAAATGAAGGTCAGACCGCTACTTTTAACAGATTAGGTTTAAGCCATCTTGCCCAGACCGTGGTACAGGCTGAGGGGGAGCCTACGGTTGAGGGGGAGCCTGCAGTTCGGTCTAAACCTGCGGCTCGTCCCAAGGAAACCGCTGCTCCAAGGAAGAGAAAGGGAACTGCTCAAATCCCTTCAATTATTATAAAGGCTGACCTATCTAAACAGCCCTCTAAACCCTCTTCCAAACCAATCTCTAAACCCTCTTCTTCAACCTCTTTTCCCCTTATCAGACTATCACTTACTCTCTCTAAACCTATCACTTCTAAACCCTCCATCCCAAAACCTCAAATTAAACCTCTCTCCCCATTACATCAGAATGTGGATCCCTCAACTTTGCAATGGATGCCTCCTCTCTCAAAGCTGCCAAAGCCAAATCAATTCCAGAACTCATTCCTTCACCTCATCTTTTCATTCCTATCTCTTCTCCTCCTAAACCTCCAACCTCTAAACCGCCCTCTGTTCAGTTCACTGATGAACAGTTGGCTGCCATTTATAAAGCCTTTCCCAACCTTAAACCTTCTTTTCAAACCGATCTTGAGCAGACCGAAGTGTCTGAGGTTGCGGTACAGCCTGAGCAAACCGAAGTATTTGAGGCTGTGGCTATGCCTGAGCAGACTGATGCATCTGAGGCACTTGGTGAACCTGAGCAAGATGTTGAAATTCTTGAGGTTCAACCGCCAAAGAAGAGAAGAAAGTTGATAAAGAAATATGAGTTTGTGGAACACTGGCAGACAAGGCCACCTGGAGCAGTAGACTTCAGTGAAGCTTATGACAAGAAGGATCACTCACCTCTTGAAGGCGCATTTGCAAAATAATTAAGAGAAAGAGCTGAGATGAGAAAGGCAGGTATTGACCCAATGATGGTTGAAGTCTCCCCTCCTTCACTTAAAAGAAAACTGAACTTTGACTCACCAGAGCACACTCCTTCTCCGATTCAGCCATCTCCAATTCAACCAGGATCTAGTCCTTCATATCCAGACTTACCGTATGTTGCAGCGGTTCTACCATCTCCGGTTTTGCCGTCTACTTATTTGTCGGTTCAACCACTGCCTCTTCCTTCAGTTCAACCACTGGTTATGACTTCGGTTCAGACTTCAGTTTCTTTCATAAAACCAACACCAAAGAAAAGGAAGAGTGCCACAGAACTGGCATCTTATCTGAAGAGGTTCAAGGCTGAAACTTCTAGGGAACAAAGGGCTGGAGCTCGTGCCCGTGCCGCCGCCAAAGCCGAAGATAGATTTTTGAAGGCTGGCCGCCCTAATCCTTATGACATCTTTTCAAAAGAAGAAATGGAGGCTGTTGTTGATCAAACCATTCTTTCAGCTGCAGATCAGATAATGGCTTAGATTGCCTATCAGGTTCTCTTGGATCCTTCTCTTGCCTCCCAATTCTTTCTATACTTTAACTGTCATTGCATTCCAAACCTTTACCGCCTATTCATTGTTCCTTCCCCTTCCATTTTTCTTTATAATGATTACATGAGGTATCCTGTTCTTTCACCTCCTTCTCAAACTGCCATTATTCCTATTCATTCTTCTGATCAGTTTGATCCCATTGAATTTTAGATTGCCCTTAGAGTTTCAATGGGTGAATCTTTTGAGGAGGCTCGCACTAAGGTCAAAGGCAAAGCCAAAATGCCTTCATCCTCTTCCCATCCAACCGAAAAGGCCATCCCAATATCTGATGATTCCATCTCCATCTCTGATGATGATGATGATGAGCCTATACCTGACTACACTCCTTCTGATGAACCTCCTCCTTCAGTTTCTTCCTATCCAGTTTTACCACTTCGTGCCTCAACCGCCGATTTGATAGATGCGGTTAGGAACATTCAGTTTCATCAGCAAGCCGCCACTTCTCGGTTTGACACTCATCTCCTCACTATTCAGTCTGATCTTGATGCCATTAAGGGGGAGAGAGTGAATGATATTTTTGAGATCAAAAATATGCTGAAAGGAGTTTTAGAAAATCAACTTGCCCTTCAAGACATGGTCAGAACCAACCATGAAATTTATTCCTTAAAGCAGCAGGAAGTTGATACCAGGATGGACTCTAATGAAGGAAAGCTTGACATCTTGGCTCAGCATTCATTTGACAGCTCTGAGCACCTATTGCTTAGAACCGGCAGTCTGGTCAGACAAACTGCTGCTATTGAATCTAGAATCAATGAACCGACTGTGGTTCGGCTTCGTGCAGCAGATTTGGTCATTGAAACCGCCCATGCCTCCGGTTCTAGAAATGCTGCCCAATCCAACAATGCTAATGTTGATCAAGCCGCCCAAGATCAAGCTGCAGTTGATGATCAAGCCGCGCAGGCTAATATTGCTGAAAATACTGAAGAAGTTATAGCTCCTGCTGCCGGTGATGAGATAGACTAGATTGTAATTTCTAAGTCTTTTGTGTTTTCTCTTATAATTCATGTACTTTGTAATTTTCAAACCTTTATGATTGAATTATAATAAGAATGACTGCATAGCATTCTGTTTCCAAAACTTTGTTTATTCAAACTGCTTGTTTGTGAAACAATGCTTGCATTTCTTAAAACCTCATGCACTACATTCATCATGAAAATACTTTTAAGTGCATTGTGTTTTAAACATTCAGTTTAAACATGCATTTTTGATTCTCAAAATCATATCATTCTATATGCATCTGAATGGATTTCTTTTCTATCTTTTCTTTATTTCCTTTGTTTTTGATAGATTAGAAATCTATGATCTAGCATAGTGTGTGCATTGACTTGGGACATGCAATTTCATGAAATTTATTTCGGACATGTTCTTACCAAGTACAATGTTTTGCTATTATCATAGTGTGGTAATCGCATCAATCAAATAGGGGGAGATTGTTAGGATTCATTGTTAGTACACCCACCTTAATTTGATTGATCCATGACACGTGTCTTTTTATGGACTTTAGGACCGCATGTAATGAAGTTCTACTTCAATTTTTAGATAAGTCCATTTCTAGATTTTTGATTGTCTAGGCTGAGTATAGTTCGGTTTTATACCTTAGCGGTTTAGTGCTTTAAGCCGTCATCTTGAGACCGCCAGCATGGAGTCTTTCAGTTTTCATCAAACTGCAGTCTGCATGTTTGATGAAGCCACCCATCAAGATCATCCTTCAAACCGCTCCTATGCTTGGTGAAACCGCAGAACAGTTATTGAAGAATTAAAGATATGTCATTTATTCCTTAGACAAACATTCCCTTTTTAACCGTAAAAGGATGTTGTTATGTCATGTCAAAATAACTCTAAGTTAACTTGGAGTTTCTGCAAGGAATGTCGGTTTGTCTATCAGTTTGAATTGTTTACCGTTAGTCCTTTCTGCAACAAAGAACAAATGTCAGGTAGTGGTGCAACAACTACTTAGGACTACAAGACAAAACCAAGGACGAAAATTACAGCTCAACCAATGGGATTTCGACAGCACTGTACCCTTCAGATTTGATTCAAATCTTTACCCAACGGTCACAAGGGTGCTCTGCCTATAAATAGCCTCCATTATTCAACAATGAAGGTTGCTGAGCTTCAAGAGATTCATTCCCAAGTGTTCAAGTTTGCTTTGAAGATTCAAACCCAGATATTCATATCTTCAAACCATCTCCTTAGCAAACCCAGTTTTTCTTCATCAAATCTTCAAGCCCAACAACCTTTCATATTCAGCCCTTACACCAAAAGACTTCCATTTGCTCAACCATCATTTAGATACTTAGAGCATTTGATTTCTTTTCACACACACACCCGATTTATATGATCACATAGATTATATACTTCGAAAACACCGGTTGTTATTATAGCTTAGGTTAGACTTATTGTTTAGAGTTTAGATTCATCTTGTAAAACCTTCTCTAAATTAATACAAGTCTAGTAGCTATTAGAAAATCCTAGACTAACCATCTAGGTAGAGGACGTAGTTCATTTAAGAACGAACCTCTTCAATTTGTGTGTTTGATCTTTATTTTCTGTCTTGGTATTTATCTTTCTTGTTTGTGGTCTTTTAACTTATCTCCATATACGAAATGACTTGAAAGATGAATTGTGTTTTCCTTTAAACTTTAAGTTTAACTATTCAGTTGCATCATAGTGTTTTCTCAACCTGAGTCAAACCTCCCAACTCTTTAACTAACCTATTTGGCCAAACCGCAAACTCTGCTGTGCATTTTATCAGTTCGGTTCTTGTGCTTTGAACCGCAGTTGGCCAAACTAATAAGTACTCGGTTGATTTTAAGGGTTTTTTTGAAAAAATTTGGACCGCTATTCACACCCCTCTAGCGGTTCTATACCCTTGTTTCCCTCTGGGACCAACACATAGATTGAAATAAATCTCGTGATCAAGTGAATAGGGTAAAAAGTGAAAAAAAGATATCGATGATAATTGAATAATTAGGTGGGGACGGAATCAAATCTGAAGTGCTCTTTAATTATTGTTTTTGCTCATAATTAGTTTAATTTCTGTTTTTAGGATTTAATAATTATAATTTTCCCCCAATCTTGTCAAGTGACAATTACGTAAATAAATAACCGTTCTTTGTGGATCTTGGACTTATTCCTAACTACATATTTTTAGAACCTAGTTCAGGTTTAATTTGTAGGTGTGCGATTTAGCCCATCAGAAAGATCCCTAGTGGGTGTTTTGGAAACATTAATGGCTATTCAGGTGCCATTGAAGAAGCATCAAATTGAGGTAGCAAGAGTTTAGATTACAGAGGAGACAAATGGTGAAGTAATGAGAGAGAGAGAGAGAGAGAGAGAGAGAGGGGGGGGGGAGGATGAAGGGAGTGAAATATGGAGATAGAGAGAGGGCTAACCGATCGGAGACGGAGATGGGTGGTTGTTGTTGGCCGGAGATTTGCAAGATGGAGGACAGACGACGCAGGTGAGAGAGAACGATTGGAGAGAAATTGAAAAAGGGAAAGAAATAGCGTGATGTCTAGAAGGGTAAGATTGGGTAT
This sequence comes from Campanula takesimana, assembly GCA_026119855.1. Lineage (NCBI taxonomy): Eukaryota > Viridiplantae > Streptophyta > Magnoliopsida > Asterales > Campanulaceae > Campanula > Campanula takesimana. The sequence goes on along the minus strand of JAOWBW010000424.1, from coordinate 468,287 downwards.
TTTTGTATTCAGACTCAAATAAGTGAAGTTTTTGGATCTGATTATTCAGAGGCAAATAAGAGGCAACTAGATCTGAAAAGAAAAAAAACAAACGCCCTTAATCTTCTTACCTCTGACTCGGTCAGACATAAAGCTCTGATTCAGAGCTGATTCTAAAAATCAAACGAGGCCTCACTTGTCATACTCTAAATAACTTTTCATTTATTATTCCCTACCCTACTTTTATTCCTTCATACTCACAACACCTATTTTTAAAACACTTGCTCTTAATTCCAATTTACTAAATGAACTAAGTAATTTGTTATGTGACAGAAGAAGTATATATATTCATATTACACCATCTTTTCTAAAAGAGAAAATGCCTAAAAAGTTTCTTTTCGGAAGATTCACTTCCCAACAAGCTCCCCTATTAAGTTAAAATGCCCAGAAAGTTCCTATACAGTAGTATATCATACTGAATGCAATATGGAAATAAAAAAAACATGATACTGCATCTGTAACGCCCGTCCTAATTCCTGTTAAATTCTTGACTTGCATATTTATATGCTATTTTAATTGAGTTAATTATTTAACTAATTGAGCAAGTTTAAGTCCTAATTGTTCAAAGTTGAACTTTAGGGTCATTTGTGAAAATTAAAGTTTAGCGGCTAAAATGCTCAAATTAAATCTTGAAGGGCCTTTTTGTTAAAGTTGAAACTTGGAGGGCCTAGTTGCAATTCTTGAAAATATCATAAGGATAAACTTGGTTTGCTGGAGAATGTTCTCCACTTTCCTTTTTTTTAGTTTACGTTCTTTCTCTCTGTCTCAGAGAGAAAAGTTAGGGTTTACCCTATTCTCGACTCCTCTTGCTTAATTACGCCTCTGTTCGAAAATCCGACTTCGCATAAATGACCAGGGCGGTGAGTAGAGCATTTTCTACCGAACAGAAATTTGTTTGGGTGAATTTGATTTCGGACTAGGTAAGTCACTAGCTCCCCCTTGCTTGTAATAACATGCCTATATGTTATTCTTGATACTTGTGCTTGTTAATTTCGCAAATTGAATGAATTTTGTGATACTTGTAAAATTGGGACGAAGGGAGTATTTTTATACTAGGTACAGAATACATGAGCCTAAATGGGTTTGAAATTTAAAAGAAAATCATACTCCTACTCGTGAGACGGTAAAATATTAACTTGATTTAAATATTATTAGAAAAATTGTACCATTATTTGTGGTACGGGAAAATGAATGGAAGTATCCCTAAATGATTATATTAGTATATTAGAAAATTATACTTATACTTTTGGGACGGTGAAATATTTAATTGGAATAAAAGGAAATTATCCTATTATTTGTGGGACGGTAAAAGCAAAGAAATGAGCTTGAAATAGTGTCCTGGGTATTGCCTAAGGGTTAGTGAAAGTATACTCCTACGCTTGGGACGGAGAATTTTAGGCCTGGAAAGAAATTTAGTGTTTGCTGAAAATTGTACCAGGCGCCCGCCCACATAGATACCGAGCGCCCGCCCATTTCATCAGAAGTTTTGGTTTCAAAAGTGTTATAATGAGCGCCCGCCCGGTCCATCGTAGGCGCCCGCCCGATCCCCGGTTTCAACAAAAGTGTTTTAAATCTAAATTGAAATGAAAGCTTACCCCTCCTAAGGAATATAGCCTCAGTATAAGATGTCCTAGCAAGTGTTGTGATACCTTAGGGGCATCAGAAGTGAGTCTTGAACATGATTATTTCGTGATTTGAATAGATAATTTGAGCCTAAGAGTAACAACTCTTTTATATGTCTTGAAAGTGCTATAAACAAGCACTAATGTGTTATATATGTCTTGAATCAATGTTTGTGTACCTTAGGGGCACTAGAACAATGTCTTGAGCTTGAACATCCAAAGTATAGGATTAAGAACTTGTAAGTATGAGATGTATAACTCATCTACTTAGCTTGAACTTGAAGTATAAGACAATTAAATCTTGTACATGACTTGAATATCCAAAGATTGGAATAATAACTTGAGTATAAGGTAATTAATTCTTGTACATGTCTTGAACATCCAAAGAATTGGATTGAGAACTTAAATGTAAGATGATAAAATCTTGTACATGACTTAAAACCAATACATGTGTATGGTAATGAACTTGAAAGTGCTATGAACAAGCACTAACGTGTTAGAACTATCCTTGGTGTGTATGTGCAAATCTTGCATATAGCTACTTGATAGAATGTGGCTTCTTGACTACTTTATATATGGTATGAATAACCAAAGAGTTGGAATATGGAACTAGATAGAGAATGATCAACTCTAAGACATACTTGAATCTAATACGTGTGTATTGTAAGTGCTATGAACAAGCACTAATGTGCTAGTAATTGGTTTTAATCGTGCATATAATCAATGAAGTATATAAAGTATAAAGAAAATATTTTGTTCTTGAGTTGAGTTCCTAAAGAAAGAGGGACTAGTGTAATATGAAGATAATTCAAAAAACAATGATTATAAAACACAATATGTGTTGGAAAATGTATTCGATTATTAACGATACATATACGCGAAATATGATTGTGACTAGGTACAATACGACCTATTCGACTACGTGCTTAGAGTCTAAGATGTTGGTCTCTACTTGGAAGTAAGGGTATCGTGATAGACACATTAGTGTGTTAAAGGTTATATGAATATGTACGTGCAAATATTGCATATGACAAAGTGATATAGAATGACATACCCTACTACTTGGTTGGGGTCTGTTCTTAATAGAATCTAATTTGGCTTGATTGTGTTACGTGGACACATTACGTGCCATTGTTATACTGATTTGTATTCGCAAATATTGCATACGTGTACTTGTATTTGGTGAGCATGATTACATAGTTCCTGAAGAGCTAGTCCACTACTTTTGGACTTAGTTCTATACTCTTGTAGTTCAAGTAAACATCTACTTGTGCATTCTTGTTTGAGTCCAGCTGGTCACCTTGCTTGTTCGGAAATATATAGGTTCACGCTTATCGCGAGAGCTGGGGCTTAAGTGATAATCGGGTCCCTATGTATTTGCGCTTGACCCCTTACTACATGCCATAGTAAGGGCATAGCTTCCTTGGTTGGAGCAATACGCCTGACTTAAGTGAATGCTAAACTCGTGAACACCTCGTGAATCTTGTTCTTGTGAGTGATACTGGTTACCGGGTCCTCTTGTGTACTGCACAGCAGCAACTTGATTGATCGTGATTTGTCAACTGCAATAAGCAACGACAACAATGGTTTACTTGGGAGGAATAAGGTTGGAATATCCTTTGTAACGTGGTAGTTTAGCCTTATGTGTTAGCTACTTGATGAGTTGGCTTAGCCTCTCATATACTTGTTACTTGATGATATCTTAAGCATGATTACTTGATAATCATCTTGATTTGCATGATTACATGATAACATGCTATGTACTTGTATCTAGTAACTTACTGAGATTTATCTCACCCCGTTCCTTGTTTATTTGTTTCCCCCCCCCCAGGAAAGCAAGTGGTAATACGTTGTGAGGCTCGACTTAGCAGGGGCCTACTTGGCAGGTTGTTCTTGTTGGGGATTGTTATCCTTTCCAGTTTTGGTAAGGACGATTTGGTATAAGTTATTTAGACTCAGTATATTGGGTAGATTGTAATGCCAGCATATGTGCTAGGCATGTTTTCCGCTGTGTACAACCATTTGGTTTAAATTTCTTGGTATAGAACTCGTTGTGAGCTATCTAAGCTCATTCCTCCTGAGTATTTATATGATGTCAGTTTGATATAAACAAATGTCATTCAGTTTCTCGTTTCTTGTTAGTCACGCGCACCAGGTTCGAGGTTCTATTAGGGAACCCTGGGATTTGGGGGCGTGTCAGGTTGGTATCAGAGCTATGGTTTAGCTCTAAGCCTGGATAGGGTCTATGGCCTAGGTTGGGTTAGTCTTGGGTGTGTTTTCAACGTCGAGTGCTTCGTTACTTGTTGTTATACCAGGCATAGGACTGGTGTTGATAGTGTTGATAGTGTTCCCCACTAGATGGTTTGAGAATCGAGAGCGCGAGTCTTTAAATACTTAGGCGTATCTATCTTGTGCAGTGGACATTGTTTCGTGCTATATATGCATGCTTGTCCTCATTTCTTGATTTACGTGAAAGTGTATTCTCTAGTAAGAGACTACATGCTTGATATCGTTATTTATAAGAGCTTGATAGAAGTGTGGATGATAACACCCTATATGTTATATGTTAACTTGGTCATGTTACCTGCATGGGGAATTGATGTGATACGTGTTATGGCTTGACTTTTTATATGTTAGGCCTTTCTTGTTTGCCAAAATAGATGGTGAATATTTCTATGCTAGTATGCTTGACTATTTATATGAGCATGATATAATTATGTATAATATTCATGTTCTGCATTGAAAGCTCGAAATTGGTTATCAAGGTTGTGCTGAGTATTTAACATATGTGATTGATAGAAGAATGTCTACACCAAAATTGAAGAATGGATAAATCATTCTTTGTGAGATCTCAGATATAATTTCTACTGAGTAGTACATGATACATGATGAGAACCTTGAGTTATCTTGAGTTGCTTCGGTACAAATATAGTGCTGATATTTAAATCAATGTTCATGACATCGGTTGAGTTCAAAGTGTTGAAGATTCAACTTGAGGAATTTCTTGATAGAGGATTCACCCAGCTTAGTATATTTGCGTGGGGTGCATTTGTATTGATTGGCATGAAGAGATATGGTACTTTGCGATTTCATATTGAATGCAAAGAATTCAACAAGGTGACTATAATGAACTAGTACTTGTTATCGTGTATGGATGAATTATTTGATCCCTGAAGTGAATCTGTGGTCTATTCAGTGTTTGATTGATAAGTGGCTACCATTATTTGGAAAGTCAACTATGAGGATATACTGAAGAGATCTTCTTATATCAGGTATGCTTGTTATGAATTCGTGATTATGCTATTTCGATTGATATATGATTTAGCAGTATTGATGGATTTGATGAATGATATCTTCAAACCATAATTTGATTTCTTTGCGATGAATTGATTAATGACCTATTGGTGTATACAAAGTCGCAGACTGAGAATTGATTGTATTGAAATTTCCCGAGAGAAACAATTGTTTCCAAAAAGCTAGTAAGAGATAGAGGATCTATTACCTTGAAGTGGATGCCTGAAGTAAGTATCTTTGTTGACCTATACAAGTGGAAATAACCGAGGTACTATTTTTCTTGAGATTTTCTTGATCTTGTTAGAGATTCATTAATGAATTTCGAAGGTAGCTCTATCATTAACTATTTGAGACAGAAAGCTACACTTTCTGATGGATTGATAAACGTGAAGCCAATTTTTAAATATTGAAATGATGGATGACCATAACTTCAGTATTTGACCTTGCCTAGTGGATTCGACTAGTATGATGGTTATTTGGAGGATATGACCAGTGTTACTATTTTATCGTGTATGTGTCAAGATTCACCAATATAGTGGATATGATAAATTCATTTTGCATAGTGAAGCTCGAACAAGAGATAAAACGTGTGTTAATTCAAAATGGTAACGTACTTGTATATGCGTCGAGGAGATTGAATCTTTATGAATAGAATAATTCTACTCATGACTTGAAACTGATTGTGATCCTACGGCTATTGTATTAGCGGATTCATTGAACATAAAGACTTGTATTTCATAATTGATGGTACTGAATGGGAGAAAATTTATGAGTATTCAACTAAATCCTTGAATTGCGATTATTTGAAAGCAGAATATCAGAGATCGTTTGATTTGTTATAATCCTTTGAGATTTGTGAATATATGAATATATTGCGATGGATTTCGTGGAAGGATTATCATTTAATAGATGAGTCCCGATGATATTGGTTATAGTGGATTGATTAATCAAATCTGCTTGACTTTATATGTTGTGATGTTATGATCGATACATCTTGATTACATGGGATACATGTGGATATAATATATGACAGGGATTCTTGTTCTACATCTTGTTCTACACCTTGTTTTACATCTTGATTATGATAATTTTTCTGAGCACTCTGGATAGTTAACCGAGGTTGCTTCTTGATTATATGTTGCGAGCATGTGAAGTGGATTTCCTTGTGGATATTGTATGATGTTTGCGATTTACCGGAAATTCCATCACACGAAGTACTTGGTATATGGGTAATTGCTTGTATGGATACTTGATTCTTGTCTTGAGCACGAATGCTTCTTGTGAAAGTTTCATGGGAAAGTCACAGTATCGAGAAGGTTATGTGAGAATAATACTCGCATGTAATTTATAATATGGTGTGGTATACCATATTCTTGCTATTCTTGAGTTCTATTTGTTATTTATATGTGTCATAATCTCTATTAGTAAAATTCGAGGACGAATTTTCTTTAAGGAGGGGAGGATGTAACGCCCGTCCTAATTCCTGTTAAATTCTTGACTTGCATATTTATATGCTATTTTAATTGAGTTAATTATTTAACTAATTGAGCAAGTTTAAGTCCTAATTGTTCAAAGTTGAACTTTAGGGTCATTTGTGAAAAATAAAGTTTAGGGGCTAAAATGATCAAATTAAATCTTGAAGGGCCTTTTTGTCAAAGTTGAAACTTAGAGGGCCTAGTTGCAATTCTTGAAAATATCATAAGGATAAACTTGGTTTGCTGGAGAATGTTCTCCACTTTCCTTTTTTTTTAGTTTACGTTCTTTCTCTCTGTCTCAGAGAGAAAAGTTAGGTTTTACCCTATTCTCGACTCCTCTTGCTTAATTATGCCTCTGTTCGAAAATTTGACTTCGCATAAATGACCAGGGCGGTGAGTAGAGCATTTCCTGCCGAACAGAAATTAGTTTGGGTGAATTTGATTTCGGACTAGGTAAGTCACTAGCTCCCCCTTGCTTGTAATAACATGCCCATATGTTATTCTTGATACTTGTGCTTGTTAATTTCGCAAATTGAATGAATTTTGTGATACTTGTAAAATTGGGACGAAGGGAGTATACTAGGTAGGTACAGAATACATGAGCCTAAATGGGTTTGAAATTTAAAAGAAAATCATACTCCTACTCGTGAGACGGTAAAATATTAACTTGATTTAAATATTATTAGAAAAATTGTACCATTATTTGTGGTACGGGAAAATGAATGGAAGTATCCCTAAATGATTATATTAGTATATTAGAAAATTATACTTATACTTTTGGGACGGTGAAATATTTAATTGGAATAAAAGGAAATTATCCTATTATTTGTGGGACGGTAAAATTAAAGAATTGAGCTTGAAATAGTGTCCTGGGTATTGCCTAAGGGTTAGTGAAAGTATACTCCTACGCTTGAGACGGAGAATTTTAGGCCTGGAAAGAAATTTAGTGTTTGCTGAAAATTGTACCAGGCGCCCGCCCACATAGATACCGAGCGCCCGCCCATTTCATCAGAAGTTTTAGTTTCAAAAGTGTTATAATGAGCGCCCGCCCGGTCCATCGTAGGCGCCCGCCCGGTCCCCTGTTTCAACAAAAGTGTTTTAAATCTAAATTGAAATGAAAGCTTACCCCTCCTAAGGCATATAGCCTTAGTATAAGATGTCCTAGCAAGTGTTGTGATACCTTAGGGGCATCAGAAGTGAGTCTTGAACATGATTATTTCGTGATTTGAATAGAGAATTTGAGCCTAAGAGTAACAACTCTTTTATATGTCTTGAAAGTGCTATAAACAAGCTTGAACTTGAAGTATAAGACAATTAAATCTTGTACATGACTTGATTATCCAAAGATTGGAATAATAACTTGAGTATAAGATAATTAATTCTTGTACATGTCTTGAACATCCAAAGAATTGGATTGAGAACTTAAATGTAAGATGATAAAATCTTGTACATGACTTAAAACCAATACATGTGTATGGTAATGAACTTGAAAGTGCTATGAACAAGCACTAACGTGTTAGAACTATCCGTGGTGTGTATGTGCAAATCTTGCATATAGCTACTTGATAGAATGTGGCTTCTTGACTACTTTATATATGGTATGAATATCCAAAGAGTTGAAATATGGAACTAGATAGAGAATGATCAACTCTAAGACATACTTGAATCTAATACGTGTGTATTGAAAGTGCTATGAACAAGCACTAATGTGCTAGTAATTGGTTTTAATCGTGCATATAATCAATGAAGTATATAAAGTATAAAGAAAATATCTTGTTCTTGAGTTGAGTTCCTAAAGAAAGAGGGACTAGTGTAATATGAAGATAATTCATAAAACAATGATTATAAAACACAATATGTGTTGGAAAATGTATTCGATTATTAACGATACATATACGCGAAATATGATTGTGACTAGGTACAATACGACCTATTCGACTACGTGCTTAGAGTCTAAGATGTTGGTCTCTACTTGGAAGTAAGGGTATCGTGATAGACACATTAGTGTATTAAAGGTTATATGAATATGTACGTGCAAATATTGCATATGACAAAGTGATATAGAATGACATACCCTACTACTTGGTTGGGGTCTGTTCTTAATAGAATCTAATTTGGCTTGATTGTGTTACGTGGACACATTACGTGCCATTGTTATACTGATTTGTATTCGCAAATATTGCATACGTGTACTTGTATTTGGTGAGCATGATTACATGGTTCCTGAAGAGCTAGTCCACTACTTTTGGACTTAGTTCTATACTCTTGTAGTTCAAGTAAACATCTACTTGTGCATTCTTGTTTGAGTCCAGCCGGTCACCTTGCTTGTTCTGAAATATATAGGTTCACGCTTATCGCGAGAGCTGGGGCTTAAGTGATAATCGGGTCCCTATGTATTTGTGCTTGACCCCTTACTACAGGCCATAGTAAGGGCATAGCTTCCTTGGTTGGAGCAATACGCCTGACTTAAGTGAATGCTAAACTCGTGAACACCTCGTGAATATTGTTCTTGTGAGTGATACTGGTTACCGGGTCCTCTTGTGTACTGCACAGCAGCAACTTGATTGATCGTGATTTGTCAACTGCAATAAGCAACGACAACAATGGTTTACTTGGGAGGAATAAGGTTGGAATATCCTTTGTAACGTGGTAGTTTAGCCTTATGTGTTAGCTACTTGATGAGTTGGCTTAGCCTCTCATATACTTGTTACTTGATGATATCTTGAGCATGATTACTTGATAATCTTCTTGATTTGCATGATTACATGATAACATGCTATGTACTTGTATCTAGTAACTTACTGAGATTTATCTCACCCCGTTCCTTGTTTATTTGTTTCCCCCCTAGGAAAGCAAGTGGTAATACGTTGTGAGGCTCGACTTAGCAGGGGCCTACTTGGCAGGTTGTTCTTGTTGGGGATTGTTATCCTTTCCAGTTTTGGTAAGGACGATTTGGTATAAGTTGTTTAGACTCAGTATATTAGGTAGACTTGTATAGTGTTCTTGTAATGCCAGCGTATGTGCTAGGCATGTTTTCCGCTGTGTACAACCATTTGGTTTAAATTTCTTGGTATATAACTCGTTGTGAGCTATCTAAGCTCATTCCTCTTGAGTATTTATATGATGTCAGTTTGATATAAACAGATGTCATTCAGTTTCTCGTTTCTTGTCAGTCACGCGCACCAGGTTCGAGGTTCTATTAGGGAACCCCGGGACTTGGGGGCGTGTCAGCATCAATACTACTGCATCCAGCCACCATTACCGCCACCGCCGGTCGTCGTCAGTCGCTGAAATCTGTCGCCGGCTATTGAAATCTGGTCGCCAGCATGCAATATTATACTCAGTGTGCAATGTTATGTAATGCAGTACAATTATTGAATAATACAGCATGTTGTAGGGAACTTATGAGGAAGAGATTTGTAAAAAAAAAAAAAAAAAAAAAAAAAACTTATCGGACATTGCCCCCTTCTAAAAAGGTGCCGATAATATGGAACTTTCATTTTAATAAGGGTTAAAGACAATATAGGGTCTGAAATCATGGGGGCCCCTTCCAATCGAATTTTGATGGTTTTTTATTATATTTTGTAATAAATCTTTTATAATTTACTAGTAAAATTTTAAACATGAGCGCATAAACAAATCCAAAATACGATCGGTTCGAGATTCAGGGAGTATAATATATAGTATTATATAATATTACGGTTATTTCAAAATGAATATATGAATTTGCTCTACCTTGATATTTTTTATTATATTTAGTAATAAATCTTTTATATTTACTAGTAAAATTTTAAACATGGGCACAGAAGTAATTCCAAACTACAAACGGTATGCGATTCATGGAGTACAATATATAGTATTATATAATATTACGTTTATTTCAAAGTGAATATAGAATTTTCTCTTTATCGATAACACCGTACCGTGTGTAAAGTATGGGTAGAGATTTTATAAAATGATGGGAAGTTATGAAGAACAGACCTGTAATATACTCCATTTATCTTGAAAAGTTATTTCATTTTTTTTTTGTTATTAAAAATGAACTATGAGCAATAATAAAAGCTACTTTTACAATCCCCAACTTAAAATTTTAATTTTGCAAATCAATCGCCTGAGTTTGTCAATTTATTGCAATGCGGTGAATAAACTCATTTTTCGTTATTTTTCTGACGGACCTAAACACATGTGCCTTGCACATAACCTTTTTAAAGGGGAATCTTGTCAATTCCTTGAGGCTGTGCAAGGCATGTATTTAGCTGAGAGGGCGGGGTCAACTGCAACTTTTTGAAAATAAAGGGAAGAATAAAAAAATTACTCATGTAATACACTTATTTGTACATAAATTAAATGTGTGCACTATTTTATGCATACACCAATATTCACTTTAAATATAAAATTGAGAAAATGCTTTTAAACTAGGGAAAATAAAATATATTTTTAAATATCATATATTCAAGCTTCAAGACGGTATTAAATTTTCAAATTTAAACTAAACAAAACAATTAATATAAAAAATAATAATAAATGAAATTTCAAAATTTGAAAACACATTTATACCCCCTTATACTTTGCATTTGCAAAATTCACAATGCACAACCTCCGAGAATTGACAAAATTGCCCTTTAAAAGGTCATGTGCAAGGCACGTGTTTAGGTCCGTAAAAAAATTAACGAAAAGTTAGTTTATTCACCACATTGCAACAAAATAATAAACTCAGGTGACTGATTTGCAAAATTGAACTTTTAGGTTGGAGATTGCAAAAGTGAGACAAACTAAGGTTACCAAACGATTTGCAATTAGCCCTTAAAGTGCCGTATTTTAAATAAAAATATTATTGAACTTACCCGGATTTGAACAAGACTTCTTGCATATGAAGCAATCTTTCTACTGCTAGCATAAATTATTTTTTGTTATAAATTTTCACATACAGGTATTTATTATAAAACATAAAATTATATTAATGCATTTTTATAATTGTAGTCCATGAAAATCTAATATACTCCGTTAACTTCCAGCACTTTTTCATAAGTGTCACTAAATTTTCGGCACTTTTTATAAGTGCCGCTAATTTCCAGCACTTCTTTATAAAGTTCCGAAAATAAGCGGCATTTTATAAAAAAAGTGCCAGAAATTTAGCGGCACTTTATAAAAAGAGCCGGAAATATACCGGCACTTTGTTTAAAGGTGTTGAAAATTTGCGGTACTTGATAAAAAGTGCCAGAAATTTGTGGCACTTTTTAATAAGTGCCAGAAATTAGCGGCATGTTTCCAAAACTGCCACAAATTTACGGCACTTATGATATTGCAGGTAAATAAGTGTCGGGAAAGGCCAATTTTGTTGTAGTGATTGTAACATCACAGATTGTGATATTAGTTGATATCCTGGTTTGATACTGCCTCCAGATTTAGTCGTTATTGCGATGAACTGGGTTAATAAATTACTCCATCCGTCCATCTTTAATCTATAAAAAATGTGATTTTGGTTGTCCCACTTTAATTTACAAAGTCCCAAGATGAAATATTTTAATACTTTTTTAAATAGTGGGATCCACTTTTCATACTCACAATAACTATCCACTTACTATTCTCTATCCCACTTTCCCTCTCTCACCCAACTATATATACTCAAAATACATCACTTTTTCAATCATTTTCTTAATTCTTGTGCCAAAACTTATTTTTGTAAATTAAAGAGTGACGGAGGGAGTATGTGTTTCCATGTTGATTACTTTCATATCATTCGTATGTTTGTGTGTCATGTCTCACCATTATCAAGTTGTATGGGCAAGAACTGCATTGATATACCACAATTCCACAACATATGATTCTTGTGAACCATAAGAGATATATCATGAGCAATGCTAGGGGCACAAAATAAGGTCACAAAATCTTGCTCACAAAATGAGGTGGCGATATTTTATTGGTTGCATCGATAATGGACCGCCACACTCTAATTAAAAACACCAATAACATCATTACACATATGATTTTGTGAGTAAGTTTTTATGATTTTTTTGTTATTTTTTTGTGCGCCTAGTATTATTCAATATATCATACATTGGGCGTTCGCCACAATTATTTTATACAATTGATGCAACATCCTTTATGTTCATAAATTAGTTCATTACATGTTTAATTTTCTTCACAAATTGTTTTGTTCCGGAATTTTTATCTCCATCTCCACATTATAAATTCTGATATTCACCGTTCAAAATCTTCTAATTTGGGTCGTGGACATGTAAATTTTTTTTTAGCCCGATCCAACGATTAATGAAGCGAGAAAATAAGTTTTGCTACAGCTGGTTAAGGCAAAACTATGCTGAAAATTTTCTTGCTTTCTTTTTCGTTGTTCCTCATCTCGTTTAATCTTTTTTCCCGTATTAACCATGCCACAAAAATCCTGTAATATGAAATCTTTCTCAATTAAATGGAATTAGTCTTAAGATTGTTAGACAAATCTTATAAATATCGAAAGGAAAACAAGATTACAATACAATTGAAATTACAAAAGGAATTTTAAAAGATAAACACGAAATAATACAACTTTCTTCAATCTCTTGTATCCGAGCCTTGTATGACATACTTTCCTTAAGACTAATTCACCCACTCGGTACAAGTGCTCGAGGCCTTCAAAGGATAGAACGGATGAACATGCTCGGAAAAAACCACAATTTGAATTATAGAAAGTGTTGGACTATTTTGTAAGGAGGGGCCCAACCCATTTTAACCTGAGCCAGTTGTCTGTTTATGGAAACTACACCTTCATTTCAATGTTTGATGATGACTGACTGGCTTGTGTAATTTCTCTGTGGGCCCAATGACCCGAGAGAGGCGACTACTTGGTCGGCCAGTTAACAGTCTTTGTTTTAGACCAAAAACCCATTTTACCATGATAAAGCCATTTTTATTACGATTGGAAAAAAAAAAATTAAATATTAAAGTAACAACAAACTAAAAGAAAATACCGACACTGTCTACTCTCTCTCTCTCTCTCTCTAAATTCTAAATGAATGTTTAAATTTCATTTTGAGTAACATATGAAAATCTCTACGTTTCATACAATTTAGTTGCAAAGATTCATATATAATCATGTAATCTTCTTTCCCAACATTTAGTTTTACAAGTTTAAAGAGACTAGTGATTTTTTTTATTTTTTTTTTTTTTTTTTTGATAAAAATGCAATTTAGAACAAAGTTATTCTAACAAAGAAACATTTGTTTTGAGACAAAATTTTCTATAAAATTGTATATTCATTCAGGAATAGAAATAGCAGTATTTTACAAGAAATTCACAGAAACTTCAAACTGCATTGATAAATATTAGGATGAGGTCCTCTAGATATATATTATTATATTATTTTCCTTTCAAAATAAATATCTAAATTTAATTTTAAACAAAAGCAAATTTAGTATTGAGGTGGTCTCCCATGAGAACACCCATTTTGTTCTCATGGATGAGAACGATTGCAACGGTAACAATTTTTGCGAAGCATAGGATTCCAACCCACGCTCCACTCAAAATCTGCCACATGGCAGAGACCATGGCCCTTTTTTTTTTCCAGATTTTTTTTTTTTTTTTTTAAAGTGTTGTTTTTTTTGTTTTGTTTTGTTTTTTTTTTTCGTTTGTTAAATGTAATACTTAGTATAACTAAATGTAACAACCGTGTTACTTATAACGTAACATTGTTTATAAGTAAACGTAACACCAGTTTTACAAAAAAAAAGCTCATTTTACTCATCTTTCAACTGTAATACTAACTATTAATACGTGTAACACTAACAATAACTAAATGTAACACTTTAGTAGATGGAATTGTAATAGATTTCTATAGATAATGTAATACTTTTACATGTATCATGATAAATTGAACTCATTGTAACTTATTATTTGAAAATATATGGATATACTATTATACAAGTAAACGTAACTATTTTATAATGTTATTATACAAGTAAAATGTCACATTTATTTATAAAAATTGTTACTTTCTTATTTTTACAATGTTACTAACACAAGTGTTTTTAGTTCTAAAGTGTAAATGGTTGAATTATTACTTTGCTATACATATGTGTTACAATTATGTATAAACACTGTTACATATAAGTAACACGTTTGTTATATTTTAGTTATAATAAGTACTAGTATTACTTTTGGCAAATGAAGAAAACGTAAAGAAAACACTGTTACTTTTCTGTATATATGTATTACTTTTATGTATACAAACTGTTACATATAAGTAACACGTTTGTTACATTTAGTAACTATTACTTCTGGCAACCGAAAAAACATCAAAATAAAAATATAAAAAATAAAAATATTTTTTTAAAGGTGATCATTTATTTTAAAATTATTTTTTATGTGCAATAATAGAATAAAAAATAAAACAGCCAAAAGTATGTAATGTAGCAAATTCCTTTTCGTTTTCATTAAAATTAACTTTTAAAGGTGATCATTTATTTTAAAATTATTTTTATGGGTTTTCAAAATAACATGATCTATGATAAAAAAAAAATATATTTTTATGCACAATAATATAAAATAAAATATACAGTTAAAAGAAAGTAATCTGGAAAAAACTGTTTTCCATATTTTTTTTGAAGTTTTTTTTTTTTTTTTTTTAAGATGTGAGTTCTACGAATTTAAAATAATAAACATTACTACATGCAACCACAAATACTGAGTGATAGACTCTTCAATGGAATTTATATTAACTTTTACAATATACTGTAATACTTTTATTGTAAAAATAATTTATTTATGAATTTAACATCATAGAAGTCACGTCACCCATTTCTTTTTAATGAAAACAAAAAAGAAATATTTTGCATTGCATTCTTTTAGCTGTTTATTTGTCATTTGTTATTCTACTGTTGCTATAAAAATTATCTAAAGCCCATGAAATTATAAATAAATAGAAAGATTACGGAATGGAATGAATGTTAATTACCGTGAAAAGATAATTTGGAAAATTAATGACTGTAGAGAATTAACTCATTGTAAACATGATAATAAGTTTGTAAAAGGTATAAAAGTCAAATGTATTGATCATTTCATCAAAATTTAAAGAGTGTAGTGGATAAATATATTTTGTAAGTGAAAATCTCGAGAAAAACTTGTTTTACACTTGTTTTAGTATAAAACCTGTTTTCATCCCTTAATGTAAAACAAAATTTCTTAATGCAAAACATATTTTACAATCTATTAGTGTAAAACAGATTTTTTATAAGACTGACTCATTTTGTAATGGTAATAATAGCCCTTCCCATGCTATTATCCATATTCTTAAAGTAGTAAATCTACAAGCATCAACTATGGAAGGAACGGAATGATCGCATATGGCGTACAACTATGAAACCTTCGGCAATCATTTTACAAGGTGCAGCAACTGCTTTAGCCGAATGGAAATTGGGCAAGGAAGGAGTTCAAGTACAGGCGTTTACAACCCACAGGCGCTGCGAGGGGTGGCATGTTCCTAGGGAAGGCTATGTGAAGCTTAACTCTGACGTTTCATTCCAGACGACCCAAAGATGGACTGAGTATGGTCAAGTTCTTTGTAGTGGCGATGGCTCGTTCATGGCAGCTCAGGTTCAACGCAAGCATGGTCTGGCTCGTGTGGCTGAGGGTGAGGCCTTGGCATTGTATTATTCCATGGTGTGGGCAACTGAACTAGAGTTAGATAAAGTGGTATTTGAAATAGATTCTAAGGTGGTGTATGATAGGTTTTATTCATCTGTCTTAGGCCATTCGGAGTTGGACGTTATAATTGATTTGTGTAGGGGTTTTCTACCTAACCATCCTTTCTTTGAGCTTCCGCCCTTTGTGGTAAATAGTAAAGCCAATTGTTTGGCGGATGTTGTTTCTAGGGCTGCATTTGTTTATGATAGCCCCACAACTTGGGTTGAGCTTCCGCCCTTTGTGGATAGCCAACTTCTTGTAATTTGTCATTGTTAATGAAATGTTTGTTTCTTTCAAAAAAAAAAAAAAAAAAAAACTATGGCCAAGGATCTAAAAACACTGGTGGCCGCTGGGCCTAATGTCTAGCTTAGTCGCGGTTGTAATTTTTGATATGATTTATCACATCTCGGTTAAATAATCATAATTCAGACATAAATTATTTAGATTTCATAAAATCAATTCACTTTTTCAGTCTTCATTTTTAAGAGTATTTAAGATTAAGTTGTACACAAAAGCATGATTACGAGTTTACTTATGTATGATGAATAGCAATTATCGTAGTCTGATATAGCCGTCCAGCTGCTCAGTCGCTAGTATTTAAATATTAACAAATACACATTCCTTACTAACAGTGTCAAACAACATTTTTACCTTTAATAATCCGACTTCAAATTGTCTGTCCAATCGAACAACCCAACCCAAGTGATCCTTGACCATGAGGTTATGGAGTACAAGGAACCCCAATATCTCTCGAAGGTGATCGACTCGTCCCGACTCATCCCGTCCCTATCTGTGCATAAGTAATCTCCGCCATTGTAGGTGTGTATGCGTTAGAATTAGTATACAAACGTGAAGGTGTGGACGTTGTTGTTGTTGTTGTTGTTGTTGTTGTTGTTGATGTTATAATATTTCTTCCCTACTCCTTCTTATCCTAATTTGCTTCAGCTTACACATAGCATTATTATTATATTTTATTATTTTGTTATTTTATTACATTAATTCTAATTTATTCCCCTTAAAAAACTCCGATAAATATTGAGCAATTACAAGTCAAGATTCAATGAACCTGGACGGTATTATATCTCCATTGATAGGCATTCTTCAATTCAACTCCAGATTTCCATCATGTCCTCCTTCCATGATGATTGATATGTAAATCTACACTCAACAAACTGCTGGCAAACTCTCAAGGTACAACTCTTTTTTATTTATTTATTTTAATTATCAGCTTTACTTTTTCCATATGGATCTTTTCTTTTCTTTTCTTTCCTTTTTTTTTTTATAATTTAAAATCACTTTTTTTCTTTTATTTTATTTTGAAGTTGCACATTTGATTTTGATTGGGGGTGGAGTGGAGTGGAGTGGAGTGGAGTGGTGGAGAATAATGGCAAATAGCAACTTTTTGAAGCTTTTACATGAAGTTGAACAAATGAAAAGGTGTATTGCTGCTGACTTCACCTTTCATTTCTCTAAATCTGAAAAGTGAAAAAAGTTAACCTTTTTCTTTTTTATTGTCTTAAAAATGTAAAATACTCTAAAGAATTAAATACTGAAGAGATTTTTTGTCTTGTAATTTTGATAAATTTCAAGTTTTTTTATTTTACCTTTTTAAGTGAAATTCTTGATTGCTTAAAGTGTTCTATTACTATAGTAGTTGTGAAGGTATGAAAGAGGTAACCTTTTTTTCTTGATTAATATTTGTGAGTTATGAATTCCTCAACATTTTTCTTTTCTGGGTATTTCTTCTTTTCTTTTACCCAATTAACACTTAAGATCTTGGCCACTTGTAAGGTGGCCGGAATCTTTTTATATAATTATTACTGTATCCCAAACATTTACAGTTAACTTTCTTCTGACTTTCCTACTTTTAAAAATCTGAATTGGACCCTCCATACAATCGAATGGTCAGGAGACCGTGTTAAAACTATGCAATCGGGCCCCACCCAATGATAAGGAAAAACCCAATCCTTCAACAAGTGAACAATTAATCTTGCTTGCATAAAACTGCATTTTCTTTAATTGTAAAATGTTCTTATGCCAGTCTTTAAGTATCATATATTGCAAAGATGTTGTCTTGTAATTATGATGATTTTCAATTTCTACCTTTTTAAGATTGTTTAAAGTGTTGTATGGTTGTTGGATGTAGGAAGAAGTTGGCTCCTCAACCTTTCTGGGTATCACTTTTCTTACGCCTAATTAACACTTAAAAGACTTAGCCACTTGTCATGGCCGCTGCAATCTTTTAATGTTATCATTATTGTATCCCGAACATTAACAGTTAAGTTTCTTCTGACTTTCCTACCTTTAAAAGTCTGAATTGCACCCAAATCAGATGGTCAGGATTACAGCAATCTGGGCCCACCAAATGGTAGGAAAACCCAATCTATCATTAATTAAACCTTTAATCTTGCTTACCTCAAAATAATAATGTACTTATTGCTATGTTAACGGGAAAAATACGTTTTGATGCAACGTACCACACCCTAGATTACACTAAATGCAACGTAATTTAAAGTTACCACATAATGCGACGTACTTTCCAATTTTGTTTCAAATAATGCAATTTCCGTTTTAAATAATGCAACGTACTAAAATGTACGTTGCATTATTTGAAACGAAAATTGCATTATTTGAAACAAAATTGGAAAGTACGTCGCATTATGTGGTAACTTTAAAGTACGTTGCACTTGGTGTAAACAAAGTGAAAGTACGTTGCACCGTTTGGTCATTCGCCCTTAAATTGGCCTTTCCCTCTTTCTACTACTTATCTTTACTTACAATGCTTTTCTCATTTCCACTTTTTTACATTGGACTTGCCATTTTTAATCAGGTTGGTCAAGATCCTTGTAGTCAGTTATACTATTTCTCTTTAAAACCTATGCATACTATCCAACCTATAAAAGCACAGAAAACGTAATTGAGTAAACTACCAAACTAATGACCTGCGTACTAACAACGTTTACATATTTACCTGCGTACTAACGAAACATCCAATCCACAATGCGTACAATATACAAAATAACTAAAATAACACAAATCGTTAAAAAATTTAATGAAGTTTATGACCGTTAGTTTTCTACTCGTAACAGATATTGCTGAGAGTTATTACAAACATATTCTATGTTACCGTCTTTCAAAACTTCATGATGTGCTTCTGTATGCAATGACAATCCTTGTACTCAATTTTTTCCAGTGAAAATAGACCCGCGTTATTGATCAATAAGGGAAATTATCATATGAATGCTTATACATTATACATTATCTATTTCTCATGCTATGTAAATGGAAAAGTCTCGTGTTACTGCCGCCTGATTATGAATTGTCAGACCCATGCTTTACCTTTTATAAGAGCTACACCTTCGAATATGATTTTTTCAAGTTTTTAATATTCCATCAAAACTTAAATTTTAATTGAATATAGTTCAAAAAAGAGTGGAATTTCAATCACTTTTGGTTATATTTACGCATTTATCAACCACTCACCCTTGTTCAAATTCATTATTGCACTTATACTGTATTACTGTGGTTGTTTTTGAACGATAATATGTATCATTTCACTTTCAATGGCTGAGACGTGGAGACCAGAAAACACACCTTAAAGTTTTCTCTTTTTGCTCACAAAAGTACCACAATCATCATAACAAAACAGCACAAAAGACTGCTTTTTAAGTTCAGAAAAATTCTTACTATTTCCGTCCCAAAATGAATGTTCATTTTTTTTTCTCTTGGTCAAGAACAAAAGCAGACATTTATTTTGGGACGGAGGAAGTACATTAAATAAAAGTCCAATGTTGTCTACTTGCCCCTAGTATACAGCCTGAGGATGCCTCATCCATAAATGTCAACTCTGTCCCCTTAACATTGTTTATCCTTATTAAACCTAAATTCGACCGGTGTTACCCTGTATCTCAATCATTTCCGAAGTATCTCAATCATTTCCGAAAAAAATATTAGCCAAAATCCATTTGTTTAACATAATCATTTTCAAAATTATCTTGTTCAGTTGTGTATATAGTATGTATACGATCCAGATTCATTCCTTAGGGTTCCAGAATACGACTTTGCTTTGTTTTCATGAGAGTTGACTTAATTTGTGTTTTCGCTTATATAAGCATCATGTTATTATTATTCCCTACCACATCTACACCCTTTCCCATTCTTCATACCTAATTCTCATCTGGTAATAAATCAACCTTTTCTACTTCACTAAGCTCCATATTCTAGCAACAAAATAAAAATAAAAAAAAAATACTCTGCATTGTTTCTTTTCCTTTTCGCCTTTTTCACTTGGCTGATACATGCTCTCCTCTATGTTTTGTTTCTTGTTAGAGCACTTCATAAATACGTACACATATAACTAGGGTTATAAGTTGTATTTGTATTTGTCTTTATCGTTTATTTGTTAATCTTTTTCGTTTTTTTTTTTGTATTTTATATAAAAAGGCGATAGTTTGACTACTATCAAGATGAGCGGCCGTGTTGGTGCTGATTTTGGAGGGAAGGGGATTGAGAATGCGAGTATTTCCCAGTCTGGCCAGTTAGAGAACGTGCCATATGTTCCAAAGGTGGCAAAGCCTCCTAAGCAGAATTTGTGGAAGGATTTTACTGCTACTCTTAAGGAAACTTTCCTTCCTGATGATCCTTTACGACCTTTTAAAGACCAACCGAAAGGGAAAAAAGTTGTCCTCGGTCTCCGTACCCTCTTTCCCATTCTTGATTGGGGACGGTACTATAGTTTTAGCAAGTTCAAAGGTGATTTCATTGCTGGACTTACTATTGCTAGTCTCTGTATCCCTCAGGTAAGCCAAAAAACGTTCACTAATTTAACTTAGATTGAAATTCAAGAATTTTAATACCAACTTGAGCAGTTTCTGATAATTTTTTTTGTCCGAATCCTAATCAGGATATTGGTTATGCCAAACTCGCAAACCTGGACGCCCAATATGGATTGTGTGAGTTTTTGTATATTACTATCTACAAACCTTTTTTGTTGTAAGTTAACGGCCTTAACGGAGTTATTTCTATTTTCTAACTACATTTTTGTTTTTCCTGATATTCAGACAGCAGTTTTGTTCCGCCTCTTATATATGCCTTCATGGGCAGCTCAAGGGATATTGCTATAGGACCAGTCGCAGTGGTTTCATTGTTACTGGGAACACTTCTACAAGCTGAGCTCGATCCCATTAAACAAAAACACGATTACCAACGCCTTGCTTTCACAGCTACATTCTTTGCTGGTGTTACTCAAGCCACACTAGGCTTTTTCAGGTATTTTTCTTTTTAATTTAGCTAATCAAGTTTTTTTTTTTTTTTTTTTTTGATATTATTGCTTAGAGTAAATCAATAAATGTTTTGTTTTTGTTTTCAGATTGGGTTTCTTGATTGACTTCTTGTCTCATGCTGCCATTGTTGGGTTCATGGCTGGAGCTGCCATTACCATTGCTCTTCAACAGCTAAAGGGCTTGCTTGGCATAACTAAGTTCACAAAAAAGACGGATCTTGTTTCTGTCATGCGTTCGGTTTTCCATTCAGCACATCACGGGGTGCGTGAGACCAAATTTTAAGTCCATTCTGATTACTTGAACTTCAAATTTCATAATCAAATCTGTATTTTGTATTTACATAATTTTTTATTTTCTATTATTATAGCCTCATGAAATATCCTTCTTCTTGTGTATTACAGTGGAACTATCAGACTATACTCATTGGAGTTTCTTTCTTGATATTCCTTTTGGTGGCAAAGTACATCGTACGCTTTTTTTTTTTTTTTTTTTTTTCATTTTAAGCAACTTTATTAACTGACATCCGGTAAATTTTTCCATTTTTGTTTTCTCGTGCTTATCTTATCTTTTCTTTCTTTTTTTTTTTTTTTAACCAGGGGAAAAGGAACAAAAAACTCTTTTGGGTGCCTGCAATTGCTCCTTTGATTTCTGTCATCATCTCGACTTTCTGTGTCTACATCACTCACGCTGAGAAAAAGGGTGTCAAAATTGTGAGTACTAATTCAATATCACTTTGCGTTCATTATACATCTCACGTAAAGCTAATTTTTTTTTAGCTAATTTCTTTCGTAATATTGGCAGGTAAACCACATTGAAAAAGGAATCAATCCATCATCCGTGAATGAAATATTTTTCACTGGAGACTACCTTGCCAAAGGTTTTAGGATTGGTGTTGTGTCAGGAATGATAGCACTTACAGTACGTTTAATTTTTCACCCGTTACGTTATCACTTCCAAAAAGTGTGAAACCTTTATTTATTTTTTTTATTTTTTTTTGATGATTTTAGGAAGCCGTAGCAATTGGAAGAACATTTGCAGCAATGAAAGACTATCAGATTGACGGAAACAAAGAAATGGTAGCACTAGGAACAATGAACATTGTTGGTTCAATGACCTCTTGTTATGTTGCTACAGGTTGGACTAAACTTGGTCACAATTTCTTTTTCAAATTTTGGTCAATTATATTTACTTCAAATCTTAAAAGGGTATGCGTAGTTTATCTTTCCGAATGATTTTATGCAGGTTCTTTTTCTCGATCTGCTGTTAACTTCATGGCTGGTTGTAATACAGCAGTCTCAAATATCGTTATGTCTATGGTTGTCTTGTTAACTCTATATGTTATCACCCCACTCTTTAAGTACACCCCAAATGCAATTCTCGCCTCCATTATTATATCAGCTGTGGTTGGACTCATCGACATTGATGCAGTCATTCTCATTTGGAAAATTGATAAGCTTGATTTCGTCGCTTGTGTTGGGGCATTTTTTGGTGTCGTTTTCTATTCAGTTGAAATTGGCCTATTAGTCGCGGTAAGAAAATGCAGATGAGATTCGTTCATGTATTTATGTGCATCATTTTTTTTCGTTATCTTTTTAACGAGATCTGTTAAAAATTAAACAGGTCTCTATTTCCTTTGCCAAAATTCTCTTACAAGTGACAAGGCCTCGAACTGCGGTTCTTGGGAAGATCCCGAGAACCAGTGTTTACAGAAACACACAGCAGTATCCTGATGCAACTAGGGTTCCTGGAGTTTTGATTATCAGAGTTGACTCAGCTATCTACTTCTCCAATTCCAACTATATCAAGGAGAGGTACAATAAATAATTCACTCTCTTTTATTTCAAAACAAAGGAAAAATGGAATATTGATACTACCTCTGCCCAAAAAATGGATGTTCAAAAATTATTCAAATTTGCTCTTGATCAAGAGCATTTTAAGAAAAATTGGAGATTTATTCTGGGACGGAGGGAGTATTCCTTATCATAATATAATATAGGATGGAGGTTTTATATATATAGCAAGTTTCAATAATATTTGCGTTGCTTTGCAGGATCTTGAGATGGCTAAACGAGGAGGAAGAAACATTGAAAGAACACAAACAATCCAAAATCCAGTTTTTGATCGTTGAGATGTCACGTAAGCGGCGTTTTCTACTATATATTATATTATTTTATTTTCATACTACACTTTCCAGTGTTATTCCATTAATAAAGAAGTGATCTTGAGTTAGCTACTTATTATTGGATCCATTTTTGCAGCTGTCACTGACATAGACACAAGTGGAATTCATGCTTTGGAAGAATTATATAAGAGTCTCCAAAAGAGAGACATTCAGGTAATATAATTAGTACTGACATTTTAATTAAGTTTTTTTTTTTTTTTAACCTTAATTTGTCCAAGAACATTTCGTTCTAGAAAATCCTGGGAAAACTGTGATTCATACTTAGTTGACTGTGTACATTTGACTATGTTGTTGAACAGCTTATTCTTGCGAATCCCGGGCAAGCTGTGATTGATAAGCTTCATGCATCGGACTTTGAAAACATGATTGGAGAGGATCATATCTTTTTAACGGTTGCAGATGCTGTTCTAACGTGTGCTCCGAAGATGGAACAAGCTTAATTAAAATTTATCTTTTTTATTTTTATTGGGTTTCGTGTTTTACGAGTACGCGTTTTCGTGTGCTCGAAGAGCTGCAATGGAAGATTATTATAATTTCGGTTGTGTGTATAACAAGTGTGATATATAGAAGAGAAATTTCAGTTGAAGAAAGGTGAAGAAGCTCTTGAAATTACTACGGATGGAGGGTCTTGCGAGTTGGATACTGATTTTCCTTTTGTTACTTTCTTTTCTTTTCTTGTCTTTTTTTTTTTTCTTCCCTTTTATATGGTTTATGTATTTATTTATTTTCTTTTTTTATATATGTATTCCAACAGCTTTTTTGTTTTCTCATGTGAAATGAAAATGGTCTTCTTGTGAATTTGTTTCTTTGGAGTTTGGTGATATTGTATTATGTTTTCCATATTAACCTAGTAAATCTCAAAAATGGGTTTATGTGGGATTTAGTGAGATCGAGATATGTACGCCCCCCTTCTCGCTGGTGGTGGGTGGATGACGGTGATTTCGGCAGCATGGGAGGTCTGACGTGGCACTTTGTGGGCCCAATAAATATCGATCATCTATTCACCAGCAAGAGATGAGTGTCTAGATCAGGTTTGGAACCACTCCACCCAAGTTAGCTCAACCCTTCCATCCTATGGTCTCCAATCATCCATATAAGCGAGCTCATTATCTGTGTGGTTGAAATTACTTCAAACTTTATGGTTCCCACCGAGCTCGGCCACATCTCATCCGTCAAATACAAAAGTAAGCGAGGTGGCGAGATTGGAGCCATTGGGTGGAAGGGGTAAAGTTAACTCTTCGTTCGAGTGGTTCGAAATCCCTCTGGATCATAGCTAATTATTTAACTTCTTAAATGGCATTGCTGCTACATAGTTCCATTGATATAGAGCAATGCTAAAAAATAAGCTCACAAAATGTTGATCACAAGATGAGGTGGCGATATTTTATTGGTTAAATCGATAATGGACCCGCCACACTCTACTTAAAAACACCAATAAAATTATTACACCTAGGATTTTGTGAGCAAGATGTTGTGAATTTTTTGTGCCCCTAGTATTATTCATTGATATATCAGGAAATCTTAGGAAAAACGCGTTTTACACGCGTTTTAGTGTAAAACGTGTTTTTCGTATGCGAAGTGACATTTTGTAAATTAGCGGAACTTTTTTACAAGGCGCGGTGGCATTGCTGTAAATAACTGGAACTTATGAAAACTCAATAGACACTTTTCGACACTAGAGGAGGCACACTAGAGGAGGCAGTTTTCAATACTACAGGAGGCAGTTTTTAACACTAGGGCAGACACATGTTTTGAATCTTTCAAAACTCACCAGCCACTTGTTGAGAATGTAAGAGGCATTTTTCAACACTACAGGAGACACTTTGCAACACTAGAAAACTCAGTCTTAACACTACAACTGACAATCATATACTCCTTGCGTCCCTCTTTAACTTACAAATTTTGGGTTGGGCACATTATTTAAGGAAAAAGTGAAAAAGTTGATGTGTTGTGAGTGTAGATAGTTGAGTGGGGGAGAGAAAGTGGGGTAGAGCGAATTGTTGAATGGGAAGAAGGTACCTGCAATTTTGGTGGAGCGCCTCCAAGAGCCCTTTGCTCTTATGTGCTCCTTGCTGGTATATTGAAATTTTTTATTAGAGGCCGGAAAATCTGGACCAAAGGGATGCTCGCCGGAGAAGAGAGGCGACAAACGGGGGGCTAGAGCTTGATGGTAATCGGCGACGAAATTGTTGAAGGTAAAGAAGGGTTGCGTTTGAGTGACGAAAAGAAAGGGCAGATCTATGGTGGTTGGTGGTTGAGTGCAGAGATGGGTGGTGATTTGTGTTGGTGTGTGGAGGACTGGTGGTGATTGGTGGCGTACAGAGAATCGTTCCTTCGTTTAAACAAGAACCTCATCATCTTGGTGTTGTTCTTGCCAAACCCTAATTCGTGGATTCGAATTGGGTCAATTAAATCGTTGATTCGATTGATTGTTATCCGGTTACTTTTTATTATTATTATTCCGCTGCAACCCTGTACATCACTTTTAGAGTTAGTGTTATACTCCCTTCGTCCCTTTTTAATCTACAAAATTTGCCATTTTGGTTGTCCCACATTAATATACAAAGTCCCAAAAAGGAAATATTTTAATACTTTTAAAATAATGGGACCCACTTGTCATACTCACAGCAACTATCCACTTACTACCTTCAAACAAACCAACAATGGTTTCTAGGGTTTAGCCCCACAAAGTTTGCACTTGAATAATAAAATCAATCAATAGTTTTTACAAACCCTAAAACAGGTTTTATACTCCTAAAAACGAAATCAACAAAAATACCAAAAATACCCTAAAGTGTTTTAATTAAGCGTAAAACGAAAACTGGAATAAAACTGGTCGGACTACCGAGAGGGCGCCTGGTGGCAAGCAGACGGGCGCCTGGACAAGGCAGAAACTTCCCACGCAAAGTGACACAAAGTAAGCGGGCGCCTGGTGACAAGCAGGCGGGTGCTCGTTCCTCGATCTGTTCTATGCGCTGGTTCTCGTGCTACATCATGCACCCCCTCTTTAAAATGATTCGTCCCAGAATCATGTACCATAAAAGAAAATCTCGTGGTCATCGGTGCGCTAGGTATGGACAGTGGAACGTCATGTTCGGACTTCCCTTTGTCGAACAGCCGTCCCTTCTTCTTAGGCAATGAACCTGAAACAAAAGATTTAGGAATACAAAGAGAACTAAGATGTTGTCCTTTTCCTTTGCACCCACCAGTCACCATGTCCGTCAATGGGTACAAAACAAACCTACTCCCATGCTTAACCAAACGGATCACATTAGTACGCCCACAATGCATGGAACCAACATCAAAATGCCACGGCCTACCAAGCAGTAACTGACAAGCGCTCATATCCACAATGTCGCAGGTAATCACATCCTCATATTTTCCAATCGAAAAAGGAATTATACATTGGTGGGTTAGCTTCAAAGAGCCAGTAGCATTGATCCACCCAACAACATAAGGAGACGGATGGTTACGCACCTCAAGCTTCAGCTTATTGACCAAACCTCGGGCCACCAAGTTCTCACTGCTTCCACTATCAATAATAATGTGAACTGCCATATCAGTGACCTTACCCTTTGTTCGAAAAATATTATGCCGTGCCGGATTAACCACCATTGCGGGAGTTGTCAACTTACGAAGCACACACGCGTTATGTTCGTCTCCGTCATCATCATCCCCATTAGGATCATAAACCTCCTCGTAATCACCATTATCATCATCAGCATCCTCTCGAGCCACCACATTAACATTCTTTCGAAGAGGACAACCACTAGAAATATGTCATGTTTGCCCACATTTAAAACACTTGGTTCTATAGTTTTTGGCATAAGGATTATCCTTCGGTTGACCACCAGTAGCAGTGGTAACGTTCTTTTTACCCGGAACAGCAGTAGTTACCTGATCTGCTACAACGGACTTAGAACCCATACCTTGGGCTGTTTCTTGAGCCATTACTGAACTACCAACTGAAGAACTAGAAACTGCGCTCCCAGAAGCAGCAAGCTGACGTTCAACTGTCGACGCCCGATCAATTACCTCATCCAGAAAAGTGAACTTGTGTCAACTCAACCTGATTACGAATATCAACTTGAAGCCCAGAAATATACCTAGCAGTTAATTGAGCATCCGACTCACATAATTCGTTACGAGCAGACCAAGAGTGAAATTCATGCGTGTACGCACGAACAGATTTAGTACCCTGTTGACACTCCAAAAAATTTCGATACATTTGTTGTTCAACATTAGCAGCTAAAAATCGTTGCCTTAAGGCCTGTTTCATCAGAGTCCATTCAGTAATCATTGGTCTTTGGTTACGAATATTTTGAGTGCGTAATTGCTTCCACCAAGCAGATGCATCACCCCTCAATTTATAAGCAACTTGTCGTTCAGCAGGAATATTCATTAAAGCAAAATATTTTTCTACTTCCTCAAGCCAATCAGAAAATTCAACCATATCCAATTCACAAGTAAAAAATGGCAAATCAGCCTTAATTTTAGGGCTTTGTTCATAATTAAAATTACCTCCACCACCCAAGTTACGTTGATTCCCTCCGGCTGGCGGATCATGACGATTGTAAACCCCACGGTCGACACGTTCATCTTGACGTTCTGCTCTCTGCCCAAGATTGCCAATACCAACTTGCAAAGCCTGCAAAGCCTCCGTCAATCATCTATCCCGTTCAGCGCGTTCTGCCTCTCGTTGCTCTTCGCGTTCAACACGATCTGCCTCGCGTTGCTCCAAATCACGGCGGAACCGCTCTAATACTGCAGCCAAATCACCAAGATTCGCTTGATTGTTGTTGTTCGTTGATCGTTGGTCATCTTCCTCCTTGGATCGTCTGTTTCCTGATACCAATTGATGTACAGGGTTGCAGCGGAATAATAATAATAATAAGTAACCGGATAACAATTAATCGAATCAACGATTTAATTTACCAAATCACCAAGATTACTGCAGCCAAATCACCAAGATTCGCTTGATTGTTGTTGTTCGTTGATCGTTGGTCATCTTCCTCCTTGGATCGTCTGTTTCCTGATACCAATTGATGTACAGGGTTGCAGCGGAATAATAATAATAAAAAGTAACCGGATAACAATTAATCGAATCAACGATTTAATTTACCAAATTCGAATCCACGAATTAGGGTTTGGCAAGAACAACACCAAGATGATGAGGTTCTTGTTTAAATGAAGGAATCCACATTCCGAAGGAATCCACCTTCAAACAAACCAACAATGGTTTCTAGGGTTTAGCCCCACAAAGTTTGCACTTGAATAACAAAATCAATCAATAGTTTTTACAAACCCTAAAACAGGTTTTATACTCCTAAAAACGAAATCAAAAAAAAATACCAAAAATACCCTAAAGTGTTTTAATTAAGCGTAAAACGAAAACTGGAAGAAAACTGGCCGGACTATCGAGCGGGCGCCTGGTGGCAAGCAGGCGGGCACCTGGAAAAGGCAGAAACTTCCCACGCAAAGTGACACAAAGTAAGCGGGCGCCTGGTGACAAGCAGGCGGGCGCTCGGTCCTCGATCTGTTCTATGCGCTGGTTCGCGTGCTACATCAAAAAGTGTCTGTTTGAGTGTATAAAAGTACATGCTTGAATGTTTATAAGTAATATTACAAGAGGCACTATGTAATGTTATAACACGCACATGATAATATCAAAATAAACATCTTTTTAGTCGTTTATAGGAAACCTGGTTTTAAAAACCTTAGAGAAGGCCATTGTGAAAAACACGTTTTTCCATAACTTAATGTAAAACGCATTTTTCACAAGACCGATTCTTGATATATACACTCCCTAAGTCGCACTTTAATTTACAAAAACAAAAATCAAAGTTAAAATTGTCAACTTAATTGTAGTTTACTAAAAAAATTTATAAAAAAATAATTATCCTAAAAATAAAATAAAAGAATTATTGATTCACCATTAATAATATACTTATTAATAATTTTTAGTTTTTTCAAAAGATAATCATTTTTTTTACAAAGTCTTAGTTAAAATGTGATAAAGTTGATAATTTTTATTTTGACTTTATAGATTAAAAGGGACGGAGGGAATAAAATTCTTGCAAAGATGCCACTCAAAGTTTCAAAGGATGAAATAAGTTCGTTTTTTTTAGGTTTTAAAGTATAAAACGCAGAGTAAAAATTGAAATTTATATTTTCGATGTAAAATCGGTATCCGTGTGTTATCGCATAAAATTAAGACCGGAGTTCAGAATTTTACCAATTCGTGTTAGCTGATTCACCAAAGGATTCCACTTGCAATCCCTCTAGACGTATCTACGCGTAAGAATCAATTCGAGTTCGAGCTTATCGAGCCGGTCAAAAACAAAAATTTTAGTTTAATTAGCTTATCGAGCCGAACTCGAGCTTTTAACGATCAAAACGAGTCAAACACCGTCGGCTCGATTTCTTAACGAGCTTGAAACTCGGTTCGAGCTTGAGTCGAGTTACAACTCAAGCCCACTCGAATTCGAGCTTTTTGGAGCCGATCCTGTGCCGAGCTCGAGCTGGCTCGGTTGGCATAACAGCCCTACATATGGGTAGAGTGACACCTCCTATGGCATTGCAATGTTTGTGCAAACTTTATACCCTATTTTTAATAAGACGACATTTATTTTAGGTCAAACGAATATGAAAAGTAGGACATTTATTCAGGTACAGAGGGAGGGAGTAGTAATTACTGGTGATAAAATGAAATGGCAATTTCTTCCAAATCCAAAACAAATTTGGAAGAACAAAATCAATAAAAACAAGATCATATCTACTAGCCTTGTCCCAGACCATAAATATATAGTCAAGAACAAATATGGTCACTCTCCCAATATAGTTAAATACAGTACATAAATAAATACCATACTAGACTACTAATCCCTCATCTGGTCAACGTTCCTCACCTCCCAAAACGTCGTGGTACAAAAACTCTCTCAAAATAAAGAGGTGGATGCAGCAACTAGCAGACCAAAAACAAGTGTCAGAGCGGGCGCAACGATCATTGATGAACCCGAGACTTGAATCGGCCCTGGAGCTAAGCCCCCTGTATTAGGTGTTAGAACAAATGATCCAGGAGACATTGCAGAGGGGGAGATAGCTGAAAGAAAACAAATCATTAAAATAGTGAAGAATAAATAAATAAATAAATAAATAAACAGTTGTACAAAAGTCCATTAATTTTTGTCCCAAAATTAATGACTTTTTGAAAAAAACTTTGTCCCTAGACCTTTTTTAACCAATTTTTTTTATCACTAGTCTCTTTATACATGTAAAACTAAATGTTTGGAAAGAAGATTACATGTTACTTCCTCCGTCCCATACTTATTGCTACCAAATGAGAGTGCACGGAGATTAAAAAAAATATGTTGGAAAAGTAAATATTGTGAGTGGGTAGGAGAGAGAAATAAGTTAGTGGATATTTGTTGTGAGTGGATAGGAGAGAACTTAGTGATATCACGGAATTTGGCAACTCAATTCCAGGTCTTGTGTTTGAAAATGGAAGAACTTAGCGATATCACGGAATCCAAATTCCTCTTCCATTTTCAACTTTCATCGCTTGGAATTGAGTTGCTAAACGTACCTTTAACGGCTTAATGTGAAATGATCCAACTAGTCCAAAAGTTTTCAACTCCAAATGAATGTTGTACAATTAAAACAAAATTGAAAATGACCCCTCTCGTTCTCTTAATGTCTTGACTCAGTGTGAAAAGCACAACATAAATGACGGTTGTGCATCAAAGTCAAGTTCACATATGCTATCACAGAAAAGGATAATCGGCAATAAAGGACGCCCCAATATTAGACTTTAGTCCCTCCGTCCCATACCTATTGCTATTAAATGGGATTGCACGGGTATTACGAAAATATGTTGGAAAAGTAAGTATCGTGAGTGTGTAGGAGAGAGAAAATAAGTTAGTGGAAATTTGTTGTGAGTGGGTAGAAGAGAGAAAAGTGAACATTTTAGGTAAGTAACATTAAGTATGAGACGCCTAAAATGGAAATAAATAGCAATAAGTATGGGACTGAGGGGGAGTAATTTGCAGTCATCCACTAGACAGCGAAACATACTCCAATCAAGAAAATTGGAATCATTGCAATATCCACAGAAAAGTTTCCTAACACCATTCTCATTTTTCAAGAAATGGAGTTCAATATTCCCCCAATTCCTTACAAATCTCAACACATAATAATCAGGTCTTTCTTGAACCAACCGTTTCCATTTCATTACTATATTTTCATTCGACTACTATTTTAATTCAGGAAAAGACAGAACCAAAAAGACACCAAACATATTTCAATTTCACATTAGTTATGGTATTTTCGGTAACCTCAACTCCATGCCTTGGTTTTGTTGGGATCGCTCACAAACAAGAGAAATTGCAAGAAGAAAATCAAAAATAACAAACGCACACAATCGAAGAACAAAACACACAATATTTCCGTGGTTCGGCTTAAAGCTTATTCCACCCAACAGGTTTTGGAATTGGAAGAACAAAGTAGATTCTCCTGGTTTTGGAAATTGAAGAACTAAACAATTCCACGACAATTACTCATCCAATTCTAATGTGATGGCTTGGTACTCGATAGCTAAGCATACCCATAATTTTGGGGGAAATGACAGTCTGAATTTACTACTACTTAGAAACATCATCCATTGCTTAAACAAAGAACAAGATACAAAAAGGGAAACCAAAAGAATATCAGCACAAGACATGCATCTTGCTGGGACAAAAACAAGCAGATACGCACAGACACACACACTCCCATACTTAAATGTTGATACTCTTATTTCTACTCACTCCGTCCCAAAATAAAAGTCCAAAAAAATCCAAATGCACTATTAATCAAGAGTAAATATTGGGACAGAGTGTGTACATTTAAGCAGTGAAAAAAATTAGGGCAAAAGATTAGAGATGTGCACATACCAGGAGCAGAAGCACCACCAAGACTCACTGTTCAAAACCAACATATTAAAATCAAATCAATATAAATCTCATTATTAAAATTACCAAATACTCCCTCCGTCCCAAAAAAAAAATCTTCCTATTTGTCATTTCTCGTCCCAAAAGGTTCTTCCAATTTCTGTAATTTGGGGTTAAAAGTGGATAAACAAAACATAGCTAGTGAAGCAAATGTTTATACTCTAAAAAAAATTTGAATAGTCAAATGTGAATGGGAGGGAAGGATTAGCAATCAATTTCACAAACAATTTCAAAAAATAGAGAGAGGATTAAAATTCTGGAGGGTCTTACATCCACAGTTGCTGAGAGACGGCGCATTAAGATGGCAGGCGGCCGGAAGAGACAAAGCCTTGGTAATATTTAAAGAAACGCCCAATTGGGCACTGTTCTTGAACGCTTCACACAGACACTCAGCGTTGTTTTTCAACACCGACTTCAGTACAGAGCAGCACTGCCCTTCCGGCGTCTTCACCACGCTGCCGGCGGTCACGTATGACAGACAGTCCACCATGCTTATGATTACATTAGAGCAGTCCACCGCCGGTGCAGGCGCTGCCGCAGAGCCGTGGTGAGCCGATTCAACCACATTAGTATTAGAAATCCACATACACAGAACAAGGGTAATTGCCATTGTTGCTGCCGGAGACGACATTTTGTACTTAGAATATGCAAAACTTTGTGTGTGTGTGCGTGTTCTTGGGGATAGTGGAAACAAGTGTGTTTGTGTTTGTTTCTTTTCTTTTTTTGTTATTTGAGGAAGAGGGGGAGAGGAACTGTGTGTCAAGCTATGCCCGGATTATATAAAGATCCTGAGCTACTCCTTCCATAGCCAATTAGTTTTGGGATGGAACTTCAGATTTTATCATAGTATCAGAGCTGGCCCGTTACACGTGCAGGCCCAACGGCCCACAATGTTGCTCCGCGCCACCCGTAACAAGTCCACGTTGTAAGCTTTGGACAAAGCCCGGCTACACGTGAGAGGGCGTGTTAGAGACAAACCATGCCTCGACTATATAAAGATCCTGGGCTACTCCTCTCATAGCCAATTGGTTTTAGGATTGAACCTCAGACTTTATCACTGTGGAAGTGGAGTGACTAAAATGTTGTTTACAAAACTTGCGTGAAACGGGTCTTTTTGTTGTTATTGTTGTTTTTTTGAGAGAGTATAATTTGCTTTTATCGGTAAGATGGGGCAATCTTATTTTTTCTATTCGAGTGTAATGTGTTAAACCGTCTCACGAAAAACTTTTTTAAAGTTAGACTAGATTTTGGAGGGAACTAGTTTTACTGTAAATTATAAAATGTCCATTTTTATACATAGTGTCCCCTTTAAATCAACGAGTTTAAACCTTACAAAAGTGAGTTTAGGCATTAAAACACCTAATAATAAAATAGTGAGTTTAAACCTTAAAACAGTGAGTTTAGGCTTAAAGCATCTAGTCCGCTTATTTTAAAACATGACTTTTATGATTTATGAAGGAACTAATTTCTTTCAAAATTCCCCGCTAAAAGTCTTCCTTACGAACATTATTAGGCCATGTCCAATAAGGGGTTGAGAGGGGGGTTGAGAGGGGGTTCAACTAGTTGAGATGGTGCAATAAGGGGGTTGAGAGGAGGGGGTTGAAGGGGAGGGGTTGAAGAAGCTCAACTAGGTTGAGGGAATTTTTGTGGGGCCAGAATAGACACGTGTTGGCTTGGGAGTGGCCAGCACTTGGAGATTGCAGCTCACCTCCCAAGCCGGAGAGTGGCTGCTCCTTTTCCCTTTTTTTTCTTCTTTTTTTTTCCTTTTTTGTTTCCAGCTTTTTTTTCTTTTTTTTCGGAGATGTTTTTTATCCAATTTTTTTGAGCTCAATTATTTCATAGTAAATTATTTTTTTTATAAAAAAATAAATCACCAAAATTTATCATTTTTTCCCTCTATAAATTGATGTAAGTTTCATTTAATTTGGACACCGAAAAAAAAAACCATCTTTTCTCTTTAAAAATTCCTTAATTATCCTTTTTTTATTAAGTGTGAATTAAAAAAAATAAAAAAATTCTCGAATTTATAAATAAAAATATTAATAATTTATTTTTTAATAATAAATTATTATTATTTTTATTATTTTTTTAATTATAAAAATAAATATTGTAAATAAAATAAAAAGTGGTGGGGTATAGAATGATTAGTTGGGAGGGGTTGAATTTAAACTAAACTAGCTTATTGTGGGAGGGGTAGTTGAGAGTGTAGTTGAATGATTAAGTGGATGGAGAGAGAAGATGAGGTGTCGTGATATTAGAGTAGTTGAATGTTTTTTGGTAGTTGGATTATTGGACATGGTCTTACTTGGATACGTAGCATTAATGGGTGGGTCTCATCTTAAAATTTAATTTCATAATGAAAATTCAAAATTTTGAATCAAAAGTTTATAATTTGAAAAGTAAATTTTGAATTAGTTGAGCTGAGATTTTAAATTTAAAATGAAGATGAAAAATTGAATGTAATCATTTACTATGGTGTTTTCCTTGTTTCTCCTTTGACATGTAAATGTGAATGTGGTCATTTAATAATATTGTTCTCCTCTTTTGCCTTTTACCAAACATATTTGTGGGCATGGCATGTCTTAGTGCGCTGCATCATTATGGTTATGATTGATTTTGTTGATTTAATTCTTTTAAAAAAACTAGTGTTACTCCTGTGCGATGTATGGGCTAAGAATATTTTTCTAATCAAATCCAAAACTAATCGCAAAATCTTTTTTTTTTTTTTTATTTACATTTACTATATACTCCCTTTGCTTCACCAGAAATAAGCCTATTAGTCCCGGCAGGGGATATACTAACATTTTATTGAAAAAGGAGGTTTAAAAAATTATTGTTGTAAATATGAAGGAGAAAAAAAATGTGTAGAGAACAATAGGTAAAGAGTACTTGTGACTATGATAATTGGGCACTTTGATAAAACAATTCTAATAAAAAAAATTCATTTCATGATGTTTTATTTTGAGTGGAATGCCCAATCTTATTTTGAATGGAATACCTAAAATGACAAAATGTATTATTTTTGCTGAGATGGAGGGAGTATTATTAATACTCCACTTCTATTTTTTTGTATTATTCTTTATTAATTGGTATTAACATATACAAAACATATTGAGCATCACACTATTTTAATTTACATCCAAAATATGTATGTGACTCCTTTTACCAGGAGCACTTTACTTCGAAATTTACTCATTTAATCACTGATATCTGTGGACATTAAAGTGACCCCTTGCATTTAGAATCATGGGTTTTAAGAAGCCATTGCATAATTATATTTGAATAAATATTATAGATGAAAATGATATACTCCCTCACTCCCACCCTCACTTAAAAAGACTTATTTCCATTTAGTTCCGTCCCAGTTTACTTGAGACTTCTTGAAATAGCCATCTTTTTATTATTTTATATTCAAAGATAAAAAATAAATATTAGCAGCTAAATGAAAACCAATGCAGAGGAGTAATTCTTCTGCCTCTCTTTTTTTTTTTTTTTTAGTTCTTGCATTCCATGATTTAAAAATAACAACTATTGACTATTACTATAAAATTAATTTTATTGTTTAAGACAGAAATCTGTAAATAATTTAAACAACACAAATTAATTTTGTTCAAGCTTGTTTTTCTCCTTGAAAGAAACTTATGAAAGAATGCTACTCCATTCATGCTAAAATGAATATTCAGTTTTATAAGAAAGATATTTTATTTTTTAGGAATTAAGTGTGAAAATATCTCAATATTCTTGTTTTACACTATTCTTAAAGTATATTTCCATGTGTAAAATAAAAATAAAAAGTAGGTGGAATATTTAAAAATAAATTATTTTTAAGAAATAAATATTTATAAGAAATTATTATAAAATAAAATTATATGTAAAGTAAATACTTTTTTCGAAACCGATGAAATAGCTACAAAAGTTAATTGAAATAACACAAGTTAATTTAAATCAAGCTTGTTTTTTTCCTTGAAAGAAACTCACGAAAAGATACTACTCCCTGTTATTCTGAAAGTCATGGAATGCAAGAAATCCAGTGGGTTTTAATTGTCAAAACAAAAGAATTAATTCCCTGCATTGGTTTCTTGTAGCCGCTAATTTGTTTTTATTTGAATAAAATGGTTTATTTTTTCCTAATCATGAAAAATCGTATTGAACTGTAAATCCCATAAAAATAATACATAATTATAAATCAAATGATAATTTAGGAAAGTTATTTTAAATTTAATGTAACACCCCGAATTTTCTTACTGTATCTGAGCATTTAATGGCATTAAATAACAATAATTAATACCTCAAATTAGGGTTCACAACTAACCCTTTATTACATCATCAATTCAAAATAAATGCGGAAGCGTAACTTAAAACTTGTCTTGGCAGGTAAACCACCCTAGCCATCAATGTATCTTTAACTTACACCAATAAATAAATGTTCTTAAAATAACTAAATAAGAATCTTCAATCCGTCGTTCTTCCTACGGCTGCTCTCCTTTTCTTTCCCTTCTACTTAAATCCTGAAACAAAAATTTATAGAGAAGGGATGAGCGAACGAATGCTCAGTAAGTTCATATGTGGCCTCTCCGATTACTAAGGAGAGACGACCAGAACGAATACCATGAATAACTTTTACAAAGATAGGTTCAGTTACTTTTTGATTCAAGACTGCAGAACAATACAGTCGTATTACTTTTAAGATTTTACTTTCAAAGGATTATGGCGCTACAATCCAAAGAGATTCATTCAAGTTCCATCAATTCCGGGGTAACGTACATTATAACCTCAATGCCAAAGGTACAATTTGTACACCTAGCTTTTCCAAGCCAATAGTGTGGGTCGTAACATATATGGTATCCACACATATATGCTCGGGGTCTAGAATCATCCTTGTAATCAGACAATTCCTGAGAGAAGGCATGTGATCACTCATGCAATCCCTAGTTTAAGGACGAGTCTTTTCTAACTGGATTGTCCGTCAATGCCTTTTCTAACTGGACATTGGCCACTCTAACAAGTAAGTGGTTAACTTACAAGTTAAAATGAGAACATACCAAGGTACAAGTATGTGATAACAAGTTTCAAACTTCGATACTTAGTAGATAAATGGGGACATCACTAAGTACGGATTCTTTCAAAAGAACATTCAATAACGCGGAGTTTATTCAAATACTATCATGCCATACTGATAGCTAACTTATAGAAAGAATATAGAATTCCAATAAACATGAGTTCAAATACTGTAAGGAACGTAATCCCTTACCTGAATTGCTTTTCCTTGCAATCTCCTCTCTGTGCAAATCTACAAGGCACCGAGTAATTTACTTTAGTACTCTCAACATTGTTAACTACTTCTACTTAGTTAACTGAGATATGTGTTTTAACTTCTTTACTTCGTTACTCCTTGCTTACGTTTAAGTTTCTGACTTTGATTTGCGAGTCCGTCCTTTAACTTTAATATAATTGTAATTAAGTCCTCTAACTTTGGGTTAATTACAATTTGGTCCCTCAACTTTGGGTTAATTGCAAATTGGTCTTTCAACTTTGGATTAATTGCAATTTAGTCCTTCAACTTTAGTTTAATTGCAAATTAGTCCTTCAACTTTGGATTAATTGCAGATTGGTCCTTCAACTTTAGTTTAATTGCAATTTAGTCCTTCACCTTTGAATTAATTGCAGGAAGATCCCTTGACTTTGATTTTAATCATAAAGGTCCCCTAAGTTTCTTTTTAATCACTTAGGCCCCTCTAACTTCAAAGGTTTCCTTTTTATTTCTTCTAACTTTAACCTTTTCCAGTTTAATCATTTTTTCGTTAGGAAACTAACTGAATTCTTTTAACCTTCCTTCTTCTCGTTAACTTTCTAATTTTCAAGGTCTTCCAAGTACTTATTCTATTTCCTCAAGTTAGTTTTTTTTTTTTTTTTTTTTTTTTTAACTTTTTAACAACCCTCTTAAAGATTATGTTTTCTTTTCATTATAAACTTAACGAAAATACTAACTTTCCGTCCCAATTCTTAACCTTCTCAATCAAGAATTAACACCCATATCCTATAACCATGGCCGAATTACATATCATCAAAATCCATTGATTTGATCAATCCTTCTAGTTCTTTAAATTTTTCTAAATTCCCAAACATTGATTTTATTCATAACTAAATAACAAAAATCATCAACATCAACAAAAATAATTCTCCAATAAATAAAGGCCATTCGGCCGAATAGTATTTGGGTAAAACTCCATATTTTCTTCTTTTTGATAAATCCAATTCAACCTCAATGATTTATTTGTTCCATCCCCAAGCATTGCATAGTATTAATCAATCCCAATTATGATTATAAAATCAAGCTTAAAATAAAACTAATTTTAAAATTATCATTCTACCATAGCATGTAAATCAATCATTCAACCTTTTAGAATTTTGTCATTAATTCCCTAGCATGCAAAACCCCAATTAATTATTTTCTTAAATCTTGCATAACTTATAATTTATTAACCCGAATTCAATGAAACAAATTTTGGAGAGTAGGATTTAGCATTACCTCGAGAATGATCGGATTACTTCTTCCAAAACAATTGGCGGAAAAATCTCTTCTCCCTCCTCTTTTGGTTCGGCCGGCGGCTTTGGTTTAGGTTTAGGGTTTTGTTTTGTTTTTTTTTTTTTTTTTTTTTTTTTTTTTTTGTGTTTTTGATAATAAAGAATAACCTAAGTTTCACTAACTCAAGAATTTATACTTTGGATTGATTATTAATTGGGTTGGGTTTATTATTTAAAATTCGAGCCAACCCAAATTTTTCGGCCCACTCTTTAATTGTTCTATAACTCTAATTATTATTTAATTACTTTAATGTGACTAATTAAATAATTAAAAAAAAAAATGCGGGTATTACATTTAAGGTAAGGTGTGTTGGGACCGCGACCACCCCCGCCACTCCACATTAGTATGATATTGTCCGCTTTAGGCCCAGTCCGCACGGATTTGTTTTTGGGTCAACTCCCAAAAGGCCTCATACTAATGGAGTGGGTGGACTCTTTCTTATACTAGGCAATTCTTCTTTCAATTGCCGATGTGAGACTTGGGTTGATACCCCCAACAAGGTGAAGTTTTCAGTTTAAGGTAAGGTGAAGTTATGGGCAATTGTGTCACGGTGTAATTTATTTATTAAAATTTAAGTGAATATAGTGGATTAGCAAAAGTTGAAGTGGCAATAGCACATCCTTTCGTAAACATTGTTAGTAAAATTTGGTAAAAGTGAAATAAGTATATTTATTTATTTTTTCTAAAAATAATATATATATATATATATATATATACATATATAACAGTATAATAAACTTAATACCTTTATTGCACGCTTTAATTAATATATATATTTTCTATCATATATGGTAAAGATTGTAATTTCAAAATTTGGCTATTGTTTACAACGCCTTTTCATCCATTTGTAAATTCAAAACGGAAGTACTCACTCTGTCCCTCATATGCGGCAAGTTGCACGGTGCGGCGAGGAGTGCGGCAAGGCTTTGTTCCGCTGCTTCTTGCGCGCTTCTGCTCCGCTACATCCGACCGTTGGATCCAGCCCTCCCATTTCCCAGATCGCGACACGTGTTTTCCTTAAAAAAAACTCAATAATTTTAAAATGCTATATCTTGAGATTTATAACTCAGAAAAAAATATTAAAAATACCGTTGTGTTCGTCTCGAGGAGACGAATAAAACTACATAGGACATGATATGGTTTGATTTTTTTTTTAAAAAAAAAAACACATTTTTTTACACACAAGCTGAGATGTAACACTCTGTTCTAATAAAAGTAACAGTTTCATCTTCAAAAAGTAACACTTTTACAGTCAAATGTAACAACAATTTTACAAAAATAAAAAAAAATTGTTTTGATAGTTTTTGTGGTTAAAAAAAAGTAATATTTGAAGTGTAACAAAGTGAATACTCCCTCCGTTACGGGTAAGTTGCAACATGGAAGGGGAAGCACAAAAAATAAGAAAGAAGAGTAATGAGTGGTTGGGAGGAAGGTAGAGAATGAGTGGAGAATAATGAGTGGTTCGGAGGAATAGAGAGAATGAGTGGAGAATAATGAGTGATTGGGAGGAAGAGAGAGAATGAGTGGATGATTATAAAAGTAATAAAGAGTTTCCTTATTTGACATTGTTGCAACTTAAGTGGAATGCCCAAAATGGCAAATTGTTGCAACTTACCCGGAACGGAGGGAGTATATGATTTTAATTTTTTATATAGATGAATGTAACATTTTTATTTAGTAAATGTTACTTTTCTTCTTTAAAAAAAAAAGAGAAAATTCATATATATAATCGGGTTTGCATTTCAATTGTTACTTTCTCAATAAAAAATTGTTACATTTTCAGATATAATGTTACATTTAAGAATATAATCTGTTACAATTGAGAAAAAAATATTACATTCATTTTTTTTAAAATGTAACATTAGTTTAGTTTGTTAATCTTATGTTAATTTTGAAAATAAAAGTGTTACATTTGAAAAGAAAGAGTGTTACATTCCTTTATAAAAAGTGTGACATTAGTTTAGTTGTCAATTTTTATGTTATCTTTAATTTATTGCAGCAAAATTGTGGTACATTTTGAAAAAAAAAAATGTTACCTTTAAAAAAAAAGTGTTACATTTCGTTATAATAAGTGTTACTTTTGTTGGAAGGAAAAAAGTTGGTGGTGGCAAAAAAATAAAAATAAAATAAAATTGGCGCGCCTGGCGCCGTCGCACGTAGTGCGGCGGTTGCACAGGAGATTGCCTCTTAAAAAAAAACAATCAATACATTAGACGTGTCCATGCCGGTTAACCGCCGGTTAGCCGGTTATAACCGCCGGTTAATTTTACCGGTAATCCCTAACCGTGGAGTAACCTTCTAACCGCCACATCCGGTTACGGTTATCCGGTTAACGGTTAAACCGGTTAACCCGGTTTTGCCGGTTAACCCGGTTATGAGACTTCTTCAATTATTTATTTTTTTTATTTTAAAAAGAAACAGTTTTTTAGGATTTTGTTAGAAAACTGACTAAAAATCATTAAGAAACTAACTGAAAATGAAATAAAAACACCAATTTTGTTAGAAAACTAACTGAAATCGTTAAAAAACTGACTGAAATTGTTAAAAAAAACTGACTGTAATTCTTAAAACTAACTCGAAAATGGTAAGAAACTGACGGTTAGTATAGACGGTTGAACCGCCGGTTAGCTTCCCGGTTATAACCGCCGGTTGACGGTTATCAAAATGGACTAACCTTAACCGAACCTTGAAAATACGGTTGACGGTTGAGACGGTTCACGGTTAACCGGTTAGCCGGGTTTGACCGGTTAAAAAACCTCCGGTTAGCCGGTTCCGGTTAGATTTTGGACACGTCTACATACATATCAAATGGGATATGTTACCCTTTGAACAGTTTAATTACCTAGGCAATTAAATGATTTTACAGTTACAAATACATGTCATAAATAAAAACAATTTAAGCAAAGTGTGCTATTTTTTTTTTTATGAAAAATTACAAAAATGCAAGTATTTTAGGATAAAATATCTAATCAAGAACTGTAAATATTTTGGGATGAAAGGAGTAGCTATTTAGGGGCCGTTTGGTTCGTGGTAAAGTGAAGGAATGGAATACCCAATTCCGTTTGACCAATTCCGTTGGCATGTTTGGTTTATTTTTTTTTAATTTTCATTCCAATGGAATGTCAATTCCATTACATGAAGGAATTTATCATTCCATCAAAAAATGGGAGGAATGTTCAATTCCATCAATTTCATTCCATTGGTGGAATTGAAGAAATTCGGAATACCAATAATAATAATAATAATAATAATAGTAATAATAATAATAATAATAATAATAATAATAATATAATAATAATAATAATATAATAATAATAATAAATAATAATAATAATAATAATAAATAATAATAGTAATAATAATAATAAATAATAATAAAAAGTAATAAATATTAAATAATAATAATAATAATAATAAATAATAATAATAATAAATAATAATAATGATAATAAATAATAATAATAATAATAATAAATAATAATAATAATAATAATAATAGTAATAAAAAATAAATAATAATAATAATATGAAATAATGATAATAATAATAATGTTAATAATAAATAATAATAATAAAAAAAAAATAATAATAATAATAATAAATAATAATAATAGTAATAAAAATAATAATAATAATAATATAATAATAATAATAATAATATTAATAAATAATAGTTAACTATTATAGTTAGCTATTACTAATAATATTAATAGTTACTATAATAGTTAACTATTATAGTTACCCTTTATAGTAACTATTATTATTAGCTAATAGTATTAGCTAATGAAAAGAAAAGGAAAAGTCATTTATTTATTAGTATATTGTTGATGTGGCTTCTCCAAATGCAAGCTTTCTCCATTGTTTGTTCACATGTCAATACCATAGCTCTTTTGGCCAATTTTAATATATACATATATATATATATATATATATATATATATATATATATATATGTATATATAGATTTATGTTAATTATATTATTGAATAATATAAATAAAAAACGTTTGAGAAGGTTTTGATATTATATATAAAAACACTTAAAAATTACGGTAAATCCGGAACGGTACACCGGTACATTTCGGTACCGGTACGTCCCGTTCCAATAACCAAAACGGT
The DNA here is from genome assembly GCA_026119855.1 of Campanula takesimana. NCBI lineage: Eukaryota > Viridiplantae > Streptophyta > Magnoliopsida > Asterales > Campanulaceae > Campanula > Campanula takesimana. The sequence goes on along the minus strand of JAOWBW010000424.1, from coordinate 425,027 downwards.
GTGTTTGTCGGGATGGAATTTATAACTATGGTGCACGTGGGGACAAACTCTGTCTGAATTTTTATTCTACTAGTAGGGTAGAAAGAAAATGTATTTGTGGAAAATGTATTTGTGGAAAATGTGAAGATGTGTTTGTGGATAATTGGTGGTATTTGCGTGATTGATGGCCTTGAGAGAGAATGAGTTTTGGGTGGTGAGGGGTTTGTGGATAATTCTTTTCCCTAAGTCCCCACATTCACTTTTGAATCTTGCAAATATGCAGAAAAAAATATTAGTACTGCTTTACTCTAAGGGCTTGTTTGGTTCGTTGGAATTTTATTAAAGGAATTGAATAGTCAATGGAATTGGATTCCTGAAGGATTGGAAAGGAAAAAAATTGGTCAAACCTTGTGTTTGGTTGGCACGGAATGGAATTGAATTGCCATTCAATTCCTTGGTAATTCATGTTTGGTTTCAAGACAAAACTGTTGGAATGGAATAATAATAATAATAAATAATAATAATATTAATAATAAGAAATAACAATAATATATAATAAATAATAATAATAAATTATTATTATTATAGTAATAATAATAATAAACAATAACTAGCCGTTGGAAATTCATGATGATTCTGAGCAACTTCAAAATGTTGAAGGTGTTCTTGAGAATTCTGTAAATAACAAAGGCAATCTTCAAATTTTCAACAAATGCTTGAGAGAGAAATTCTTGAAATTCTTAGCAAAACTCAGCAACTTCAAAATGTTGAAGTTATGGGGTATTTATAGTGAAATCCCAAAAACTAGCCGTTGGAAATTCATGATGATTCTGAGCAAAGGACAAATGTGATGTCGCTCATTGAGTGGAGCACGTGTCCTTTTATAGCCGTTAGACACATAACACAATTGTCACCGTTGTGGACAGGTGTCCTCAATTTGGGCGGACACATGTTATTTAACCATCGTTTGAATCATTGGCGTAGTTTGAATTCTCTTCAAGTCTTTAAATCTTCATTAAATCACTAAGTGTTTAAAACACACAACGTTGAGGCGCGTGATCTAGAGAGGCGCATGAGCCAATGGGGCGCATGAGTTAATGCTAGGTGCATACTCATGTGCGCGAACCAAGGTGGCGCATGGCGCGTGGTTTGGAGGCGCATGGCGCATGGCTTGACGGCGCATGGCGCATCGCTTGAATTCACACAGTGATTTTCTTGCCCTATTTCTAAGCCTATTCTATTACAATGGACAACCTAAAAAATGAAGTATAAATACTTCTTACATGTGGGTCTAAAGTCCATGAAATAAAACTTAGGTGATGGATCAATCAAATCTAATCAATCCTATTACATTGAAACTGAGATATATGTGGACATACCCAACAATCTCCCTCTATTTGATTGATGCCATTACCTACTATATCAAGGACAAATATTATACTTGATAAAAACATGTCCAAATAAATGATTTTGGTAAATCATGTCTCAAGTTAATGCACACACTAGTCCAAGATATAGATTTCTAATCTATTCCAATAAGGATAAAACATTACAAATGGAAAGATAGAACCAACAGTTTATAACACATTCAAAATTATATGAGTTTTAGTTTTGAAATGTGTTTAAACAAAGTTTAAACTCAATGCATGAAAATATGAAGCAGTTCAAATATAATGCATATGATTTTAAACAAAACATTCATTGTTCTACAAACAAGTAGTTTGAGTGAACAAGGTTTGAGATAAACGTGATGCTTTGTTCTCATTAATACTTGGGATGTAGGAGTTACAGATTACAAGTATTCAACAGGACAAAAACAAAAGGTGCTAAAATATGTAAGCACTAAATCACTAATAAAAGTTTCTAATCACAAAAAGTTCTAACAACTTACAAACAAACCAAAAACTAAGGGTTGGGAGGAGGCGCGTCTTCATCCTTCAATCCTTCTTCTATTTCAGAAACGGAGCGCTGGATTTGTTTGGAAAGTTGATAGGCGCGGTTGACATTAGCATGAGTGTCAGTGAGAAGAGTATGAGTTTCAGTGACACCATCTCTGATGTAGTGCAAGTTCCCATCATTGATAGTTTGATACTCATCAATGGAGCGCTGAGTAATTTGATGCTGCTGAGAAACATTTTCCTCTAAAATTTGAAGATGTGCTTCAATAGCATTTTGAGCAGTGATAATGTCAGAGGAAATGTGATCTGCGCGTCTATCAGAACTGGAGTGAGCAGCAGTGAAGTGAGTGACAATCATTTCTTTCAAAACATCCAACTTTGAGACTAGAACATTCATGTTGGACTGAGATGCAGCAGACTGAGGTATGAAGGCACGCGCAGCAGATGAGGTGTGCGCCTGATCAGGTTGAGCTTGTACCTGAGTCTGCGCCAGAGGAGTATGAGCAGAAAGTTTGTCCTTGATTAAAGTCATCTCCCCCTTAATGGCAGCGATCTCTTCAGATTGATCAGTCAGCATGGAAGTGAGGAGCTCAAATTGAGACGCAATCTGAGTCTGACCTTGTTCTAACTTAGCCTGCCCATGCTGCAAAGATTTAAGAATATAAAGAACCTCACTCAAATCTGAAGGAGCAGATGGAGGAGGCGCAGGGTGTTGGGTTTCGAAGACACATGCGCAGCGAAATATAGCAATTAAATTTTTTGAAACCCAAAGCCCATAGATCCGTTCATATGATTAAATCAAATACAACATAATGAATATAGGAAAAACTAACCCTTGATGGCTATCAAATTTTCTCTTGGTCTTTGGTGGAGATTTGAAGACTTGATCACAATCACAAAGCTTGAACACGAACTTTGAAGATGATGATTTTCACCCTCTAGCGGTATCCACACTTCGAACGAATATCAAAGGAGCTTCTTTGATCTTAGTTGCTAGACCAATATTATGAAACACACTTTCAAAATATAATAAAGAACTATATGGAATTTATTTGTGAATTATTTTGTCCCTCAATCAATGATATCTTAGAACAAAATAAAATCTCTCTCAAACTCTTTGAGACTCACAAAAGCACTAGCCAATATGGTCTGGCCGAATTGGGGTTTTTATACACAATTAAGACCTATTCCAAATAGGTAACTTGTGTCAAAAAACCATTCCTAATCGAATTAGGAAATTTCCAATCGGCATACCGGGCGCCCGCTTGGTCCTACCCAGGCGCCCGCTTGTTTGGACAGAAAGTCCAATTCCTTTCCGGCTTGTTCAGGCGCCCGCCTGGTGCAACCCAAGCGCCCGCTTGGTTGACCAGGAGGCCCAGAACTTTCCAGAAATTCCTTGGAGGTCCTCCGACCCTAAATACCAATATAGTCCTCTTATTTAAGATTCGTTCTATTGTATGTGACCCTCTAGGATTATACTAAGTTGGCAATGGGCTCAAACATGATTCCATAAGATATGATTAGGTTCTAGCAAACCGTCATACCTACCCAAATAGTATAACTAGATACAAGTTCGCATTCCTTTAGAATATGTCACAATCCCTTTGTCCACGATGTCATTGAACACAAGTCATGGTCAAACAGTCAACTTGTTTTGTACAATACTTTCTCGATTCCGAATATGTTGATAATTCAAATGCTATTGATCCAATCAATCCATTTGAGTCCGGCCGAACATTTCATCAACATCATTCCTTCGAGGGGCCCAAGCTTGACATCTCTCCCTGGAGGGACAAATCCATTTAGCTTATTATTCTTCCCAACGGGAATCCGATTATGCCAATCATACCCTTTATAACTACCGTGTTAAGAATATGTCACAATCCCTTTGTCCACGATGTCATTGAACACAAGTCATTTCTTTCAAAACATCCAACTTTAAGATCCAAGTTGGCTTTTCCAAAATTGGAACGTCATCAGATTTGTACACAGGGTTCTCACTCAAAAACTTGACTAACTCAGGATAAGTTAGGAAAATTTTAGTAAGGATTCTGCAGTGAGTTTTGAATTTGGTTCTCCCATCAGCCTTGTTTTTGTTGTATTTATCAATCTGGTCAGACAAGGTTTTGAACAAAATCTGAGGCCAATTTAATCTAGTCTTTCCCATGATGGCAGCAGTATATTCCCGTTGATCCACAATGAATCTATTCACATTCCCGGTCTTGAATACGATCGAAGTATCAACAAGATGCGCTATATGAGCGAGCAGATCTCCACCATCTCTTATCTCAACGTTTTTTATGTTGTTTAGAAGAGTAGGAATTTGGAGATAGGTGCGCGCTACAGCATTCTGATCTGCAACTGAGTAGGAGTTTGGTTGACCAGAAACACCCTGAGGGCCAGTAGTGCTGAAACTCACGATGTTCTTGATTGTGCCCGTAGAGATAGTTATAGCCACATTCTGAACGGTGGCGCATATCCTGTAGCGCACATATCCATCAGCAGGAGTCTCAACTAGAGCAGCGGTTGAGAAGAATTCATCAACGAGGAGCGGAGAATAGAATGGTTGATCCAGCGTGAATAAAGGAGTGAGTCCAGCGATGTGAAGGGTTGAAAGGATTTCAACTCCCATTGGATCAAGTGAGAGCTCAGCAAGATCAACTGTCTCACCAGGTCTGAAATTTGCATGATCCTGAAAAGTAAACATTTGAGTGAAGTTAGGACTATATTAGGTGCATAGAAACATAATAATGTGCAAGGAAATATTAGGCACATGGGTTGATTAGGCGCAGATCATTAATAAACACAAAGGGCGCATAAAAATGAGAGGCGCATAAGCAAATTAGCGCATAAGATAACAAGGCGCATTAAGAATGGTTCTATGTAGAAACTAAGGAAAAATTAAACATAGAAATATGACTAAGTATAAAGTTAGGCACATAAAAGTTTTAGGCGCAGAATGACTTAGGCGCATACATGTGATGAGGCGCAAAATACATTCAGGCGCATAAAGAAATTAGGCGTATAAGTTTGTATTTAGGCGCATAACATATGTGAAATTTTTACTTAGTAAAAAGCAAACAAAAACACACAAACTAGTAAAGTGCATAATCATGCAAGCAAACAAGATCAAACATGAAAAATTTTGAAAAACACGTTTTTGAAAATTTGAAACCCAAGTCATGCGAAAATAACGAAGAACACGAAGAACATGTCTTGAGTGCTCGAAGAACACCAAGAACACATAAAACGTGAAACTTCACCAAATCAAGCACACAATATATCAAAATGACCGCAATAAGACAAGGATCACAAATATGTAAACCAAAACTAAAACAAATCAACAATGAATCCAGAAAATGGATTCAAAGACCCGAAAATTTGAAAAGTCAAAAACTTAAGATTTTCATATTCGCAACAAAGATAGCATTGATCGTTAAAATGTTGGATTCAAAAGACTCGAAATCACGAAATGAACAAAACCCAACAAACGATTTCGAAAACGGATCACCGAGTCAAGATTAAACAAAGAAAATTACATTTTCGGTTAAAAAACAGAAACCCAGAAAAAACGAAAAAAAATGCATAAATTAACTGAGTTTAAGGTTCAAGAGATCATACCATTTCATCTTGTGATGCTTTCTTAGGACCCATATATGAAATTAAAAAAGAAGTATATATAGAGAGAAAGAGAGAAAACGAGAGAGAGAGACTGAGAGCAGAGAGAGAGAGAGAGAGAGAGACGGGAGAGAGAGAGTTGGTGAGGGAAAAGAGAGTGATGATGATGAAAGAAAGGAAATGGAAGGGATATGTTGAGTATATATAGGGTTAGGTTAAAAAAATTGCACAGATAAGGAAATAAAAGGTTGAAAATTTTAAAAAGATGGGAAGTTGAAAAGATGAGCATTTATGAAGGGAAATAAAATTTCGGCTCATTATGACCAAAAAAGGTACGAAGCATTTATGAGGGATATTGGTGAGTTGAAAGGCATTAAATGCTGAATGACACAAAGATGTCATGATGTGATATTTTGGGTATAAGAAAAACTGCTCCACTTTCCCATTAAGTGTATGAGCAATTTTGACTAATTTTTGCACATACCCCAAAAACATCTGTTTTGGTGTAAGTTAGGGGTGCAAGAAATAAATCCCCAAAAAATAAAATATTTCAAAAAACGTAAAACGAGAGAAAAATTTAATTGCACAAGTACCCTTGAACAATTATGGAATGTCAGAAGACAGAAATTCCTATAATAAATGAATAGAATAAACGTACCTGGTACTTGTGAAACTTTAATGCGCTCAATCATTGAAATAATAAATTTGAAGCATTGAATACCAGTTTGCAATAAATGTGCACGTGAATTTGCATTTATGGCGCGCTAGATTGCTTGGGGGCGCGCAGAGTATGATAGGCGCAGTACTCATCTAGGCGCACAATGAGAGAGAGGCTCGCATTGATGTTGGGCACGCAGAATGAGGGGCGCGCAGGGGTGTGAGGTGCGCACATATTTTGGGGCGCATAGAATGTCAGGCGCGCATGAGAATGTGAGTTGGGCGCCCATAGAGTTTCCTTGAAACTTTGAAATTGATCTATCCTTTTTAATACCTAGTAAACTCATGTAACTCAACAAAACATAAAATCATTAGTATTGACAAAACTGTATTGAATTTTAGTTGAGTTCAAGTATACCCATTTCACCTCTCAAAAAGATGAACCGTTTCGCGTCAAGCTCTTTCGTTAGAATGTTCGCAATTTGATAGTCGGTTCCCATGTGTTCCAAATGAATATTGCCTTTCTCCACGTGGTCTTTGAGGAAGTGATACTTGATGTCGATGTGCTTGGTTTTTGAGTGCATGACAGGATTTTCAGAAACGGCAATTGTTGATGTATTGTCACAGTAGATGGGACAATTTCCTTCGATGATATCATAGTCCACCAATTACTGCTTCATCCATAGTATTTGACAGTAACAACTTCCCGCAGCGATATATTCGGCTTTGGTTGTTGAGACAGTTACTGAAGCTTGTTTCTTACTCGCCCATGACACAAGTCGATATCCGAGGAAATGACAAGTGCCACTCGTGCTTTTCCTATCAATTGTGCATGCTGCATAGTCCGCATCTGAATAACCTACAAGTTTAAAATTCGAATCTTTGGTGTACCAAAGTCCAAGGTTAACAGTGTCGGAGAGATATCTTATAATACGTTTCACAGCAATTAAGTGTGCTTCTCTAGGGTCAGATTGATAACGAGCGCAAACACAAACACTAAACATAATATCGGGCCTACTAGCAGTAAGATAAAGGAGCGAGTCAATCATACCTCGATAGAGAATTTGATCAACACGTTTACCTTTTAAAACTTGTCGAGTTTGTTGCCGGTGGCCATTGGAGTATCATATGCTTTGGCGTTCTCAAGTCCAAATTTCTTGATTAAGTCCTTTGTGTATTTGGCTTGATTGATAAATATGCCTTCATTCATTTGCTTGATTTGAAGCCCGAGGAAGAATGTGAGTTCTCCCATCATGCTCATTTCAAACTTGCTCTTCATTAGTTTCTCAAAGCGCTTGCACAACAATTCATTAGTAGAACCAAATATAATATCATCAACATAAATTTGAACAAGTAATTTATGACCATTATGCTTGGCAATGAAAAGAGTTGTATCGATTTTACCGTGAGTGAAGCCTTTTTCAATGAGAAACTTGGATAGTGTATCGTACCATGCTCTTGGTGCTTGCTTGAGCCCATACAAAGCTTTCTGGAGTTTGTACACATGATTTGGAAATTGTGAATCTTCAAACCTAGGTGGTTGAGCAACGTAGACTTGTTCTTGGAGTTCACCATTTATAAACGTGCTCTTCACATCCATTTGATATAACTTGAATTCCTTGTGAGCGGCGTAAGCTAGAAATAATCTGATAGCTTCAAGTCTTGCTACGGGCGCAAAAGTTTCATCGTAATCAATTCCTTCTTCTTGCCTATAGCCTTGTGCAACCAATCTTGCTTTGTTTCTTGTGGTGGTTCCATTCTCATCCATCTTGTTTCTGAACACCCATTTCGTACCAATCACTCCTTGATCATTTGGTCTTGGAACAAGAGTCCAAACCTTACATCGTTCAAATTGATTGAGTTCTTCTTGCATAGCAACAACCCAATTAGGATCTTGGAGCGCTTCATCATCCTTCTTCCGTTCAATTTGAAAGATAAATGCAGTGTAAGCATCAAAGTTTGTAGCTATCCTTATATGAACACCAACGTTTAGATCACCAATGATATTATTGATTGGGTGACCTCTAACTTCACGAATTTTAGGAGGTAAGTTAGGTTGAGTCGTAGTAACTTGAAGGTCTTTAATTGGTACATCTTCACCAGATTCTAAATCATCAAAATTTGGGGGTTGAACTGGTTCAGAATTGAAACTTGGGTGAACACCAGATGCAGTAGATGATATAGGCGCATGAGAGAAATCAGGAGGCGCAACATGTGAGTGAGGCACAGCTGATGACTCATGGGGCGCGCCATATGAGGAATTAGGCGCAACTGATGTTGATGGATTTCCTTGAGTTGATAGATTCTGCTCTTGTGTAGGCGCAACATAAATAGGAGCACCTATATCATTAAGCTCAACAGAATCATCAGCAACATTTGGAGCCAAATGTGGCTCAAGGAGAGAATGTTTATCAAATGTAACATGTACAGATTTAACTATCACTAATGTAGTTCTATTAAAAACGCGAAAAGCTTTAGAATGTTTGGCATACCCAACAAAAATACCTTCGTCGGCTTTGGCATCGAATTTACCTCTATGTTTGTTTCCGTTGTAGAGGATATAATATTTGCAACCAAAGATCTTGAAGAATGCAATGTTGGGAGTTCTACCACGCCAAAGTTCATACGGAGTCTTGTTGTGAAGTTTGCTGATGAGGGAACGATTTTAAGTAAAACATGCTGTGTTGATAGCTTCTTCCCAAAAGTACTTAGGCAATTTCGCTTCAGCTATCATCGTCTTTCCCGCTTCAATCAACGTCTTATTCTTTCTTTCCACAACACCATTTTGTTGAGGAACTCCAGCGGTTGAGAAGTTGTGATCTATCCCATGATCGTCGCAATATCGAGCAACACCGTTGTTCTTGAATTCTATTCTATTGTCGGATCGAACACTAACGATGTCATCTTCTTTTTGGGTTTGGAGCAGTCTGAATAAGGTGGTCAAAATGTCGTAACAATCGTCTTTTGAGATCATCATTTCCACCCATGTGTATCTTGAATAATCATCCACCACAACTAGAGTATACTTGTTCTTTCGAATACTTGCAGTGGTGACTGGTCCAAATAGATCAATGTGGAGAAGTTGCAAACATCTAGAAGTTGAAGAATTGGTCTTGCTGGAGAAAGATTTCTTCGGTTGTTTGCCAAGTTGACATGCGGCGCACTCCTTGTCATGATGATCAGCAACCTTGGGAAGTCCTTTAACTAGGTTATTCCTGCTGAGTTTTGATAGATACTTGAAGTTCAAGTGACTTAAGCGCTTGTGCCACAGCCAACTATTTTCACTCACACTTTTAGCTACAAAACAAAGATTAGTACTAGAGTTCATACTATGGAAATCAATAATGTAAATATTTGTCTTACGATATCCCGTGAGTAATGTAGCTCCAGTTTTGCCATTCTTGATAAGACATTGAGTTGATGTGAAATGGCATTCTAATCCTTTGTCACAGAATTGAGATATGGATAATAAATTGTGCTTGAGCCCTTCGACGAGAGAGACTCTTTCAATGCACACTTTGTCTTTCTTGAGCTTTCCATATACAACCACTTGACCTTTGTTATTATCACCAAATGTTACTGAGGGACCTCTTTCTTCATGGACATCTTCTAATAAGGATTCATCTCCAGTCATGTGTCTTGAACACCCACTATCGAGAATCCATTCATAATTTCTAGCTTTTGAAGATCCAGCCATGAAACAAAGAACCTGAAATATAGACATTTAAGCAGGTCCCCTTTATTCCTTTTGGGTCCTAGGGTTAGCAACTTTTGACAACCCACTCTTGCTTGACCTTAGGTGGCATTGGGAGTGAATCGCAAAAGGCATTCCACGGCCTTGTGTTCGGAACAATCACAAATGGAACAATGATGAAAGCCACCAATCACATGAGTTTTCACAAACTCTTTACTTTTCTTTGGGTCAGGTGGACTAGCCTTAACAAAATCCTTCTTTTGAAATTTTGGAGCGCTTGATCTAAGAGGGCGCATAGGGCTAGAAGGCGCACGACGATGAGGCGCGTGGCTCCTAGGCGCATAATGAGCACTCGGAGAAGGAGCGCGCTTTGTTTCAAGAGGGATTTTGCTTGAGGATGATTCATCTGTAGCTATATCTTTCCCATTAGCTTTCCCAAATTGCTTCGTTGGGTAGACATAATGGAATGTTTGTCTCTTGACTTTTTCCTGTCCTTTACCCATTGAATTAGAATGTTTTTCCTTGGGAATTTCAAAAGTTTGTTGGTTTGTAAATTCACTATCTCTTTCAGCACAGACATCACATTTAAAGTTGTCACTAGTTGATGAGAATCCCAAGCCACTTTTATCACCACTGACTTTTTGGGACTCAAATATATTCTCCATAGTGACATGAGAATTGGACCACTCATTTGTAATCTTTTTAAGATCAGTAGTTTGAGCGACTAATTCATCGTTTTGAACTTTAAGAAGTGAGTTCTGTTCTGTTAGAAAAGTGTTTTTAACAGTAAGAGGAGTCATGCTCTTTATCTGCTCCTTAAGGAGGGTGAGTTCAGATTTAAGTAGAGATTTCTCGGTCTTAAGCTGGGAAATTTCATCACATGATAGTGCTAAAGCTTCCTTCATACTATCAAATCTAGTGATTACCTTTTCGGCCTTTTTGAACAATTTTTCTTGTTCAACAATCACTTCATCATCATTTATTTTGGAGATTGGAGCAGTTGGTTCAACTTGAGGTCTGATGTAAGCTCTTTTTCTCAACTTGTTCCTTGCACTTAGATCACATCGTGAGAATAACAATCCACCATCGCTTTGAGCTGGAGTGAGAAATCCTTGTTCAACTAGCTCGCTGATGGTTGGTCCTTTCTTCCTTTTCACTTCTTGAAAACCTGCAGATTTCTTGATAGGTTTATTCAAGACATTCATATCAGGAACATCCTTGGAGAAGTCATCATCAGAATCATAAGTATCAACTTCATCATCATTTGCCACCAAACAAACGAGTCCATCATCGGAATCTTCATCGCTCTTATCTGAGTCTGTTTCAATCCAAGTGTTCTGCTCATTTGCTGGTGCTTCCTCTTCAGCAACCATTCCCTTGTGACGAGTGAATTTGGGAGTGAACTTAGGAGTATGGCTGCTCTTCTTCTGCATATATTCAAATTTTGGAATTGGGCAGCTTGAAGCAAAGTGTCCTGGTTTCCTGCAATTAAAACAAACAAGGTCTTCTTTTCTTTTTAAGTCACTGCTCCTCGTGAACTTTGGAGGAGCTCTGCTGGTAGATCCTTGAAATTTGCTGGTTGAGCCGGGTCTTGAGAATTTTCTGAACTTTTGAAATTTCTTCACAAATAAAGCGAAGTCTTCATCATCCATGTCTAATAGCTCAGAGGTAGAAATTTTGGGATCGGAACTTTTCTCTTCTTGAACCGGCGCAGGCACATGCGCTTCTTCTCTATGCGCCACCATTGCTATGGATTTTGACTTTCCTTCAGTTTCACTGATTCGTTGGAGTTTGAGCTCATAAACTTTGATATTTGCATAAAGGTTCCTTAAAGTCCATACATCTAAAGTTCCGGCGTCTTCAAGAGCGCTGGATTTATGTAGGTATCTTGATCCAAAAGCTTGGAGAAAATTGACATTCAAATCTTTGTTGGAAAACTTCATGCCAAGTGAAATACATAGATTTATAATTTCATAGTAGCATTCATAAGTTTGTCTTAAGGTTTCACCGGGGAGTTGAGAGAAATTGTTGAATCTTTTTTGCACTTCATATTTCTTGTTCTCCTTACAAACAGTATCTCTTTCTATATGCTCTTCAATAGCATCCCATAGCTCATTAGCAGTAGCACAATGCATGACTTGTTGTTTCATAGCCGTGCTTAGAGTGCTTAGGAGAATGTTTCTAGCTTTGCCATCATTTGCAACTCTTCTTGTTTCTTCCTCAGTCCATTCTTCCTTTGGTTTCTTGACGGTTGGTTGAACAGCATTGGTGCGCGGATTTGGATTCACTTTCATAGGGATGTAAGGTCCATAAACCACGGTGTCATGAAGTCTTTCATCGATTGAGTTGAGATGGGTCAATATGCTGAATTTCCACACGTCAAAATGATCTTCATCAAAGACCGGAACGTGAGTGTAGTTTGCAGTTGCCATAGGTTTTGAGTTTGTCATTTAGAATCGGCACCCAAGCTGTTAAGCTTGAAAAACAAAAGTGTTTTATAAAGGTGTTTGCTCTGATACCACTTGTTGGTCCCAAAGGGCAACAAGGGTATGAAAAATAGCTAGAGGGGGGGGGGTGAATAGCTGTTTTAAAATTCTTTTCGTACCCTTGAAAAACTCAATTGCAAATGCGCACTTTATCAAATAAGTGTAATGATATGCGCCTAAGTGAGTGAGTGAAATGCACAGCGGAAGTAAGTTAAGTAAATAGGCGCAAAGGTGATAAAGGGGGCGCACACACACTCTAAGTATTTTGGCTCAAAGTGGGTGAAAAAGGAACTAAGGCAAATGATGTAACAAACACAACACAGTTCAATCAATCAATCTACAATGAATAAACAAGCAAGTAATTAGATATGATATGAACTTGTAAGGAAATAGCAAGATATGAACAAGAGCTATTTGGAGAGGTTCGATCGGTAAAATGATCTACGTCCTCTACCAAGATGGTTAGTCTTGGATTTTCTAATGAAGATCTTATTATGAGCGAGTGTTACAAATTACAACTTGTTGAGCTTATACACTAACTCAAGATCTATTTCTATGAACGAACAAATCCTAGACAAAACCAGTGTATCTCTAAAAGAAAGATCTAAGTGATCAAACTTAAAGAGGTGCGTGTGTGATTTAGTATCAAGGCTCTTTAGATCTTTGAGATTGAGAGCACAAGAATACTAAAGTGTTTTGGCTTGAAGATCTGGGCTAAGGATGAAGGTATGAAGGTGTTCTTGAGAATTCTGGAAATAACAAAGGCAATCTTCAAATCTTCAACAAATGCTTGAGAGAGAAATTCTTGAAATTCTTAGCAAAACTCAGCAACTTCAAAATGTTGAAGTTATGGGGTATTTATAGTAAAATCCCAAAAACTAGCCGTTGGAAATTCATGATGATTCTGAGCAAAGGACAAATGTGCTGTCACTCATTGAGTGGAGCACGTGTCCTTTTATAGCCGTTAGACACATAACACAATTGTGACCGTTGTGGACAGGTGTCCTCAATTTGGGAGGACACGTGTTATTTAACCATTGTTAGGATTCTTTGTTAGTACACCCACCTGATTTGATTGACCCATTCCACGTGTCTTTTTATGGACTTTAGGTTTACATGTAATGAAGTTTTACTTCAATTTTTAGACAAGTCCATTTCTAGATGTTTAGTAGTTAGGCTGAGTTATGATCGGTTTATCCTTAGCGGTTTAGTGTCCCTAAAGCCGCCGTCTTCAAACCACCAGCATGGTGTCTTAAGTCCTTCACCAAACCGCAGTTTATGTCTTTGATGAAACCGCACTTCAAGTTCATTCATGAAACCGCACATGCATCAGGTGGAACCGCCGACCAAGATATTGAAGAAGTTATTGATGTCATTTACTCCTTGAAGACAAACATTCGCTTTTCAACCGTAAATGAATGACTGGTGACTTGTCCTTAAACTTCAAGTCATGTTTCAGTTATTCTTGGAATGTCGGTTTGTCTCGCTTTTTGAAAATTTACCGTTGTACTTTTCCAACAACTAAAAGGACAATGTCAGGTAGTGATCCAACAACTTCCTGCCACAAAGCAAAAGCAAAGGACGACAGTGACAGGTCAACCAATGGGATTGTGACAGCGCATAAAACCGCCATACAATGACTCACCTCATTGTCCAACGGTCACTAATGCCTTCACTATAAATAGCCTTCATTTCTCAACAATGAAGGTTGCTGAGCTTCAAAGAGAATATCCCAAGTATTCAAGTTTGCTTTGAAGATTGAAAACCCAGATACTCATATCTTCATCATCTCCTTAGCAAACCCAGAGTTCTTCATCAAAGCTTCAAGCCTTCAAATCATCACAACTCAGCCTTGCACAGAAAGTAATCACTTTCTCATCATCACTTAGATATTTTGAGCTCTTGATTTCTTTCCACACTACACAGCCTTTTTACAAGATATTTTGTAATCTTGTAAAAACTCCTCTAAATCAATACAAGTCTAGTAGCTATTAGAAAATCCTAGGCTAATGTTAACCCCTAAACGAGGCTTAGTTATAAATACCGCAAGTGCACGGGTTATTGATAGTATAGTAATGTGCAAGTACGGGTCGATCCCACGGAGAAAACGTTACTTTAGAAAATGTTTGCTTTGATGAAAGAATAGTAAAAAGTGTGATTGGGGGGTTAAATTATTTTGTCACTGAACTAGAAATATATTGCACAATACTCTAATTTTGAATTGAAAACTCTTATGAAGAAATACTTCCTGGGATTGGGACTCAAACAATCAAATGTTCATCAAGTAATCATGCTCTTTTTAGTTTAAAGTTTCATTTTAAATCAAGGATGGTGTGCTTGGCCTACACTACTTCTCACGATCAAGCAAGTAGCGTTTGTATTCTCATACTAATTATGCCCTAACTGTTTGAGAAATCCGTTTATGTTGTCCCCGCCCTGTCACAAACGGGCATTCCGGCTTATCTCTAGCTGACCATAATTAGTAAGAATCCATTAAGTTTTCTTTATGAAAATCAGCATACTTCCACTCAAGGACATCCATAGGCCATTAATCTACTCTCGTGATTAATAGAAACCCAGTCACTTTGTATGGTTCCGTTAATCGAGATTCACCGCTAGGTCCTTCTGTCGATTAACTGGGATTCATACAAATCATGGACGTCATCATGGTTGTAGGCGTTTTAGTATAATACAAAGAGATTATTTTAAGATGAAGAGAATAGAAATAAGATGAACATGAATTAAAGTGATGAACAAATGATGCTGAGTTTCCAACCCCAAGAAAAAGGGAGGATTACTCACAAGCCATTATAAAACAAGATAAACAAGATTTAAGTAAAGCAATATAAAGATAAGAGAAGAAGAAAACTTAGTCTTGTATTGATGAAAGAAATAAGGGCTGCAAATAATTCTGTAAGAATATGTATTGCCTTTCCTCAAGAACACCTCAAAAAAAGATGTAAAATAATAATATTGTGAGACTAAATTTTACTAGAGCAATGTTACAACAATTTCTGGATCCTTCCCGGATGATAAAATCTGATGTAGAAGTCTTCTTATATAGGCTTTGGGGGTAAAGAGAGGTGACTTTTCCCGGATAACTTCTTGAAGAGGTCCCAATTGAAAAGGCACCTTTTTGCTGAAACGGGGGGTGCTCGGCCGAGTCAAGGAAGGTGCTCGGCCGAGCAAGCCTTTGAAAATTTTAACTTTGCCTTCTGATGCTCATGCTCGGCCGAGTCAAGGGAGGTGCTCGGCCGAGCACCTGCTGGAACTCTCTTATTCTTCAATTTTCTTTGTCCAGCTATTTTACTTTTTACTTGTTTGTTCTTCCTCCTTCCAAATCATGCCCAAAGCTATCATTATGCTCCACAATCCTGTATTAATCACAAAACTACACCACCAAGCATATTATCCGTGTATTGAAGTAAAATGAGATGAGTTAAGCTATATATTTACTAAATTAAAGTAAAAATATAATATTTTTGGACCTTAAATGACTATAAAATAGTCATTTATCAACTCCCCCACACTTAGATCTTGCTTGTCCTCGAGCAAGTTTAAACATTTGAAAAGAGAGGGGTGTAAATGACAATAGTAAGAAAAATAAAGAAGGTCATCAATGCTCCCTTGGAATATTGTTATATAGTACTGCCCTCATAAAATCCTTTTGTTCTAAATTTTCCGTCTCAAGAAATTTGTGAAGAAGATGTAGGATAATATTGAAAAGTAAAGAGAAAAGTTTGAATGTTAATATAACATGAATAAATTACATTGAATAAGAGCATATTGAGATAACCAATGAAGTTGTGGGACATAAGTATGAATTAAGAATTATATTCACTCTTTTAGAGTGCTTTGTGAATAAATTTTTCATGCTTGGAAATACATTTCTTTAACTATGATTTTTATTCTTTATCAAAGATATTCATAAATTGCTATGCTCTTTGAATCACAAAAATTGATGAAAGGCGGAGGATGATAGTGGAAAAAGGCTCGAGAATTGATTAATTAGACGTGGCAATTGAGTTTCTTGCTTCTAAATTGTCACACTCTATAATGATATATTCATTTAGATATTTGAGTGGACAATCAAAAGAAGATTATGTTTGATTAATTAGCCTTTTAAAAGTGGAAATGGAAAGATGAATTAAAGTGAAATTTTGTGATTCATAAGCATAACAAAAGATGAAAACCTTTGAAAAAGAGTAGAAATGAAAGTTTTTGATATGTATATACAAGAATGTTTTAAAAGTCTCACAAGTATATTGTATCCAAACTAAATGCCCACTAACTCATTAATAATGTAATGCTTCTATTCAATAGGATTTAAAAGTCTATATTAATTTTGAAAGTTTTCCATTTATAATCCAATACAATCCTAAGTTATTTTTATTAAATTTTTCAAGAAGTAAAAGTTAGAAGGAAAAAGTTTTACTTAGGCAAATGATAATAAAGATAACATTCTCATCAATGGGAGCATTGGCAATTTTTTTTTTTTTTTTTTTGTATTGAAATATCGGGAACATAGCTCTTACATTTTCTTTTTGAAAAGAAAAACATAAAAACTGCTAGAAATAATTAAACATAGTAAAAATACTAAAAACTAAAAATGAGAAAAGAAATTTAAAAAGAAAAGAAATTAAAAAGACAGATACTACCCCCCCCCCCCCCACACTTAAATGAAACATTGTCCCTAATGTTTTTTTTTTTAAAAGGAGAAATGAAAAATTGGGACAAGAATAATTAGAGGAGAGGGAGAAAAAGAGGTACCGACTAGAATGGTGGCGGTGGTGGCGGGATCCTTCTTCGTTCTGTGCCATGTTTCCTTCTAGCACTTCTCTAAGTCTTCTTAACCTTTCGTGAAAGGTTCTTTCAGGTTCCGGATCAAACTCTTCAAGTATGGTCCGGGCTCTTTTCTTATACTTCGAGAGTACCTAAAGAAGAAAAAAAATAAAAAAATTCAAAGACACAAATTCTTCGAAGGGATGTTAAATAATAAAAATAAATAAAATTAAAACTAAAGACTTAAAAACACAAAGAAAAAAAATTCAGAAAGTAAACCGTTGTCCCCGGCAACGGCGCCAAAAACTTGTTAACCCCTAAACGAGGCTTAGTTATAAATACCGCAAGTGCACGGGTTATTGATAGTATAGAATTGTGCAAGTACGGGTCGATCCCACGGAGAAAAAGTTACTTTAGAAAATGTTTGCTTTGATGAAAGAATAGTAAAAAGTGTGATTGGGGGGTTAAATTATTTTGTCACTGAACTAGAAATATATTGCATAATACTCTAATTTTGAATTGAAAACTCTTATGAAGAAATACTTCCTGGGATTGGGACTCAAACAATCAAATGTTCATCAAGTAATCATGCTCTTTTTAGTTTAAAGTTTCATTTTAAATCAAGGATGGTATACTTGGCCTACACTACTTCTCACGATCAAGCAAGTAGCGTTTGTATTCTCATACTAATTATGCCCTAACTGTTTGAGAAATCCGTTTATGTTGTCCCCGCCCTGTCACAAACGGGCATTCCGGCTTATCTCTAGCTGACCATAATTAGTAAGAATCCATTAAGTTTTCTTTATGAAAATCGGCATACTTCCACTCAAGGACATCCCTAGGCCATTAATCTACTTTCGTGATTAATAGAAACCCAGTCACTTTGTATGGTTCCGTTAATCGAGATTCACCGCTAGGTCCTTCTCTCGATTAACTAGGATTCATACAAATCATGGACGTCATCATGGTTGTAGGCATTTTAGTATAATATAAAGAGATTATTTTAAGATGAAGAGAATAGAAATAAGATGAACATGAATTAAAGTGATGAACAAATGATGCTGAGTTTCCAACCCCAAGAAAAAGGGAGGATTACCCACAAGCCATTATAAAACAAGATAAACAAGATTTAAGTAAAGCAATATAAAGATAAGAGAAGAAGAAAACTTAGTCTTGTATTGATGAAAGAAATAAGGGCTGCAAATAATTCTGTAAGAATATGTATTGCCTTTCCTCAAGAACACCTCAAAAAAGATGTAAAATAATAATATTGTGAGACTAAATTTTACTAGAGCAATGTTACAACAATTTCTGGATCCTTCCCGGATGATAAAATCTGATGTAGAAGTCTTCTTATATAGGCTTTGGGGTAAAGAGAGGTGACTTTTCCCGGATAACTTCTTGAAGAGGTCCCAATTGAAAAGGCACCTTTTTGCTGAAACGGGGGGTGCTCGGCCGAGTCAAGGAAGGTGCTCGGCCGAGCAAGCCTTTGAAAATTTTAACTTTGCCTTCTGATGCTCATGCTCGGCCGAGTCAAGGGAGGTGCTCGGCCGAGCACCTGCTGGAACTCTCTTATTCTTCAATTTTCTTTGTCCAGCTATTTTACTTTTTACTTGTTTGTTCTTCCTCCTTCCAAATCATGCCCAAAGCTATCATTATGCTCCACAATCCTGTATTAATCACAAAAATACACCACCAAGCATATTATCCGTGTATTGAAGTAAAATGAGATGAGTTAAGCTATATATTTACTAAATTAAAGTAAAAAGATAATATTTTTGGACCTTAAATGACTATAAAATAGTCATTTATCAGCTAACCACCTAGGTAGATGACGTAGTTCTTTCAAGAACGAACCTCTTCAAATTGTTTGTCTTTGATCTTTAATATCTGTCTTGTCATTTACATTTCTGTTTATGAGCTTTATTTACCTTTATGTGAAATGACTTGATAAATGATTTGCATACTTTTGTGATACTTCAGTTGTGCCTTGTCAGTTGCATCATTCCTTTTTCAACCACTTAAACCGCCCTACTCTTTATAATTCAGTTTGGCCAAAACCACAAAACTCCGCTGTGCATTTTATCTGAGCGGTTCTAGTGCTTTAAACCGCAATAGACCAAACTGATAAGTACTTGGTTGATTTTCAAGGGTATTTCGAAAAAGATTTTAAATCGCTATTCACCCCCCCCCTCTAGCGGTTCTATACCCTTGTTGCCCTTTGGGACCAACAACCATCGTTTGAATCATTGGCGCAGTTTGAATTCTCTTCAAGTCTTTGAATCTTCATTAAATCACTGAGTGTTTAAAACATACTACGTTGAGGCGCGTGAGCTAGAGAGGCGCATGAGCCAATGGGGCGCATGAGTTAATGCTAGGTGCATACTCATGCGCGCGCACCAAGGAGGCGCATGGCGCGTGGCTTGGAGGCGCATGGCGCATTGCTTGAATTCACACAGTGATTTTCTTGAATTTTGATCTTCTTGCCCTATTTCTAAGCCTATTCTATTACAATGGACAACCTAAAAAATGAAGTATAAATACTTCTTACACGTGGGTCTAAAATCCATGAAATAAAACTTAGGTGATGGATCAATCAAATCTAATCAATCCTATTACATTGAAACTGAGATATATGTGGGCATACCCAACAGAGAGGAAAGATAGGAGTGTAGAAAAAAGAAAAAAAATATCTACGAAAGGGGTTTGAACCCAAACACATTTGGATTCTTAGACAAACAACTTAACCACTATGCCACACAAGATGTCTTGTTCAAATCTGAGGCTCTTTATATAAAAATAACGTTATTTTGCATTTTTTGTCTTTTTTGGCATTGCCTGGGCAACACCAACAAGCACACTGGTGGGTCCGCCTCTGCCCACCTCCCGCAACCATTTTATTGAATATTATAATTATGTTGGTATTTTATTATTAGTTTTTATTCAATAAAAACTCGATTGCTTTGCAATTATTTATCCCTCTTTAACCTCCATTATTTCTTTATTCAAGAATTTCATTGAAATTCTTCTTGGAAATTTATATTCGTTGCAGATTAATTGATTTCGATCAATTAATAGTTACTATTCCGCTGCGTTTTACATCATAAGTGGCTCCTAAGTTGTCGCAGTAGATGACTGGTTGTTGAGTGGGTATGACATGTGACAGAGAAAACCTCCACTTGTAATAAAAACCTAGCAAGCGTACTAGTCACCGTAGTAGTAATACGCAATGCGAGGGTCGATCCACAGAGACTTGTGTATTCACAATTTGATTTTCAGCAGTGTAAGAAAGAAATAAAAATGACTGGTTTTGTTGTTTTGATTATTTCTACAAAAGCACTTAAATTAAACTAAGATAGCAATTAAACAAAATAGAATGAGTTTACCGGAATTTCAGCAATGAGAGGAAGATCTATGGATTGGATTCACATGTATTTCATTAATATGTATAACTAATTAATATCATCATTCCTTGTTGGGGATTTATTCTCTTAAGTAAGATTGAATGCTCACACATCTTCAATATAGTGTTCTTTCAATATCATATTTTCTGCAAAGGCCATATGATATTCAAAGAACTCGTTAAAATCTTAGGAATCTTAAATCTATAATTTTGATAAGAAATCACTTTACAAATCAAAATTATATTATTTCAAAAGTCGGACTTTGTATATCTCAATCAATCACTTGAAATCCTTATACACAAATTAGTTTAAGAGCCAAGCTAATCTAAACATTAGATTGTAACTAGAAAACTCTTATAAAAACACTTCTTGAAAAACCCAACAAAATGAATAACAATACTATCAATTAAAACATAATAATTCCATACATGTTACCTCCAATCCATAGAATGAGGAGATTAGCCAAGCATACACATATTCTTCTTCAACAAAGCTTCAATATTCAACATAAAACTTGAAGAAGTGAAAATATTTGGAACAATGAAAAAAACTCTTAATCTCTCTCTACAATGTTTGAAGGAAGTAAAAACTATCTATTCTAGATCTGAATCCCCTGGCTGCTGTGTGGAAGATATGTATTTATACTAGGGTCAAGCTAGGGTTACACAATGGGAACACAAGAAGAGGATATCAAGCTGTTGAAAAACTGCATTTTCCTGTCGGGTAGGCTGTGCGGCCGCCCAAAATGGGGTGTGCGACCGCACATCTTTCTGACTTGATTTGGTCATGGAATGGGTAGGAATTGGGCGACCGCATGATATGTTTTGTGCGGCCGCACAGTAGTCTGTCAGGTTGATTTTCTTCTTATTCCCGTCCTTGACTCGGTTGACGGCTGTTGACCATTGATGTTGACTCGAGCAATCACTGATCTCCACACTTTTGAGCATCCAGGCCTTTGCAAAATATCAAAATAACACTAAAAAGTGTTTTACAACATTCAAATCCTTACAAAGTTCCTTATACAAAATAGATCAACAATTACATCAATAATGTTCTAAATTATATCCAAAAGTCAATAAAACTAGCATGGGAACATAGAGATTATATATGTAAATACTACTCTATCAAATTCCCCCACGCTTAGACCATTACTCGTCCCTGAGTAATATTCCTAACCCACCTCTAAGCACCGGTCTATAAAGCGTAGCATGGAGGAAAATGACACCTATCTCCTCTATATCCCTATCAACCAAGTCAAGAAGAGAAATAAAACTCGGAGTGAAAAGAACTCCGTCCCCTTATGACTCCCAAATATGAGTAACCATGGCCCTAATCGATAGCAACACCAATAATAAACAAATAAAATCATATCCGACTAGGGCCCACACATTGAAGCTAGGGGGAACTAAAACGACCTATGCTTCCCCCACACTTATCTTTCACTTCATTCTCCCTCAAAAAAGAAATCAATGCTAGGATAGGTTCTTAACAATGATTTACCTCAAAATAAGCTCCAACGCCCCTTATAACTCCACAAAAAAATTGAGGATTTTCTATCCTATCGCCTCTAACCAACCTCCTACTCCAACATGCATCCTACCCGACTCTCCAATCCTCCCTTGGGACGCCACGCCGGTGAAAACATATAATCGCTCAATTGCTCACCTTTTGCCTAGGCGCCCTTTCGGGTTTTCACCTAGCCTCTCTTTTTCTTTTTTTTTCTTTTTTTTTTTTTTTTAACAAAAGAACTAAATACAAAAGAAAAACATAACTGATGATGAAAAGATATACCCCCCCACGCTTAAATCAAGCATTGTCCCCAATGTAGAAGCAATAAGAATGAGCTAAAGGATAGGGATACCTCCAAACATGCAACTACTGAAAAGGGGGGCGTGGTTGCCCGTTTTGGCTAGAACTGCCTCCCTGCCACTGCATCTGGTCACCAAAAGGAGGAGGTGGAGGCTCCACTCATCCCCAAATCATCTGGAGCAGCTTCCCCTGTTGAGTGGACTCTCGGGATTGCTGCGCCCTCCATGCTTGCGCAGCCTCAATCTCGGCAGCTGCCTCTGGTACATCTCCATCTGTTGCTGCTGCAGCTGTCCTAAGGTGGCCTCTTGCCTCCCACTTGATTGTCTCAACTCCCCAATGTCTAGGCGTAATCCTTTGATATCATCCTGTAAATCCTCAACCACCCCTCCCAAGTAAAAAGTGGCCTCATCAGGGTGAAACTCCCATTGTGCTTCCTCTTGCTGTGCCTGACCAGATGTCCCCTCTCCTGGCTGTATAGCAGTGTGCCCCCGAGTCAGAGATTCTATATTAATGATGGTCCCCGGAGTCAAATCCCTTGGAATCTGGGTCAAGTCCACCCCTGCCCGCCTTATCATAGCTGTTATCATAAGTGGGTAGTTGAAGTTGGAACTCCCCATGTTTCTGATGGTGTTCTGAATCTCATTTTGAATTATGAACCCGGTGTTAACGTTACCACCCTGCAGGACCACATGCATCAATGCAGCTCGTCTCCAATGCACATCATTGTAATGTGAGCTCAAAAGTATCCTCTCACATATAAACCGGTGTAGTGCGTGCATCCTCAAGTCGAGATTCCGGGCCTTAGTTACAATGCCACTCCTCATCGTGTCTGGGTCAATTTCCCCGAACGTAGGTGCAATTAAGTGCAAATTGCCTTTGACATTAGACCTCATTTCCTGCACTAGTCTCCAGTATGCACAATGCTCAATATTAGTGGTGCAATAGATATCACAGAACCGATTGATCTCCTCATCGTAATATGGGATTGTAACTCCTCTCACCCACGAAGATTCAGTATAACCCGGCACTGAAGCATTAGCATATAACTCTTTTACCAAGGAACTCACCCCATTACTAGAAGGGCGAGCCGCAAGCCTCTTCCAATTATAGTGATCAAAGATGTCATTTAAGCCCATTTTCTTAATTTGAAATTCTTTCTCAACATTAAACTGTCTATGATCAAAATCTAGGTAAAATCGTTCCGCCTCAGGAGTCACAAAACGAATTCTATCAAATGGGGGTTCAAGCAATTCATCTGGGATAGGCTCATGACGTACACCTCTGTTTGCTCTACGGGGAGGCATTGATATACCATCAACAAAAGAATGATTCTGAAAATTTGTTCTTACTTGACCGGAAAATTCGCCGGAGAAGTCGCCGGAGTTGGCCGGAATTTTTTGCCGGAGTTGAGAGAGTTGATTCTTGAGAATGCCCTCGACCTTGTGAACACCTTCCCCTTCTGTAATGACTCCAAAATCCAAACCAATTTGCTTCAAAACACCCCAATCTTCCCCAAATCACCTGATTTAATGGTGTTTTGGGTTAGAAAACTTGGAATTGATGGAGTAAATGTGGTGAGGATTATGATTTGGTAGGTTAGAATGGTGGGATTTGGTGTTTGGGTGGGTGATTTTTAGAGAGACGGGGGGTTTGGGTCGATTTTTATAGAGAGAAGGTGAAGAGGGAGTAACTGGTGTTTAAAATTTTGGGATAAATCCCGTCCATTATCCCTTTTCTGGCAAAAATTCCCGATACCCAGGTCACTGGGCGATCGCCCAAATATCCTGTGCGGTCGCCCAACCATCTGGAACGAAATACACTCTTTTTCCATATTTTTGGGCGGTCTCCCATTATATATTGTGCGGTCGCCCAACTTCCTGGAAATGTATTTTTCAGTTTAAATCTCTGGCTCGTTCTGCCTCCTTGACCCCTTAGTGCATGAATGGCTGTCTCAAATATATCTACACATCACCACAACACACACCACGAGCGTAATACTTCTAAAAACAAATAAAAATAAAAATAAAAATTCAATCTTTTGGAGGGTGACAACTATTTACACTCCCTTAGAAACCCACAAACTCGGAGAGATGCTATGGCATGACACAACAAAACAATAAATGACAATAATTAAAACATACCTAGTGGGTTGCCTCCCATAAGCGCATTTGTTTAATGTCGTTAGCCCGACTGAGACAATGCTTCTTCAATCAAAGGATTCTGGGGCAATGAGATGGATCACCTCTGCAATGTCTTCAAAACTTGGTACATTCTCAAAATATGGCTTAACCCTATGACCATTCACTTTAAAGATATCCCCATCTTTTGGATTTTTCAGCTCAACCGCTCCATGGGGAAAGACTTTCAAAACTTCATAAGGTCCCGTCCATTTGGATTTCAGCTTACCGGGAAACAATCTGAGTCAAGAGTTAAAGAGGAGTACCTTCATACCCGGCCTAATGGATTTTGGCTTGATATGCTTATCATGATACCATTTGGTATTCTCCTTATAACTTCTCGCACTCTCATATGCATCTAATCTCAGTTCTTCCAACTCATCAAGAGTTAACAACCTCTGCTCCCCTGCCAATGCTAAATCCATGTTGAGTTGCTTGATGGTCCAAAAGGCTTTATGCTCAAGATCCACCGGGAGGTGGCACGACTTCCCGAACACCAACCGGTATGGACTTACTCCAATAGGAGTTTTGTATTCAGTTCGATAGGCCCACAGTGCATCACATAGTTTCTCTGCCCAATCTTTACGGTTTGGTCTCACCGTTTTTTCGAGCACTGCCTTGATTTGCCTATTACTGAATTCTACTTGCCCGGAGGTTTGTGGATGGTATGGTGTGGCGAGCCGGTGTACAACCCCATATCTTTTGAGCAACTTGTTGAACAATCGATTGGTGAAGTGTTTGCCTTGATCACTGATAATGGTTCTGGGTACCCCAAATCTGCAAAAGAGAGTCTCACGCACAAACTTGCAAACAACGTTAGCATCGTTAGTACGGGTAGGAATGGATTCCACCCATTTGGAGACATAATCTACAGCCACAAGAATGTACATATATCCTAGGGACGGAGGGAAAGGTCCCATGAAGTCAACACCCCAAACATCAAAAATATCAACAACTAAATTGTTCATTAGGGGCATTTCATCTTTCTTGGTGATCCCTCCCATCCTTTGACATCTATCACATTGTACACAATATTGGTGAGCATATTTGAACAAACTAGGCCAATAAAATCCAGATTGAAGGACCTTCCGGGCGGTCTTTTGACCACTAAAATGTCCACCACATTGCATCTCATGACAAAAATCTAACACACTCTTTTGTTCATGCTCTGGCACACACCTTTTTACTGTTTTATCTGGGCAAATTTTAAACAAGTAAGGGTCATCCCAAATATAGTTCTTCACATCAGAGAGAAATTTACGCTTAGCATGTGAGTCAATTCCAAGAGGTAAAGTGTTAGAAACAAGGTAATTGGCAAAATCCGCATACCATGGTTCGTGCACATGAACCGCGAACAGTTGTTCATCAGGAAAGAATTCATTAATTGGAATCAACTCATCATGGGAATTCATAAACGTAAAATCCTCTAATCTAGAGAGATGATCAGCAACTACATTTTCAGACCCTTTCTTGTCTCTTATTTCCAAATCAAATTCTTGCAACAGTAACATCCACCTAAGCAATCTTGGTTTAGCATCTTTCTTATTTAACAGATATTTCAAGGCGAAGTGGTCAGAGTAGATAATTACCTTAGATCCAAGCAAGTATGAACGAAATTTTCCAAGTGCAAAAACCACAGCTAAAAACTCTTTTTCAGTGGTAGTGTAATTTAACTGTGCATCATTAAGAGTTCTACTTGCATATTGGATGACATGGGGTAATTTATCTACTCTTTGACCCAAAACCGCTCCTATGGCAAAGTCAGAAGCATCACACATGATTTCAAACGGTAATGACCAATCAGGACTTGACAAAATAGGAGCACAAGTCAACTTCTTTTCCAATTCATTAAAAGCCTCCAAACATTCTTTATCAAAAATGAACTCAGTATCTTTTGCAAGCAAGTTACACAATGGTTTACAAATTTTTGAGAAATCTTTGATAAATTTCCTATAAAAACCTGCATGCCTAAGAAAACTATGAACACCTTTAACCAAGATTGGAGGAGGTAATTTAGAAATGACTTTAATTTTTGCCTTGTCTACCTCTATACCCAGACTAGATACAAGATGACCTAAAACAATACCATGACTCACAAGAAAGTGACTCATTTCCCAACTCAAGGTTAAGTCGGTCTCACAACAACGTTTAAGCACAAAAGCCAAGTTCTTGAGACACTGGTCAAAACTATCCCCGAACACAGAAAAATCATCCATAAACACTTCCACCCCCTTTTCAATCATGTCGGAGAAAATAGATAGCATACACTTTTGAAAAGTCGTGGGTGCATTGAATAAACCAAACGGCATTCTCCTATATGCAAAAGTGCCAAAGGGACAAGTGAAGGTAGTTTTGGATTGATCCTCTTTAGCAATGGGAATCTGATTGTATCCCGAGAACCCATCCAAGAAACAATACTAGGCGTGGACTGCTAATCTCTCAAGGATTTGGTCAATGAAAGGTAAAGGGAAGTGGTCCCTATTAGTAGCCGCATTTAATTTCCTCAAATCCAAACACATCCTATGACCAGTGACTTCGCTCGTGGGCACTAAATCATTCCTCTCATTTGGGACAACAGTAATACCTGATTTCTTGGGTACCACTTGAACAGGACTAACCCACTCACTATCCTCGACCGGGTAAATAATACCAGTATCAAGTAATTTGAGCACCTCTTTCCTCACAACCTCCTGCATGTGGAGATTTAGTCTCCTTTGCCTTTCTCTAGAGGTTTTAGCATCCTCTTCAAGATTTATGCGGTATTGGCAAATGGTAGGACTAATCCCCCTAATATCTGCTAAATTCCAACCTATAGCACCCTTGTGCTCACACAACACTTTGATCAACCTCGCCTCTTGTTCTTGAGTTAGATCTGAGGCAATGATCACAGGAAAAGTTTCACATTCCCCTAAGAACGCATATTTTAAAGTTTGGGGAAGTGGTTTCAACTCAAGAATGGGGGGATTAAGAATGGACGGAGCCAACTTCTTGTTAAAGTGGCCTAGGGGGTGAAACGGGCCATCATCATGATGGTGTTCATCGGCCTTATCCGCAATAGCCATCACAGGAACATCTGTATTATCCCTAGAATTCTCACCGCCCCCCGACTCAAACTCACAATTTTTATTTTTCACCTCATCCCATAACTGCTCATGAACATATTCATCAATATCATCTATATAACAACATGAATCATCAAAAATTTGTGGTTCTTTCATGACATAAAAACTGAGATTTCTGCCTTTTCATCGAGAACATGCATGGTCAATTTCCCATTTTTGACATTGATGTTGGTGTCCGTAGTTGCCATGAAAGGACGCCCAAGTAGAATGGGTGGTTCACGACTCCTGTTAACACCTTGTTCCATGTCAATCACAACAAAATCAACCGGGATGATGAGCTTCTCCACTTGGACAAGAATGTCCTCCACAACTCCCATAGGGCGTTTGACCGAGTGATCGGCTAACTGAAGGGTCATTGTGGTAGGTTTTAGCTCACCCAATCCCAATTGTTTATATATAGAAAAAGGCATCAAATTAATGCTAGCGCCCAGATCCAACATCGCCTTTACCGACTTAGAATCCCCCAAAGTGATTTTAATGTTAAAACTACCGGGATCCTTAAGTTTTGGTGGAAGGTGGGGTTGAAGCACGGCACTCACATTCTCAGACATGATCACATTCTCACCTCTTCCCATCCTTGGTTTCCGGGTATTAAGATCTTTGAAAAACTTGGCATAAGATGGAATATTTTTGATGACATCCAACAATGGTAAATTGATGTTTACTTTTGAAAACATGTCATAAATTTCAGAGAATTTTTTTTCCATCTTTTGCCTCATATATCGACCCGGAAAAGGCATGGGCGGTACATATGGCTTGGGCGTTAGAGATGTTTCATTTTGCTTGTCTCCCAAGTCATTAGTACCATTTTCCTTCAAAATTTTCAGACTTTTCCTCAACATTATTATTAGAAGAAGTGGAGGGAATACTTACCTCCTCACCGATGACCTTACCATTTCTCAGTGTGATGATTGCTTTGGCTGAGTGATCCCCTTGGCTAGGGAAGGTTCCCGGTTTGGTAGCTCGCAACACTTCCGCCATTTGACTCACCTGGGTCTCAAGCTTGTTGTTGGCAGCTTCATTGTTCTTCCTTTCTTGCATCATTTCCAACCTCATCTGCTCCAAGATTATTTCGACGGAAGGTTTTGGAGGTTGTTGTGCTTGATGTTGTGGTTGTGGTTGTTGTTGCACCGGGTGGAGTGGTTGATTGTTACTCCATGAAAGATTTGGGTGATGCCTCCACCCTGGATTGTATGTGTTGGAGTATGGATTGTTGTATGGTTGCCTTGGTTGAAATCCATTTGCTGCTTGTGCCTGTTCAGAAAATTCAGAAAATTGTGCACTAGATGGACAAGCATTAGTAGCATGAGAATTTAAACCACAAGTAGTACAAACTTCTTGAACTTTGTTAGAAATGAGAGGTGAAACAAGATTTGTGAATGTAGAAATTTGGTTAGACATATGGATAAGAGCATTTTCCAATTTATCTACCTTCTCGTTAGATTGAACTTCATAAATTCCCTTTTGATTTCCTCTCACTCCTCTCTGCTGAGAATTTGCACCTAACATCTCAAAAATGTCCCTAGCTTCTTCCGGAGTTTTCTCACCTATTGACCCTCCCGCAGCATTATCAACAGTGTTTTGATACAAATGACTTAACCCATCATAAAATGCTTGATTCAAATGTGGAAGGGAAAAGTCATGGTGAGGGCATTAAACTAAAAGCATTTTAAAACGATCCCATGTTTCGTGAAATGCCTCACCAGGTTCTTGTTGAAAACCTATAATTTTCTTTCTTAATGCTGATAATGAGGGATGAGAATAATATCTCTGAAAGAAAGCTTGGTACATCTTTTCCCATGTGTCTATGCTATTGGGAGGCAAAGTCATGAACCACGTTTGAGCTGCACCCTTAATACAAAGAGGAAAACAACGCAACTTTAACTGGTCCTCCGTGATACCAGCAGTGATAGGGAATGTTTGCACATTGGCTAGGTTTTCAAGGATGAAATTAAGCGGGTCCTCATTAGTTAAACCATGGAAAGTAGGCAACAAATTAAAGTATTGCCCTTTAAGCTCATATCCTTTTGCCGCGGCCGGCAAATTAATACATGAAGATGCATCATCGATTTTAGGACGGAAAAAATCCTTCATATGACGAACCTCACCCATGTTTAAGTTTACTTCTACCTCGGTGGTGGAAGTTTCGGTACCACTTAGATCTTCTTCTGTCCCGGTGACAGAAGTCTCAGATTCAGATTCAAATAAATTGAAAAAGAGGGTATTTTCCTCGAGATTATCTATTTCTTCGTTCAACGGAACCAACTGGGGGTTCAGTGAACGTCGACCAAACATACGCTATTGAAAATTGAACTGTGAAATACAGAACAAGTCCCCAGCAGCGGCGCCAAAAACTTGACAGAGAAAACCTCCACTTGTAATAAAAACCTAGCAAGCATACTGGTCACCGTAGTAGTAATACAGAATGCGAGGGTCGATCCACAGAGACTTGTGTATTCACAATTTGATTTTCAGCAGTGTAAGAAAGAAATAAAAATGACTGGTTTTGTTGTTTTGATTATTTCTACAAAAGCACTTAAATTAAACTAAGATAGCAATTAAACAAAATAGAATGAGTTTACCGGAATTGCAGCAATGAGAGGAAGATCTATGGATTGGATTCACATGTATTTCATTTATATGTATAACTAATTAATATCATCATTCCTTGTTGGGGATTTATTCTCTTAAGTAAGATTGAATGCTCACACATCTTCAATATAGTGTTCTTTCAATATCATATTTTCTGCAAAGGCCATATGATATTCAAAG
The DNA here is from genome assembly GCA_026119855.1 of Campanula takesimana. Classification (NCBI taxonomy): domain Eukaryota; kingdom Viridiplantae; phylum Streptophyta; class Magnoliopsida; order Asterales; family Campanulaceae; genus Campanula; species Campanula takesimana. The sequence goes on along the minus strand of JAOWBW010000424.1, from coordinate 394,629 downwards.
AACTCATTAAAATCTTAAGAATCTTAAATCTATAATTTTGATAAGAAATCACTTTACAAATCAAAATTATATTATTTCAAAAGTCGTACTTTGTATATCTCAATCAATCACTTGAAATCCTTATACACAAATTAGTTTAAGAGCCAAGCTAATGTAAACATTAGATTGTAACTAGAAAACTCTTATAAAAACACTTCTTGAAAAACCCAACAAAATGAATAACAATACTATCAATTAAAACATAATAATTCCATACATGTTACCTCCAATCCATAGAATGAGGAGATTAGCCAAGCATACACATATTCTTCTTCAACAAAGCTTCAATATTCAACATAAAACTTGAAGAAGTGAAAATATTTGGAACAATGAAAAAAACTCTTAATCTCTCTCTACAATGTTTGAAGGAAGTAAAAACTATCTATTCTAGATCTGAATCCCCTGGCTGCTGTGTGGAAGATATGTATTTATACTAGGGTCAAGCTAGGGTTACACAATGGGAACACAAGAAGAGGATATCAAGCTGTTGAAAAACTGCATTTTCCTGTCGGGTAGGCTGTGCGGCCGCCCAAGATGGGGTGTGCGACCGCACATCTTTCTGACTTGATTTGGTCATGGAATGGGTAGGAATTGGGCGACCGCACGATATGTTTTGTGCGGCCGCACAGTAGTCTGTCAGGTTGATTTTCTTCTTATTCCCGTCCTTGACTCGGTTGACCGCTGTTGACCATTGATGTTGACTCGAGCAATCACTGATCTCCACACTTTTGAGCATCCAGGACTTTGCAAAATATCAAAATAACACTAAAAAGTGTTTTACAACATTCAAATCCTTACAAAGTTCCTTATACAAAATAGATCAACATTTACATCAATAATGTTCTAAATTATATCCAAAAGTCAATAAAACTAGCACGGGAACATAGACATTATATATGTAAATACTACTCTATCAACATGAAGTTCACATAACAGATTTTGAAGCCATAAGACCTCCGCACAAGTGGAAGCAACTGCTCTATACTCAGCCTCTGTGGATGATCAAGCAATTGTACGCTGTTTCTTCGAGCTCCATGCAAGAAGATTAAACCCAAGGTAAACCAAATAGCCGGTAGTGGAAACATAATCCAACTTATCACCGGCCCAGTCTGCATCAGTAAAAGCATGTAAAATATTTGGAGAAGATTTGCGGAGCAGTAATCCATACGAACTAGTACCAGCCAGATAACACAATATGCGTTTAAGAACACCCCAATGAATGTCTGTCGGATGTTGCATGAACTGAGCAAGCCGATTGACTGCAAACGAAATATCACATCGAGTAGGCGAAAGATACTGTAAGGATCCCACTAATTGTCGATACTCGGATGGATTGGAGAGTGGTGTCCCAGAGTTGGCTGTGAGATATGGATCCGGGACTAGAGGAGTGGGAATTGCTTTAGAATCGGCCATGTTGTATTTATGAAGCAAATCCATGATGTAATTATGTTGACTTAAGAACAATCCCGTCTTTGTGAGGTAGGACTTCCAAACCCAGAAAATAATTGATTGAACCCAAGTCCTTGAGAGAAAACCTTGCTGCAAAGGACTTAATAAAGGATTCCATTAAATCAGACGAAGAGCCAGTAACTATAATATCATCAATATAAACTAACATCACTAGAAACCCCTCGGACCGTGAGTGCTTTTGTAAGAGCATCCGCAAGCTGGTCATCCCCTAAGATATGAGTCACACTAAGTTTATTTCACTGAACCTGTTCGCGTACAAAGTGATAATCAAGAGCAATGTGCTTCATCCGAGAGTGAAACCGGGGGTTGGCAGCGACGTAAGTGGCTCCTAAGTTGTCGTAGTAAATGACTGGTTGTTGAGTGGGTATGACATGAAGTTCACATAACAGATTTTGAAGCCATAAGACCCCCGCACAAGTGGCAGCAACTGCTCTATACTCAGCCTCTGTGGATGATCAAGCAATTGTATGCTGTTTCTTCGAGCTCCATGCAAGAAGATTAAACCCAAGGTAAACCAAATAGCCGGTAGTGGAAACATAATCCAACTTATCACCGGCCCAGTCTGCATCAGTAAAAGCATGTAAAGTATCTGGAGAATATTTGCGGAGCAGTAATCCATACGAACTAGTACTAGCCAAATAACGCAATATGCGTTTAAGAACACCCCAATGAATGTCTGTCGGATGTTGCATGAACTGAGCAAGCCGATTGACTGCAAACGAAATATCACATCGAGTAAGCGAAAGATACTGTAAGGAGCCCACTAATTGTCGATACTCAGATGGATTGGAGAGCGGTGTCCCAGAGTTGGCTGTGAGATATGGATCCGGGACTAGAGGAGTGGGAATTGCTTTAGAATCGGCAATGTTGTATTTATGAAGCAAATCCATGATGTACTTATGTTGACTTAAGAATAATTCGTCTTTGTGAGGTAGGACTTCCACACCCAGAAAATAATTGATTGAACCCAAGTCCTTGAGAGAAAACCTTGCTGCAAAGGACTTAATAAAGGATTCCATTAAATCAGACGAAGAGCCAGTAACTATAATATCATCAACATAAACTAACATCACTAGAAACCCCTCGGACTGTGAGCAAGTGAACAGAGAAGAACCAGACTTAGAATTTTGAAAACCGACTGAGATAAGATACTGTTTTAATTATGTATACCATGCACGAGGAGCCTGTTTGAGACCATAGATTTCTTGACGAAGTTTGCACACATGAGTCGGGTTATGAGGATCAACAAAACCAGGAGGTTGAACCTTGTACACGTCCTCCGATAATGAGCCTTGTAAGAAAGCATTATTAATATCTACCTGTCGTAAGGGCCAACCACGTGTCACAGCAAGGGACAGAACAGTGCGAATAGTAGCAGGTTTGACCATGGGACTAAACGTCTCGGAGTAATCAATACCCGCTCTCTGAAGAAAGCCTTTTGCAACAAGTCTGGCTTTATGACGCTCAACTGTGCCGTCCGGATTATATTTAGTCCAAAAAAATCCATTTGCAGCAGATAGGGGATTGGTGGGGGATAGGTGGAACAAGATCCCACGTATGATTGGCCACCAATGCATCATATTTAGAATCTAGTATTGATAAAGAATGGAAAAATATAAATTTATTTTTTTATTTTTTATTTTGGTTAAATTAAAATACAATTATAAGTGAAGAAATTTATATAAAAACATTTATTTATGAAAAATATCTAAACCACTCATTGGTGGACATGTGTCCCACTAAGCTGGGCCACCAAGAAATCGGCTCGCGGAAATAATCGACAATCGGGCTTGGTTTTTTTTTTCCCCTGAGTTGTTTGCCTTATGCGGACGACCTCCGCAGAGTCGATAAACCAGGTCTAATGTCCATAGTTATAAATACCGTCTCGGACAGCGTACTGGTTTTGCCATTGGGATGAGACATACCGGTACCAGAACTCACCGGTGTACCATACCGGATTTACCGCATTTTTTAGTAATTTTTAGATAATTATATACTCCCTCCGTCCCAGCAGAAGTGTCACTTATTTCCCTTTTGGTCTGTTCCAGCACAAGTGTCACTACCCAAAATGGCAAACTTTTAATACTTTTATATTCAACCAACCCCACTATTTAATCTCACTCATTCTCTCTCTTCATTTTCCACCACTCATTTTATTCAACCAACACTACTATTTACCCAACTCATTCCCTCTCTTCATTTTCTACCACACATCTACTACCTTTTCTTAATCTCCGTGTCCCAAAAGTTGGTGACACTTCTGCTGGGACGGATGTAGTATATAACATATGTTCAACAAAAACTTACAGAAGCTTGTATTTTTTCATCAAACTATACCAATATTAGCATAAGTTTAGTCTAGATTGCTTACAAATTACCGTTCTGCAGCTTCAATTTCTTGGACTACACATGCTGCTTTGTTCCTGTTTAGCGACTTGACGAACTTGAAAGTTTTATTGTGTTGAATGGATGTTGATTAATCGTTAAGTATAAATCTAGGGCACAGTTTTAAAAAAATAAAATAAAAAAAAAACTCAAGTTTGAATATATTTTTATTAGGTCAGATAATTAAAAATTGGTTTAAAAGTCTTTCTTTTTGCGCACCGACTGGCACAACCATCTCGGCTGGTTCGGAGCGGTTTGGACGGTACATGACGGTACAAAAACTGAGACGGAATTATACCTGTACCGCACCTGTTTTTTAACTGAGACGGGACGTATCGACCGGTACGGGACGAGATTTATAACTATGCATATGTCATGTAACCACTTAGAAACAGTCCAAATTCCTTGGATGCCAATTTCTTTTTGTGGGTGTCATTTCTTTAAGACAAATTCTCAAATGCGGCAGGGCAACATTGGTGCGGCGGGTCGAACCCGCCCGACCCGATCTAGATCTACTGATGGATAAAATTTCCATCTAATTAAAATACCTAGCAAATTTACTAGTTACCGCTGTAGTAGTATGCACAAGCAAGTGTCGAATCTACAGAGACTTGAAGGATTATCAAGAATGCAATTAAAACAGAAAAGTAAATAGTGAGGATTGGTTTTTGATTAATTTGACTAAAGTAATAACTAAAATTAAACTAATAAAACAAATAAAATCAAGATTACCGAATAGATTTACGAATTGGGTTCACAAATACTTTCACTCTATGCTATGCGCATCATAACAAGATCAATCTTATTCTTGGGTTCGTTCATTTTAGTAAGAATTGGGACGGTTCGGTTGCCGGATTGCAATCCTATTATATCCTTTATGTTAATACTTTCCGCTAGGTCTATACAACATGCAAGAAATTCATGAAACACTCAAGAACACATGAACCTAAATCTTTTTGACTTCCGCTAGGTACTCAATTGAATTTAATCATCAAAACAATGGTCAACGTATTATCACCCATGTTAGTGCAACAATAAATACCCAATAATTCTTAAGCCAATTTATATCTTAACATATAATTGAAATTAAAGAATTTAGCATGAAGAATATTTTAATGAACAAGAATTAAATCGAATGGAAGAATTAAATCTATAGCATAGAGAACTAGTATTTGTTACCACCAATCCATGAATCTAAGAACTTAGCTACTCATAAAATCAAGAACAATAAATTTAAAGAATATCAAAACCTGAATTAAATTGATGAATCATTGATTACAATCCTTGAATCTTGAATAAAACATGCATAAAGAATCCCCAATTAAAGTGGCTTGAAGTCTAATATTTATACTAGGAAGAAACTATGGTGAGAATTAGGAAAATAAGACCAAATCCTGTATTAGAGTGGAGTCCGAAAAAGCTGGTGCGGAGGAGTGGGCGGCTGCCCATAAGGAGAGTGGGCGGTTGCCCAAAGTGTCAGTCCCTTTGCCCGCGTGTGGATGCTTGAGTGGGCGGCTGACCAAGGTGCTTGACTTGCATTTTACGCGCAATCTTCCAAAATCCATAACTTCTTCATATGAACTCCGTTTTAGATGTGCAAACTATAGTTGGAAAGCTCTTTTCGAATACTATCAAATGGACTTGATTTCTCAGAGGTCACATCTTTTTATCTTTATTTTCTGGTTCGTTCTTTATCCTTCCTTTTCACATTTTAACACCCATTAATCCATACATTCTTCCGCTTTTTCCCTATACTCATAAACACTCAAAAAACCATCAAAACAGCCAAGGTTGAGCATCTAATAAGTCATAGAAGTATATGATTTGAATGGGTAAAAACACATCCATCATCTACTTACCCACCCACCCATTTTCCAACCAACCAATCATTTTGCGAGATGTGGCGCTGTGAGCCACACGCTGGTGCGCCCAGCCGCGCGCTAATGTTATATCTTGAGATTTAAAGTAAAAAAAAATCGAAAACACCATTGTGTTCGTTTCGACGAGACAAATCAAACTAGATAGGTCATGATATGTTTTTTTTTTTTTTTTTTTTTTTTTTTTTAAAGCATACTTTAACACACAAAAAAATTGAGCTGCTCGTCACCTGAGATGTAACAATCTATTCTAATAAAAATAACAGTTTCATCTTCTGTAACACTTTTTACTGTCAAATGTTACAGCAGTTTTGCAAGAAAGTTTAAATAGTTTTGACAGTTTTTATGGTTGAAAAAAGTAATATTAAAGTGTAACAGAGTGCATATATGATTATAATTTCATATATAGATGAATGCAACATTTTAATTTAATAAATGTTACTTTTTTCTTTATAAAAAGAGTAAAAATTCATGTATATATTCGGGTTTGCATCTCAATTGTTACTTTCTCAATAAAAATTGTTACATTTCCGATATAATATTACATTTAAGAATATAAACTGTTACAATTGAGAAAAAAAATGTTATATTCATTTATTATAAAATGTAACATTAGTTTAGTTTTGTTAATGTTATGTTATATTTTGAAAAAAAAAAATGTTATATTTGATAAAAAGAGTGTTACATTCATTTATTATAAAATGTGACATTAGTTTAGTTGTCAATCTTATGTTATCTTTAATCTATTGCAGCAAAATTATGGTACATTTTGAAAAAATAAATGTGTTACATTAGAAAAAAAAGTGTTACATTTCGTTATAAAAAATGTTACTTTTGTTGACGAGCAAAAAATGGCGAGGAAAAAAAAGTTTGGGGGGGGGGGGGAATAAAATAAAATTAAACGGCTCAGCCCCGTGCGACGGCGAGACCAACCCTTTCTTTAATGAGCGATTCTCCTGTACACCCGCCGCATGGCGTGCGGCGGGCTTTCCAATTTTTTTTTTTTTTTTTGTACCATCCCAACTTTTTTTCCTTCAACAAAAGTAACACTTTTATAACAAAATGTAACACTTTTTTTTTATTCAAATGTAACACTTGTTTTAAAAAAAAATGTACCACAATTTTGCTTCAATAGATAAAAGGTAACATAAAGATTGACAACTAAACTAATGTAACACTTTTTAGAAAAAGAATGTAACACTCATTGTTTCAAATGTAACAATTTTTCTCTCTCAAAATTAACATAGGATTCACAACTAAAACTAATGTTACATTTTATAAAAAATGAATGGAACATTTTTTTCTCAATTGTAACAGTTTATATTCTTAAATGTAACATTATATATGATATGTAACAATTTTTTATTAAGAAAGTAACAATTGAAATGCAAACCCATTTTTTTTTTGTAAAACTGCTATTACCTTTAACAGTAGAAAGTGTTACTTTTTGAATATGAAAGTGTTACTTTTATCAAAACAGAGTGTTACATTTTAGCTGATGAGCAACTCAAACTTTTTGTGTGTAAAAAATATGTTTTTTTTTTTTTTAAAAAATCAAACCATATCATGACCTATGTAGTTTTATTCGTCTCGTCGAGATGAACACAACGGTATTTTTAAATATTTTTTCCGACTTATAAAACTCAAGATATAGCATTTTAAAGGTTTTGGAGATTTTTTTTTTTTAACCGCTGGACAAATGGATGGATCAGTTTTAAGAAGAACCGCTGGGTAATAACGATGGATAACGCCTTGGACCGCTGGACAACGCCTTGGACCGCTGGACAACGCCTTGGACCGCTGGACAAAAAGCGTTTGAGTGGGTTGACCCACGTGTTTGGCCCGTTGCACCATGTGCAACGGTTGTATATAAGAATTTGTCATCTTTAATACGGCCTCCAATCCCGTTCCCGATTTATGGTTTTTTTTTTTTTTCTTTTAGTCTGTCTCAATTTAAAGTTTTTTACTTTACTTTATTACATAAAATAGATAATGAGAATTACTTTTATCATTTTCACAACAAAAATTCTCTACTAATTTTTTATCTGTTACTTTATTTTCCATGCTGACAATTTTAGATACATTTACAAGATTGAATCAACAGCTTTTAAATGATCAATCCGCAATGGCATTAAGAACAACTCAAGTATTCATCGAATAATACTCTCCCTGTCTCGGAAAAATATGCTCATTCAACTTTCAAGTATTCATTGAATAATACTCTCTCCACCTCGAAAAGATAGGTTCATTCAACTTTTGATGCTCAAAACAAAACAAGTGAACTTTGATAAAAAAAATTGTTGAAATTCCAAAATTTATTACTCCCGCTGGTCCAAAATAACTGTCGCTTTTGGTCAATCAGATGTAACTTTGACCAATAATTTAAATAAAAAATAACGATGCTAATAAAAATCTAAAATTTGTCATTGTATTATAATTAATAATACTTTTAATAACAATTTTTAGATTTTTATTAGGATCATTATTTTTGGTTTAAATTTATGGGTCAAACTTACATCTGTTTGATGAAAAGTGACAGTTATTTTGGACCAGAGGGAGTATTGATGAATCATCAAGTGATTTATCACTAACAATTTACAAAATTTCATTGGGGCGATTATTTAGTCAAAGTTCACTTGTATTGATCACCAAAAGTGAAATGTGACTATCTTTCCGGGATGGAAGGAATAATTTGATTGAAATGCCAGGGGTTTGTTGTAAACCTAATCATATATAAGTTGCGCGGAATGTATAAACGAAATACAAACTTGCCACCGGAAACTGTAGATGATCCAAAAAAAGGCGTAAAGAATAGTTACTATATGAGCGAGTGTGAGCTGTTTTTGACCAAAGACACGATGACAGCCACATCATCAAGCTTCCCACCGGTGAATCCTATATATCCAGCTGCCTTAGCTGCATCTGCAAATGGACTTCTTGCACTACCAGATTTCCCACCTTCTTGTGCTCTTGTTGCAAGCACTTGGGCAATTTCCTTTTGCAAAATTACAAGTTAGAAAGTAGATGAAAAATGGACATTCATTTTGGGATGGAGGGAGTAGAATATATATAATGGGCGAGTAGATAAAGACGGGCACCTCGGGTTTCATTGAAGCTTGTAATGACTTTGAGACAATTGACGCTATTTCTTGCTCATAAAGATTGTCGAAAAGTCCATCGGTTGCAGTGATAATCGCATCTCCTTCATCCAAATCAATTACATACTCCTGCAATAACATAAACTTTTAGCTTCCTTAAACAGTTTTTTCTCTACAAAAATAAAAAATAATAACATGTTTGATCTGATACAGCATATATATAGTTATACCTCCAAAAATCGTGACGGATTGTCGCCTCTTTGAATATGCACTGGAAAGTTAAATTCATGAAACATAGGAGCAGACTTCTTGTAGACAGCACCGTGTCTTATTATTATAAATCCTGTGTCCCCAATATTAACCACACGCAGAGCCTGTTGATCTTTAGAATTCAGATTCCCTCACGGCTGACTAATAATTTTATGTCCGTTTCAACTTAAACCAATATTAACCACACGCAGAGCCTGTTGATATATATTACTATGTTTAATCATAAAAAGGAAAATTGGTATACCTGTCCATCAAAGTAAGCAACCAAAACAGTTGAGGAACCTGAAGACTGCGTCTCCTCGACACTTCTGGAAAGAAGTTCAATGGGGTTAACCATTGCAGCACTACCATTTTCTGATACAATAATATCACAGTTCTTCATGAGCTCGTGGGCATAAACCCCTCGATCAATACCTGAATACGTGAATAAAAGATTTATTAGTGAGTTAGAATTACTTTCCACTTTAGAATAGTATTATCTCTTTCCTTAATCAGAATTACTTTCCGCTTTAGAGTTATTATTGAGTTTCAATTTCCTTGTACTTATTAATATCAAAGAAATCAACGACAAAATTATTTCTCTTAAGTAATTACTTTTAAATGTTTTAAGGCCTAAGGAGATAAGATGGAGAATAATCACAATAGAATACCTTCAAGTGTCCACTGGCTGATGCCATCGGCAACCCCTAGCCAGTTACTGCAAGACAAAAAGTATGCATCCTCTCCACCTGTCAATGCCTGGATTTATTATTTCTAAAATTACTTATCCGTAGTGTTTTACGCCGAAAGACTAAAATAAACTCGAAAAACGCTACTTGGGATTGGGATTGGGAAAAGGTTACTAAAACTTTTATTGATCTCCATCATCTCAAGATAAGAAATTCACAATTGCTGCTTGCTTTTTATTCTATCCCATATGCTTTTGTGTGTTCCAGAAACATGTTGAATTACTTGAGTTACTAACTGACTCAACTGAAGTGTCCTTATATATAAATTCTACTACCTTTGTCCCAAAATGAATGTCGTAATTACTCTTCATCAAGAGCAATTTCGGAAATTCATGTTGGGACGGAGGGATCAATCTTTTGAAATGGGTCAAAGCATGATATGTAACGCTGAGAAACTCTAGATAAATTGCGAACAGTAAAATCCACAGTACCATAAATTACCTTAGAGGGATGTGTCAATGCAGCTGCACCCGAGGACAACAGAAATGCTGTAGTAGGGATCTCCCTGCAAGATCATGTACACTGAGAAAATTAGATGTAGCCAAAACTCTGTAAATGGTGTTAGGATATTCCACTCACTGAACCCATCGTACATAACTAAGGAAAAAGCAATGCTCCCTCCGTCCCATTTATATAGGCCATATTTGACATTAATGTTTGGTCAAAGTTCACTTGAGTTGACCAAAAAGTCAAATATGGCCAATCTAAACAGGACGGAGGGAGTATATCCTAAAATTTTCAGTCAACACATCAGCACAGAGAACAATTCTCTACAAGCGCCATTCCCACCTAGGCATGATTGTATAACATAAGAAGAAAAATCAAGGGACAAGAATGATGAAATCATCAGAAAATTCAGTATGATATTCTTCTCTTACTTTATTTTTTCTTCATATAAATGGATGCTTTTGGGAAAGGAAGGGACACTCATAATACCTTTTTACATCAGTTTCAGCTAATAATTCCATCTGTATCACCTCAGCGATTTGTACTTCTGAGAGTTCATTTCTCTGTTCCTCCACTTCAGTCGTTTCTGCTCCCACTAAGGAGTTCAGGAAATCTTGATCTCGCTACAGAAACAAATCACAAGAAACAATCAGTAGTCAAATGGGAAGGGATCTGACTCAAAATTTCAAAAGCAAACTAATATTCCCGCTTTTCGAATTTTATAGGTTACATAGTAAGCAACATAAAAAATCTAATGGACTGAAATGGAATTCATTAAGGGAAACATGTGTTTCATCAGCGATCGTAAGAAACGTAAGATCTGGCACGTATACATGTGGAAATATACAAAAATAACTTTCATGGCATCGACCAGGTGGTTGTTTAAGGACTTAGTCGTTTCATGAACGCCTAGCGCCTAGGCGGGGCGTAGGCGGCCTAGACGGGTGTCTTTTAGAACACTGGTACATACGACAAAACAAGCACACTCAGCATACACGTAGATGGAGACGCGCCTCAGTTTAAAATTTCAAAAGAAGACAGCTGTCATCCTTCTAGAAGAAGTTTGAATTTTGTCCTCTTGCTCACCGTAAAAGTCAAAGTGTGACTATCTTTTGGGGACGAAAAGGAGGAGTGTGATGTTTAGCTTTCCGAGTAAAGAAAGATGCACCGAGATTAGGCATTGATTAGAAAGGGGAAAAAAGAATGGGAGATTAGCTTCATAATCTTGCAAATTGCTAAGAAAATGAAACTTCCAAGGAAAAGAAATGAGCAAAGGAAACCTTCCCAAATATCCTCCAAAACCAGATTCGAGCAACATTACCCACTTCAAATCAAGGAAACATAGAGAGAGGATAAAAGGGATCACCCTGCCTATGAATTTCCAATCTTTGTTGACCATTAATGAGGACAGAGAACGGTCGACTCAACTGAAGTTTGACCATAAATTAAAAAAAAATCATTTATCACTATGCAATTAAAAAATTATCGTTGTTTCACCTTAGAAATACTATCAACAACAATTTTTAGAATTTCATACAGATGATTGGATATTCATTAAGTTATGGTCAAAGTTCAGTTGAGTTGACCATGAAAGTCAAAGGGAGACTATCTTTCAGGGATTGAGGGATTATTAGAGTTTATGATATCAGGAACCTTGATATACGGAATATAGATGAACATGAAAATGGTGGGGACGGGATTGAAGCTCATTATCGGATGAATAATCAACGGTGTAATATACAAAGATGAGTGAATAAAACTAACCAGCAATGGACTTTCGACATCATCAGCTTCAGAAAATACCTCAAATGCATCATGGCCAACTCCATCATCAAGAACCGTTTCAGCTTCTAAGCCTTGGACCAGAGGAGTTACTTCCTCCATATCAATTTCACTACTGTCTATCGTTTTGGCAAGTGGCAATTCAGACACAATGTTCTGATCCTTGGCATCCTCTAACAAATTCACATCTTCATCTATTGGGTCTGAAATATGCAGACCGTCGAGCTCAAACAAAGGGGATTCATTTATTGGGTCTGAAATATTCAGATCCACTACATCATCCTCCATAATACCAACAGTCTTAAGCTGATCATTCGTTCTAACCTCCAAATCGGAAACGGGCCCACCTACTTCCTCCAATAATACCAACGGCATTTCACTCAGTTCTGGTTTAGAATCACTTAAATCTCCCACTATATCCCCCACTCTCTCAACCACAGAAATGTCCCCATCGGCTTCATTATCAGCTACCTCAATTTGCAACCCCGCCTCAATCTTATTTTCAGACAATTGCATAACTCCAACATTTGGATCTTCAATGATTGGTTCAATCTTGGAAGAAGGTGATTCAGATTTAGTTACAAGTGCTATAACTTCCTCAGAATCCTCAATCCTTCCTATACTGAAACTGTCAGCAGCAACTTCAAGTTCAAATGGACTTAAATCTGAACGTTTTCCCTTATCATCAGCATTCTCCAAACCATGACCAGAACTGACAAAGTCATTAGTTTCAATTTCAGATACAGATACAGATAAAGATACAGATACAGAAACAGAAATAGAGACGGACAAAGGTAAAGGCACTTCTCCGTCCTGAGAAATTTCCACCAATCTTTCATTCGATTCTTCTTGAGAATCAGTCAAATCGTTCTCCCTCTCTGAAACAGTAATCTCAATGTCAACTTCGTTACTACTGTTAGATGCATCACTAGAGTTGCTAATGTCACTGTCGAGCGCCTCTTTTATCTCTAGCGTCTTATCAAGCTCATGATCTTCATCAACATTAACATCATTACTTCTCTCTTCATCTTCACTCTCCAAGTTTTCCACTGATTCATACCTTTCACTTGATTCCACCTGAGTCTCACTTACGTCAGTAGAGCTGCTAGTTTGACTGTCGGTCAACTCTTCTATCTTATCAAGCTCATCTTTCTCATCGTCCACATCAACATTATCATCATTATTTATCTCTTCAACTTCACTCTCCAAATCTTCGACCAGTTCATCAGGTTCACTCGTTTCTTCCATCACAGTAGTAGTAATCACTTGTTTCTCATGATCCCCATCAAGAACCTGAGAAATATTACTCTCTTCTTCACCTCCCCCCTCTAAATCTTCGATTACAGAATCACTTTCATCCGATTCCACTATTGACTCATCTAAATCTTTCTCCACATCACCCGCACTCTCAATCACAGAAGTACCAACATCTACTCCATTAACATTCTGGGATACATCATCAGAGCTACTAACGTCACTTTCTCCCCTCTCTTCACTCTCTATTGTCTCAGTGATGTCTTCTTTCTCATGATCTCCTCCAACATCCTTCACTCCATGACATCCCTCTTCACATTCACTCACCAAATCGTCCACGTTTTCATCAGTTTCCAGAATTTCACTTGGATTACCAAATCGAAATATAAGACTACCGTCAAAATGCACTGTCAAAATGATCATCAAACATAGAAATTAGCAATGCTATATATAATTCCTGAAAAAAAATAATAATCTTAAACTTGACCCACATCAAATTCAAGGCTCTAATGTCGTTGAAGGGTATTTATCCAAGAATAAGAAAATAAAAAGAAAATCGAACCCCATTTTAAGGCCAAGAAGCAGGTTCAGTTGAGCAATACAAAAATGTGGAAACGAAGAATAATCATTGACTAATCACATCATTAACAAGTCAATTTGAGAGTCAAAATTAAAACAAAGCAGTTGACCGAAATTTGAATGAGTATACCAGAAGTTTGTATGAGTTGAAAACTCTTTGGGAGGGCTGAAATTTGAAGTGAGTCCCGACAATTTGTTCTTTTCCTCCTTCTGATGATTATTGTGGAAAATGGGTTATTTTGGAGATGAATTGGGGTTAAAATCCGAAAGGGTTTTGAAGAATTATGGCAAGGGGAGGAGGAAATTGAGTTGCAAGAATCTATGAATGTACATAAGAAAGCTGACATTTTTCTTCTTAGTTCTTCAATGGTGGAATTAGATTTTAAATTTGTATGTGGAAATTAGAAACATGGTTAAGGGCAGTGTAAGAATTCTAGTGTTTTAGTGTGTGGATGAAATGAAGCACGGACACAGAGAGAGAGAGAGAGAGAGAGAGAGAGAGAGAGACCGCTGTGTCGTTAATCGTTATGTTCGGTTCGGTATAAACCTTTTAGTGGTTTGGCTAAATTTTTTTTTGACAAAAACTTGCGTGAGACTGTCTCACACGCGGATCTTGATGAGAGAGTAAATGGTTTGCCCCCTTATGGGCGGGGATGGGTAAACCCATTTCCTCTCTCAACAAGATCCGTCTCACCGTGTGAGACCGTCTCACACTAGGGATGACCAAACACGGTTCCGGTTCGGAACCGCCGGTTCCGGTTCGGCTTTTATGTGAACCTTAACCGGCCCTTGGTTACACCGGTTCCGGTTGTCACAATACGGTTCCGGTTCGATTCCGGTCCGGTTCCACGGTTCATTTTTTGATGGTTTTTTAACGGTTAATTCTGATGAAACTGTTAGAAATCGGTCAAAAACACATTTTTATTATTTTCATTCACTGATTTTGACAAAAAAAAAAATCAGTCAAAACACAACTTTTCTTGTCAACTTTCCATTAGTAACGGTTAATTCTAATGAAACTGTTAGAAATCTTATGATTTTGATGTTTTTTTTAACGGTTTTACTGACGGTTCAGACGGTTCCGGTTCGCGGTTTGGTTGGGCGGTTCGGAACCGCCGGTTCACGGTTTTTTGGGGGGTTGAACCTTAACCGGCCCTTATCCAACACGGTTCCGGTTCCCACGGTTCCGGTTTTCGTGGCGGTTCATGGCAGTTACGGTTTTTTCGGTTCCGGTCCGGTTTGGCCATCCCTATCTCACACAAGTCTTCCTCATTTTTTTTAAAAGGTGTTTCAATTTTATTATGGGCAATTGCAATTTAGTATCCTGAGTTTGACACAATATTTCAATTAGTTATTCAATTTGTGTTTTTTATAATTTGATTACTGAATATGTATATTTGTTGCAATCAAGTGTAATTTTGGATAGATTATTAAAAACCTAACGAAAATAGATGAAAAATGTAACAAGCTTCTTTGAAAACTACAATGATTAGTCCTATAATTTAAATTATCTCACTATGCCCTCGAGCTTTTAACGAATACTAACATACAAACATAAGGTAAAACTAAATCCTAAAACTAAAATCTAAAGAATCATAACCTTAATTGATAATGTAAAATTATAACATTAATTGATAATCATCCCAAGGAAAAAGTAAACAAATGAAAAAAAATCCCTGGTCTAGCCCTAGCCCGCTCGTTCTACTATCGCCGAACAACAGCCATCCCCTCTCCTCTCCGTCACCTAGCTCAGCCCTCATTTCAATCGCAACAAACCTGGGCCGAAATTTTAATAATCCGATTATTTCTAATACTCCCTCCGTCCCGGACTAAGAGTCCTACCCCACATTTGCACGCTTATTAATAAATATTGGAAGTGACGTAAATATTGTGAGTGTAAAAGTAAAGTAGGAGAGAGAATGAGTGGGAGAGAATAGCGAATTGATTGGTGTTGTGAGTATAAAAGTAAAATAAGAGAGAGAATGAGTGGGGTGAATAGTAAAGATTCTTTGCCATTTTAGGAATAGGACTCTTAGTCTGGGACGTACTAAAATGAAAAGTAGGACTCTTATTCTGGGACGGATGGAGTATTATTTTAGATTTTAGCTAATTAAGTTTAGGGCGAATTGCATTTTGGGCCCCAAAGTTTAGGGGTGTTCCCAAGTCAGACCCCATTCAATTACTATTTACATTTTAGGCCCCAAAGTTATTATTCTGTTAGCATATTAGGTCTTTTAACTGGTTTTGTTAGAAAAACTCGTTAAATGATCACGTGCGAGTCACATGTCACTTAACGGATGACATTTTTGAACAATAACACTTTAATTGTTGTTTTAATGCAAATTGAATAAAAATGAATAGTCAGAATAAAAAAAAAACATTTAAGGGGATTTAATGAAATTTCCTGAACTAAGAGATTCAATCCACCGTCACTCCATCGCCACCAACCCCCACGTGACTCAACCCTAATGCCGCCACATTTTTAGGAGATTCCAGAATTTCGTTACCTCCCGCTACGACAACCGGGCAACAAGAAATTCAACCCACTAAATAATCAAATAATGCTAAATCAGGCCACTTTGAACACCATTATCAAATTCAATTTTCTCCATAAAAATTGTCTGGTTTCAAGCATGAACAATGAAATGGCCTTGACATACCTATTGATGACCCAACAAGGATAGTTGCAGAGAATTAACAAATTGAAATTCCTACAGAGAAACTCGGTTTCTCGACTTGTTGCAGTGCAAGCGACCTTCCTTTCTAGAAAATCCCACCACCAACTACTTTCACTTGTTTATCCTCTTCCCGGCCAGCTTCTTGCACAATATGAAATCATGAACCCTAGTGGCCCTATTGTCTACCATGGTAATAGAGCTTCAATAAAATAAAAACTTAATTAGTAAAACAACCAAATCTCACAAAAATTAACCCAGAAATACCCCAATTGGATTTGAAATCGAAAACAATAAAATTAGCAACTTCCGTTTTGCCAGTGGGGCAGTAGAGAACGAAATTGTCCAATTCTAAACCGAGAACAAAAAGGCCGAGATTGTTGAATAGCCTCACCCCAAGTATTCATCAGAAATGGCCTTCTCGAATATATCATTGAAGCGCATGACGTGGGAAATGAAATATCCCAATACTCCCTTATCACTCTCACTCGAATGTGAAATGAGAATTTCTTTTGCTATCGTTAAACAGGGGGAGGGGGTAGCGACCAAGCAGGGATGAGGCTATGGGGTGGAAACTGGGTGGGTGTAGGAGGTGGCATTAATGGGACGGTGAAGAGTAAAGACGACGAGGAAGGTAAGTGTGTGTTAAAATGAGATTACCGAAAATACCCTTAAAAATATCCTCTGTTAAGTGACACGTGGGTGGCACGTGATCATTTAACGAGTTTTTCTAACAAAACCGGTTAAAAGACCTAATATGCTAACAGAATGATAACTTTGGGGCCTAAAATGTAAATAGTGATTGAACGGGGTCTGACTTGGGAACACCCCTAAACTTTGGGGCCCAAAATGCAATTCCCCCTTAAGTTTAATAAAAATTGTTAATATTTGTTGGGCCAGCTAGTGATTAAGTAACTTTTGGGCTGTTACAAAATAAGTATCGATTTGGGCCAGATAGAAAATTAATTGCAGTTGGGAATTTCTATTAAAGTTGGGCTCTAATGCTAGTTGTTAATTAGGGTATTATGATTATTAAAATTTGGGCTCGTTATTATAATAATATTATTGGGCCATTATGTATATTTATTTGGGTAAGCTAAGAATTAACTTTTGGGTTAATAATTAGTAGTCAGATTATAAGATAGGATTGGCCTAAACCTAATTAGCTAGTTAATTAGAAATCAAAAGGAACGAAGTTTTGACGGCAAAGGGACTGCCGCTGAGATCAAAGGTATGTGTTGAGTGTTTAATGACGTCCGATACTTTCCCTGTTGAGTGTTTAATGACGTCCGTTACTTTCCCAGTTACTTTTCCTCCAAGACTTTGGAGAATCCTTTCCTAAACAAATAAGACCATTTGTATAGAAGATAATCATTCAGTATCATTAGGAGATTGTAGGAGATTGTATTTACTGTAATTAGGAGATGTGGTCAGGATCACTTCCTTAGTTAACTAGAATTAGGCCTCTTGTATTTCTTGTATATATGTGCACGTTCTATGAAAAGCCAAGCCACATTCATTATTTTCATGGTACCTGAGCTGGTTCAATCCAAGTACCTACCGACATAACAAACCCTCCGAGCATAATGGTGGATTCCGCTTCTAATGCATCCAAAAACACTACCGTGGATGTAATGTCTCCATACTACATCCACGCGTCAGATAATCCCGACCAAATTTTTGTCAGCGAGATCCTCCGCGACGAAAATTATGGTGACTGGAAGAATGAGATGGCAAACACGTTGTTCGCCAAAAATAAAATCGGATTTGTAGATGGTTCGATTGTGCAGCCCGCAGAAGGTTCTGTTAGAACATGGATTGCATAACAAGTCATTAATGTTCCATTCATGAAATCATGATTATAATGTTAGTATAAAGTGTAGTGGATTAAATAATGTGTAGAATTCCTGGATGTAATATTACCTATTTTTGAGGGGCTCTGTAGACACACCGCCTTGGACCTCTCATGTCCCGATTGCATACACATTCTCTATCTTCCTCTTTTCTGTTAAGTTTTGTTACATTTTGTTAACTTTTGTTACTTTCCGTTAAGTTCTTGACTTACTCTGTTAGTCTTGGACATGACTAAGTGACAAAGTCAACCTTGAGTATTTGTTTACTTTGTTTTTGTTGACTTTCGTGGTGTTCGTTAAGTTTCTGACTGATTTCGTTAGTTTCAGGGCTTAACTGCATAGCAGGGTTAACTTTTGGGCTAAAATATGGATTTTCTGAAGGTGGGACGTGCGCGCCTTTGCCATCCTTTGTGAGAGGCATGCGCCTCCCATGGAGGGGGGGGGGGGGACGTGCATGCTTCCCACCTCCAGAATCTCAGAATTTGCCAAATTTCCCTCATTTTCTGATTTGTAACCCCCAAAACCATTATGCCTTGACTTGATCCGGGGAAGGGCCATCTTTGTGACCACAAATACATCCCTAACACCTATAAATACCTCTTCATTCTACCATGGAAAAGGAGGAAGAATTCTTGACTCAAAAACTCTCTAAAAACTCAAAAGTCCATTTTCAAAGAGTGGTTACTATAGACAAATTGGTTCTTCCCCATTCAAGTACAAGGTACAACTCCCACTTTCTCCTTCTAAACTCTTTTACGCTATGCAAGTTTAGATAGCGTTTAAATAAACGCTATGTAAGATATTATACTTAGATAGCGCATAAATAAGCGCTATGTAAGATGATCTTTTTATTTCCAGAAATTACCTTATGTAATCATACTTAGATAGCACATAATAAAACGTTATGTTAGTATCTCTCTTAGATAGCTCATGTTAAGCGCTATGTAAGATGATCTTTTAATTTCTAGAAATTACCTTATGTAATCACACTTAGATAGCACATAATAAAACGCTATATTAGTATCTCTCTTAGATAGCGCATGTTAAGCGCTATGTTAGGCTATGTAAGATGATTTTTATGTATATAACTTAGATAGCGCATAAAAAAGCGCTATCTAAGGCAATTTTTTTTATATTTTTTTAGGTTTATAATTTTTAGTTTTTCCCTACTAAACTCGCTGCAAATTGTATAAATTATGAATCAAATAAATAAAAATTAATATAATACAAACATCTCATTCAACAATTATAATCAACATTTCATTACACCAACAATAATGAATACAATTAATCAACCACAAAAATTATAAACTAACAAGAGTTAAAAAAGTTTGTTCTCGATCATCAATAATATAGTTAACCTTACAATCAAAATTAGTTACAACTAAAATTCTTTGTAATACCTATTTTCTATTACTTTCCTGCCATCTTCTCCTTAATAAATCGGTTATACAAGTATCCTGCCCAGTTATCCTGAAAAATCTGTATTTTGCTAGGAGGATAACACTTGATTCGGTTTGCATGGACAAACTGTACCAAAAAAATTACAAGACATTTGTTAGAAACAATATATGAAATAAACACAATCACATAAACACACATATATATCCATACTACTGAATAACGCTTACTTTAACAAAACATTTCCGATTTACTGATTTATTTACAAAAATTTCGACAAAGTTTCCCCAGAAAAATTGACTATCCCAAATTTTACAACACCTCGACGAGCACACGCTCGGAGTTCTACACACAACACAACAATCACAACTCGACGAGAACACGCTCGGAGTAATACACACAACACAACAATCACAACTCGACGAGAACACGCTCGGAGTACTACATACAACAAAACAACCATAACTCAACGAGCACACGCTTGATGTACTGCCAATAATTCACATAATACAAAAATTACTCTAGGATACACCTTTACATCTAATCCCAACAATAAATACAAAGCAAACTAAGGATACACTTTGACACCTAAATCCAAACAATAAATACAATGGTGTTAGTACCTCACTATGTTTAAACTCACAATTAATCATAGTCAATATGTTTTGATAAATAAATAATCAAACCCAATTGATTATATGATGTATACAAGACCTGAGCACAGGCAGCCCAGTACAAAGCTCAACAGCTAAGCTGCTATGTTTCCATTCAATCCAATAGTCAAGTCATTACCTGATCCACCTATCATCTATACATCCAACAAACTGAAGAACTGCCTATTACAGACTCCCTCTACCTCAAATGAATTATCAAGATGATAAATTCAAACAAGCTTCAACATCTAATGACTTACAAGCCCAACAGCTAAGCTCCCCTGTTTCATCAGCTAAGCCTGGCCTTCTTCAACAGCTGACTCCACGTCATCAGATCCTTGAAGAATGATTATTCCAATGTTACCAATCATTGGAATAACTCATATTGAAGCTTGTTCAAGTGTGAATACACCTTCCCTTCCCTTCCCTTGACAACCTGTATACAGAGGAATGATAAACAGTCAGTCAAAGTCAAAGACAAGCCATTACTTCTCTGTACCTTTGTTCCCCAAACGGCTACTATTGTACCCTTGTCCCCAACGGCTATATCCCCTCCTTATATAAAGGAGTATACTGGCATGTTGTCAAGTGAACCTTAGACCCTCTATACCCTTTTTACTCTCTTACAATCCTTTATAGACTTACTGCACTCTCACTCTGCAGTCTTAAATATTTGCATATACCCCTGCAAATATGTGCCTCTTTGCACCCAGTTACAACCCATTTACAGCCAGCTAACAGCCAAGCTTTTTCTTCTGTAAACACTCTTATGATAATTTTTTTCTTTTTCTTTTTCTCACTTTGAAAGAAGCAACCTTAATTGAAGTGTCAATTAAGTAGAGGGGGTTCAAAAGAACTTGCCTTATCAATTCTTGTAACTCTTATTTGAAGAGAATATTATAAGGGATTGATCTCACTGTTCCAACAGTGGGGGTGGATGTAAGAGAAGGGTTTTGCCTCTGAACCACTTTAAAATACTGTGTACACTCTTGTCTCTACACTAACACACACATACACATTGTCCTTTCATTTATTTATTTATTTATATTCCGCTGCACATTTCTTTTATTTATTATTTCTCAACAGATTTAGCTGTCCAAGTTTTAATTAATCTGTTCATTTAGTTAAATAGGGCCTTTCAAAAGGCAAATAGAACAGATCGATAGCTAGAATTGAGAGATGAAACTGAGCGATTTACTTACAGAAACAGGGATACTTGTTTCACCACTGATCAACTCTCAATGAAGCATCCAACATAGTGGCCACAATGAATTCCATCAGGTTGCTTCGGGCACTATTAATAACAATTGATGTTTGTATTAAAATTTTTAAAATATGCATTATTTTCTACTCTATTAACAAGTTTTTAAAGTAAATTACCTGAATGTTATTCCATTTGAAACTGTTGAAGAGGGCCTTCTTGGTAGTCCCTGGACGACGGGTCCGAAAAGCTCTCATACCACTATTAAAATATGAAATAAATATGTCAAGAATATTTAAATGTATAATTCTAGTATCATTAAAAGAAAGTTTAAAAGAGAACACGTTACTGTTCAACAAGCTGTTTCAAGTGCTGATTTCTTGAAATTCTGCCCTCTTCAGCTGTATCCATATAGTAGATGCTCTCTGTCTTGGTATTGATGGCAACCAATCAGTCTAAGATCAAAACAACACCAATCAGTTAATAAAGATTCAAGAGCAGTAGGAAAAGGTTAAGCCTCAAGCAGAACTGCTTAACAAACGAAAAATAATCAACTTAAATGTAGCAAAATATTCAACTCTCTTCCCCTTTCCTGTCCTCATTTTCTCACAGCCAAACAGAACTTGAGAAATAATAATATGTGAGAGTAAATTGAAAACATACCTGCCACTAGCTGGGTTTTTTTTCCGAGACTCACCACCACGTCGAGAGCTAGAAGTCATGCTCCCGTAAGAGGTAATAATAAAAATCAATTATTACACAAGTAAACTACATAGAATTGAGAAAACAAATACTTCAAGAGGAGAAATAAAAAACATAAAATGAAAGTTTGTATTTTTTTAAAAAAAAAAGCAATCATACTTTTCTTTTTAGCCTTTTTAGTCTTAGTTTTTCTTTTTCGGTTTCGAGCGCAGTTTCACGTTCATGACCATGTACATCGAAAAAATCTGGATTTACAAATTCATCCTCATTTACGTCCACATATTCACCCTCTTTATGATCGAGTCTTTGGTACATGGGTTCATGAGCATCATCATTGAGAAACAAACTGGGAGTATCAACAATGTTTTTAAATGGGTCATCTGTAGCATCTACATCTTCATCAACGTGATCAATAACTTGGTAGTTGTTGTTGCTCTTGTTTGACAAGATAACAATAGACCACTTTTTATCTACTGGATCAGAAACATAGAACACCTGTTTAGCTTGTGTTGCCATAACAAATGAATCATATTTGAATCCAACCCTATTCAAATCAACCCGTATGAAACCATTATTTTCAACCTGCACCCCACCAGGAATATCGACCCAACTACAATCAAAGACAGGGACTCGAAATGTGACGTAATCGACTTACCAAATTTTCACAATTTGCCCAAAGTGTGTGGTTCCCGAATTTTCATCTTCGTTGCCCAGAACTGAAATTCCGCTATTCTGCATTGTGCTATTCTCATCGTGATCTCTAGTATAAAATGTGTATCCATTTATAAGGTAACATTTATAAGAAAATACATGTGTATCAGGTCCTCTGGACAACCACTTTACCCTTTCAAAAACTGACTCATTCCCCCGTAGCTTTTCTGAAATATGTTTACGGAACCAATCAATGAATGTACGGTTGTGCTCCACTTGAATCCAATTCAAATCTCTATCTGGATGCTTCTGTGACATCATTTTCTTGTGTAACTTGACAAATGTTTCCACATCGACACTATTGTGTAAAATACATAAATGTACCCTATGTCGTTGTTCAAGGGTAATCTCAACTTGTTTACCTCATGTGACACCTTCACCATCAATCCTACCAGTGTGACATGTAGTTGGAAGTCCAATTGATTCGACATTTGGGACGTACTCAGACTAATATTCTAATGCTTCTTCAACTAAGTAGCGTTCTGCCATGCAACCCTCCGGACGATACCTAGTCATCACATACCCTTTCAACACTTTCATATAACTCTCACTTCCATACATCCATCTCATATGACCAGGACCACACATCCTTTTCTCGTAAACCAGGTGAACAGTCAAATGAACCATGATATCGAAGAAAGAAGGTGGGAAATACATCTCAAGCTCACAAAGTGTCTCCACAATTTGTTTTTGGTAATGAGATAACCTTCTAGGATAAATGACTTTACTACTCATTGCCTTGAAAAACCAACATAACTTTGTAATAGTGGTGCGCACATTTTCTGGCAAAATGGAGCGAATCGCAATTGGGAGTAGAGTCTCAATGATGACATGGTAATCATGAGACTTCAAAGATGTCAATTTCAACCCATTTTCAGATACCAAACTCTGAATGTTAGATGAGTACCCATCTGGGACCTTAACTGACTGAAGTGTCTCAAGTAAGACCTTTTTCTCATAATTACACAATGTATGAGTGGCAGGTGGTAAATATGGTAATTTCCCTTCCTTTATCACAGGCTCTAATTCTCCTCTAATTCCAAGGTCAACCATGTCCATTCTTATATTGTACCCATCTTTAGACTTCTCTTTGTTACCTAGCAATGTATTTAAAATAATAGCACAAACATTTTTTTCAGTATGCATGAGATCAATAAAGTGTCTCACATACAAGTCTTTCCAATAGCTTAATTCGAAAAAATTGATTTCTTCTTCCAACTTTTAGTAGTAACTGTCTTTGCAAAATTCTTACCAAACAGTGCATCGATGTTTTCTACCTTTTCCAACACATCCTCACCTGTCAATATATCTGGTGCTTTTCGCTCTTCAACTTCACCATTGAATGCCTCTGACATTGTCCGGTACCGATGATTCGCTTCCAACCACCTCCTATGACCCATGTAAAAAGATTTCTTATAATGAGCTAAACGAAGATGATCAGTGTCCTCAGTACACCATGGACATGCCGTACGCCCTTTCACACTATAACCAGAAAGATTCCCATAAGCTGGAAAATCATTGATTGTTCCAAATAACATGGCTTTTAACATAAAATTATCCTTTCTGTACCCATCATACACATCAATGCCCTGCTCCCATAATAACTTCAAGTCATCAATTAGAGGAGCCAAGTAGATGTCAATGTCATTACCGGGTTGTCTCGGACCTGGTATCAAAGTAGACAACATCATGTAACAGCGCTTCATACACAACCAAGGTCCCAGATTATAGATCATCAGAATAACAGGCCATGTACTATGGCTAGTACTTTGAACCCCAAACGGATTCATTCCATCAGATGAAAGTACTAAGCGCAAGTTTCTTGGATCTTTGCCAAACTCTGGATATCTATCATCAAATTTCTTCCATTGAGGTGAATCAGCTGGGTGTCTCAACATTCCATCTTTAATTCGCCCGTTGATGCCATGTCAAATGTTTAGCATCATTTGGGCTGCTATATAATCGCCTAAGTCTTGGAATTATCAGGAAGTACCACATAACCTTGGCAGGGGATTTTTTTTGTTAAAACATTTTGTACCGCACTTAGGACATTCACTGAGATCTGCGTACTCTTTCCGGTACAGAATACAATCTTTTAGACAAGCATGAATCTTCTCATGTGTTAAGCCAATCAGTTTGAGCATGTGTTTAGCATCATATGCTTGACGAGGGAGAAAATTATCATCAGGAAAAAAATCACTCACGGCTTGTAACAATTCTTTAAAGAACACGTCAGACACTTGGTGACCAGCTTTTAAGTTATACAAAGCCAAAACAGCTGACAGTTTTGTTGCCTTTGTACACCCAGGCCATAAGGGTAACCCAGCATCAACCCTCAACCTCTCATGCATATCAGGATGGTCCCGTAATTCTTCATTAAAAACATACAGAGTATCTGTTACAGGACTAGATGCTCCATTACGATCACCCGGCCCAATATTCGTTTCCATCTTATCTGTATAGCAGAAGTCGGGACTTGAACAGATTGAGCTACATTGACCTTTCCCCTCACCATGATATGTCCAGACGGTGTATGCTATATCGATACCATCACATATTAAATGTTCATACAACACTTGCTGACCCCTGACTGTTTTAACATTCACACATTTTTGACATGGACATATGATGAACCCAGGATTCCTAGCGTGCTTAGCTGCATGACTACAGAACTCTTTGACTCCATTCTTGTACTCTTTTGACAATCGGTCCGCAACAATCCACTTACTATCCATACGTAACTAAATAACAAATAAATGTCACCATAACAAATTTTTAATAATTGCAAGTAAACTAATATTTCAAAGAAACAAAATTAGCATACGATCCAAAAATTGAATATTATTCTTAACGTAGAGAAGGGAGTAACTATCACAGTGACGATTGTCAGATTTAGGGCTAGGGTTTATACTAGATTAGAAGTTACAAATTTCCTATTCAATGGACTGCTTATTTGCATCGGTACACATGTAACACTGGGATAATACAACTTTCAAAAGTGATTTCTAAAGAAAAAATCACATTCAACTTGGGATGGAGCCATGGAGACGAGAAATACGAGAAACGAAGCTCCGCGATCATCGTCGCCGGCAAGTTTCGGCGATATAGTGGCTTCCTTCCTTTAGCGATCGCCGGCAAGCTCTGTGGTCGTCGACGGTTTTGTGGTAGGCTGGATTTAGGAATTCGATCGTCTGATTGAATGAATGAAGGCTTTAGTGTTTCGTCTTATTGAATGAAGGGAAGGCTGTTTTTTTGGTTTAATTTGGTCTAAAGACCTAAGATAGCGTTTTATGTTTTCGTCAAACTCGAGAAAAAAGAAATGCTTGTGAAGCGCTTGGTAGGATAGCGCTACTTTTATGCGCTACGGTAGCTTTTCCCAAAAAAAAATAAAAAATCTTACGAAGCGCTTGGTAGGATAGCGCTTTTTTATGCGCTATGTAAGTGTATTTCTTACATAGCGCTTATTCTATATGCGCTATATTAGTTATTTTTTTTTTCATTTTTTTTAACTTGTAGCTTCATCATGCAGTCTATACGCTATGTAAGGGTATTTCTTATATAGCGCTTTATACAAGTGCTATCTAAGCTACGCTTCCTAAGCTTCAATATGTACTAGTGAGTGAGTCAATAATGATTTTTTTTATATATTGTTAGGATATTTAGATTTTTTGTAATTTTCTTTTCAAAGTACAATTAAACTTGCTTTGACTTTTTAGATTATAGTAGAACGGAGGGAGTGTGTGCATATATATATATATATATATATATATATATAAAGAGCTAAGTGATTTAAATTACTGTTAACTTTTCCCGCCTAAATCTCACTTTCTCAAAACATCAATCAATTAAAATAATTTAATTTTTATTCGAAATCAAAATTGCTTTCCAGCAACCGGTTTTGCTTCTCTTTTCACATATAACTATGAATGTTTTTAAAACTTACACCAAATTTATTTATTTTTTCATTTTTCTAAGCAAATTAATTTGTAGATTCCCAATGTCGGGTTTAACCTCAAAGACTATACTACTATGTAGCAGACCCAACGACATTACAAATCTATTTTCATTGACCACCACCACAACATACCATTCACCACACACCACCATGCTCACAACATCAACAAGCTTGCCTCTTCCCATTACAAACATAATCAACTAATAGAAAATATATTTTGGTCCAAGTCCATACTCCATTTTATTATAGTTTCATTATCCCTGTAGTGTACGGTGGCACCACCACCCACGAAAAAAAATAGTGAAAAACAAAAAAGTCCTAGTTTTTTCATTGGCATTGATTTTGACAATGGAGACAGAAAGTCTAATTTCGTTGTGGATTGAAATTTTAGATCCAAGAGATAGATCTTTGATCCAATGTTTCAATTTCTTCTTTCTAAACCTGAGATCTGATATTTTTGGTATAAGGTGTTGGTGATGTGGGAACGAATCCGCATTTACAACTGCGTCAAAGGAGATGGCGGGGAGATTTTTGTATGGCGAGGGAGAAAATTTGCTCTTCTTCGATCATGCTGATGATGGCATGCCCTTGGCAAAAAACATTTCTGAGTTTCTTGTACTACCATATCTGACTTTGGCAGTGATTATTATTGCATGGTTGCCAATTAAAACCAGAGATGGTAACAAAGACGAAGCTTTGTTATAGTTTGAGTACCAGTCTCTCTAACTGAAGGTGAAAAGGAGGTAAAACAGAAAATGGGTTCTGTAATTATGCCTAAATTACCATAGTGTGTTAATGCTCCTACGTCGGCCGCCATTAAGAAGTTTTTATACGTGGGTTGTAGCCGCCGTATATAAGTTGAGTATCTACGGCAATTATGTGTCTACTGTATAAAGCATATGAGGCGGTCATATTTGTCGTATTATTATTTACGGCGACACCTCAGGTGGCAGCAGAAAAACTGCTGTTTATGTACCGTGTAAAATATATAATGCGGTCACTTCTACCTTATACGGCGGCTTTTGTCCGCTGTAAATACTGTGTTTTCTTGCAGTAATATAGTAAAAATGAAACACAGTTCACAGTACAACGTAAAAACGACGTTTGGCCATAAAAATTACCTCGAAACTCTAGTGATATGAGTTTCACGCATACAAAGAAAAACACTAGCAAGATGAGTTAATCGTATTAATTTATGATCTACGAAAGATAATTAAATCATTTTCTAAATGAGATTATCTTGTTGTCAAGAGCACATGTTATTTTTTTTTTAATAATAGTTTTAAATAGTTGGATCAAAACATTGTGGAATCGGGTAACGATACAAGGAAACTAGAAATTTTGGAACATATTGGGGGCAAAGGTTTTTAATTTTTAAGATGCTATAAGATGCATTATAGGTACTAATATTAAAATTTACAATTTTTTAAGGGCAAATTGCAATTTGGTAACCTATGTTTTACACACATTTGCAATACCCTAGCTATGTTTTAGTCTGTTTCTTTTGCCCGAATCCATACGTCTGTCTAAGGAATTGAATTCGTATAGGCATTTTGGACGATGCTATTTGTTAGAACCATAGTTTCTTAACTAAGTGTTTTGACAAATAATTAAAGAACTCATCATCGATTATAATCTGGAAATCTTCAAGTCTTCACAGGTCCACTATCTTGACATATCGAGATAACTGACCTTCAAGATAGTAGACCTTAACACTCTTGCCAACTCATCTCAATCAAAGTCAAACCTGACTTAAACACTGTTCACAAACTATACTCTAGTCAAAGATTAATTACTGATATGTGCATTTCCAAGATGTTCACGACCGTTGGAACTCAAACGGATATATACTGAAGACCTATAAAAGGAGCTCTACACTACTGAAGAACTCACCTCTATCTTGGCCATTTTTCATACAACTTGATTAAAGCTTTTAAGCAACTCAATTGTAAAGCACACTTGATATTCATAAATCTGTGCTAAAATAGATAAGCAAACATAAGATCTCACTTAGCTACATAAGAGCCATCTTAGAGATCACCAAAACCCTCACATTTGTGAAACCTTTTTCTTTTCTTTTTCTATGCTTTGAAACAAGTACAAAACCTATTTAGTGAGGCTAATTAGGCTGGAAAATTCTGAGGGGATTTTCTTTGCAATTTATTGTAATTTCTTGACGAAGTATTATAGTGGATTGCTTTTTCACTGTTGAGGACAGTGAAGCGTGGATGTAGGAGAGTTGCAATACTCTGAACCACGTTATATCTTTGTGTTTGTGTCTCATTTACTCACACTTATTCACACACTTATCATTTTTCATTTACTCATTTATTTTTTCTATTTATTTCATTATTATTCCGCTGCATAACTCAACATACACACACTGCACCTCAAGATAGTCGACCTACTTTGCCAAGATAGTCGACCTCTTGTGAACTAAACTTTTACCTGTTTAAGTGTATAAATTGAACAGGTTCTTTCAATTGGCACCAGAGCTGGTTTCTAAAAGACTTATGTGTCTTCAATCTTAACATCTCGTGAAAGGATCCAGAAGCACTAACATCATGCCTCAACAAACAATAAGAAAGGCATTCCACATGTTGACGACTGTGGATCATTTGAAATATTCTCTTCCAAAATCAAGATTTACCTTGATTCAAACAGTGTTTGGAACTGGTTTGTACTTCATGAAGAAGTCAGAATTCCCACTCAACCTGACACAAATGGAGGCGATGACAAATACAAAACCCCAGACCTTTGGACTGAAACTGAAAGACACTTGGTAACAGCTAATCAAAAAGTCAAAAACATTTTACAAAAAAGTGTTAATGACTCTTTGGCCCAAGAAATTGGGAAAGTTGAAACTGCTAAAGAAGCCTGGGATATAATCAAAACCAAGTTTACCAAGCACAAAAGTGTCAGAGCACAAAACTTGTATAACCTATTAAGGCAACTGGACAACTTTAAGTTTGCTACTGGTGAGAAAGTGAGTGCTGCCAAATACAGATTTGAAGACCTACTCAGACTAGTGTCAAACCATGGCAAGAAATTGGACCAACAAGACCTATGTTTGAAAATATTTTCAAGCCTTCCCCAAGAATATGAAAAAGTAGCCTTACCCATAAGAGAAGGTATTGAATGGCCAACTATGACTGTTGACAATACTTTGGCAAACTGGAAGCATATGAACTTGAAGGGACTGTCAAATTACCCACCATAGCATCATATTTAGCCAATGCTCACACCATGGATCTTGCTGCACAAGAAGCCCTAAAAGCTTACTCACAACAGGACATTGATTCCCTAATCTGCAATGCTATTTAGAAAGTCAATCTGTCCCAAAAACCAGAAGTCAAACCTTGACTCAAGAAGACATTCCTAGCCTGATAACCATAGCTGTTAAAATGCTATGAAACATCAAAAAGGATGTTTGAAAAAATAAACATAGCATCTACTTCTAACCAAGTCCAAACTGAGAAGAAAGATGTCACATGCTATAACTGTGAAAAGTTAGGTCACTACTCTCAAGAGTGTCCTGAACCAAAGAAGTGAAGAAACTTTTCAACACAAAAGAAGCTTATCATATTCTAAAGATATCATACACAGTTCCAGGTGTAATTGCTTCAACTGTGCCAAAGCCAAACAAGTTGAAAAGAAGGAACAGGTCATGATAGCAGACCTGTTAAAATTCACTGATGATGAAAGTGACTCCTCAGACTCAGACAATGACATGGAAGCCATGATATGTCTCATGGAAAATGAAGAAGATGACTCAGAAAGCAAAGAGGAACTTGAAGCTCTTACAGCTGCAGAGGAGCTAAAAGAGGTAAGTGACTTTAATTACCTTGACCTTGAAGGTCTTAAAAATTTAGCTTGTACTTTGTTTATTCAGAGAAAGAAATAAGAATCAAGCCTTAGGGTCTTGATAACTGAAAATTTTCAATTTTCTAAGGACCTAGACAGCTTTAAAACCAAAAATACCCTTCTTGAAACCCAAAATTTCTCTCTTCAAAAATAGAACACACAGCAAGCTGATGAGATAATAAACCTTCATGCTGATGTTTTTAATGCAAGAAACAATCACCTTCACATCAGCAGTTAACTAAAAGAACTAAACCTGAGAATAGAGGCTTTAAATGATGAGAACCAAGCATTCAAAACCAAAATTGAATCTTGGAACAAATCAAGCACATCCATGTCACACTTTTTGTACACTCAAAGGCATCCCCTTGACAAAAATGGATTAGGAGAAAATAATCCAACTATAGTAGAATACAAACTTCCAGAGGGTGATAGAAAACTTGAGAAAATGCTACTTGTCAAGATGGGAGACAAAACTATAAGAAAGCCCATCTATCCTGTCCAAACTAAACAGGATATATACAAGGCTCAAGGAAAAATGAAGGAGGTCAGCTGTCATGAACAAGCATCCAGTAGCAATGTTCAAATGACCAACCCCAACAACAAAAGTGTTACCCCAAGTCCTCCAAAGCAATCTCAAACTTGGAAGAACAATCAATCTGGTCAGTACAAATACAGACAACAGACCTATCAAGGTCACTCTAGAAAATAGCAGACCTATCAAGGATATCCAAGAAGACAGCAGACCTACCAAAGGAGAAACAAAGGAAGAAAAGGTCAAAACTACAGATCTTCAAGGTTACCTAAAGCCAACACATCACCCAACTCATATAATCCTCACCCTCATCACAACTATCATCATTAACAATTCATAATGACACCCTACTGTACCAAATCCTATCTTACCTAAACTCTTTCAACCAAAAACCTTATTTCCCAAAGAACAATAACCCTCCTAAGAGAATTGTGAAAGGTTAGGTCCCTAAGGCTGTCTAACCACCTGGACCCATAATTCAAAGGGGACCATGTTTATTTTTCTTTATTTGTGTAGGAATTTAATAAAGGAGTCTGGTACCTAGATAGTGGCTGAAGCAGGCACATGACCTTCAACAAGCAATAGCTGCAGAACTTCATTCCAAAAGATGGCCCTAATGTTGTTTCTGGAGACAACTCTCAAGCCAGAGTCAAATGACATGGAGACATAATCACAAAAAGCATTATTCTATCTAATGTCTCTTATGTGGAAGGTCTTAAGCATAACTTGATTAGCACCAGTCAGATTTATGACGAAGGATTTCATGTTTTGTGCTCCCATAACTTGTGTCAAGTGAAGAATTCAAAAGATGAAATCATTCTTACTGGATTCAGAAAAGGAAATGTGTACTGCATATCCCTTGAATTGACTCAATCCTCTAATGCCATGTGTCTACTAACTTATAATCAATCTGATTTAGCATGGCTCTAGCATAAGAGATTAGCTCACTTGAATCTCAAAAGTATAGCCAAACTTGCATCCTCCAATCTTGTCAAAGGACTTCCAAAGATATCTTTCAAAAAAGATAAACTGTGCAATGCTTGTCAGTGTGGAAAGCAACAAAGGACTACTTTTAAAGCCAAAAATAGATTAAATACAAAAAGACCAATTGAACTTATTCATATGGATTTATTTGGACCAATCAGAACTAGAAGCCTTGGAGGAAAAATATACTCACTTGTGATAGTTGATGATTTTACAAGATTCTCTTGGATTATTCTATTAGAATCCATGTCAGAAACCCTTGGTCAACTAGTCAAATTTATAAACCAAGTTCAAAATCTCAAAAACATCAAAGTGGTTAGAATAAGGTCAGATCATGGTACTGAATTTGAAAATACTGGTGTTGAAGAATTTTGCAATCAGCAAGGAATAAGTCATAACTTTTCAGCCCCTAGAACTCCTCAACAAAATGTAGTTGCTGAAAGAAAGAACAAAACCATTTGTGAAGCTGCTAGGACCATGTTATCTGAAAACAACCTTCCTAAGTATTTTTGGGGAGAAGCTGTTACTACTGCAGTATATGTTCAGAACAAGACTTTGATAAATAAATATCACATGAAGACTCCCTATGAATTGTGGAATGAAAGAACTCCAACTATCTCTTACTTTCATGCTTTTGGAAGTAAATGTTACATTCACAATAATGGGAAGAACAATTTGGACAAATTTGAGTCTAAAAGTGATGAACCTTTACCACTAGTTGCTCATCCTGGAACAACACCTATTAACCTAATTCTCACTGATGATAGTAGACCTACCAATGATAGTAGACCTACTACTGATAATAGACCTACCACTGAGAACAGAACTGGGAACAATAGTGAACCAATCTCATCCACTCAAGAGCCATTTATTCCCAACCAAACAAGATCCATTCCTATATCCAACATTTACATTGATCTCCCCATATCCAGAAACTTCAACAATAACCATCCAGAGTCATTAGTTATTGGTAATATTGCCAGTTGAGTTCAAACAAGGCCAAACATTGAAGATGAAGCCTTGTATAGTGCTTCCATATCTCAGATGGAGCCAAAGAAGATCAATGAAGCTCTACTTAATGCAGATTGGATAGAAGCAATGGAGAAAGAGCTTGAATAGTTTGAAAGGAACAAAGATTGAAAACTTGTCCCTAAACCTAAAAATCAAACTGTAATTGGAACAAGATGGGTGTTCAGAAATAAGATGAATGAAGATGGTACAGTCATAAGGAACAAAGCAAGATTGGTAGCTCAAGTCTATAAACAAGAAGAAGGTATTGACTATGATGAAACCTATGCTTCAGTTTCTAGACTTGAAGCAATTAGGTTGTTTCTTGCCTACTCATCATCCAAGATTATGACTGTATATCAAATGGATGTTAAAAGTGCATTCCTGAATGAGATTCTTCATGAAAAAGTGTTTGTTGCACAGCCTCCTGGGTTTGAATCCCCTAAATTCCTAGATCATGTCTATAAATTGCATAAAGCATTATATGGACTCAAACAAGCCCCTAGAGCTTGGTATGAGACTTTGTCCAACTTTCTACTTTAAAAGGGATTTACAAAAGGGCAAATTGATAAGACCTTGTTCATCAAAAAGTCCAACCAAGATATTTTACTCATCCAAATTTATGTGGATGATATTATATTTGGTTTAACTAATGATGAACTATGTAAGGAATTTGGATCAATTATGCAAGAGAAATTTGAAATGAGCGTGATAGGAGAGCTCACTTTCTTTTTGGGTCTGCAAGTCAAACAATTGCCCAATGGAATTTTTATAAATCAAGGGAAATATACTACAGATATGTTGAAGAAATTTGATATGCAGAATGTATCTACAGCCAAAACTCCTTTATTAACAACTGCAAAATTACATACAGATCCTGAAGGCCAGAGTGTGAATCAAAATTTGTATAGAAGTTTTATTGGATCTCTTCTCTATGTCACTGCTTCAAGACCTGACATTTTGTTCAGTGTTTGCTTATGTGCAAGGTTTCAAGCAGATCCTAAAGAATCTCACTTAGTAGCAATTAAAAAGATTCTAAGATATCTTAAAGGGACTCCTGATTATGGGATTTGGTACCCTAAAGAATCTCCTTTATCTCTTATTGGATATACTGATTCAGACAATGCTGGATGCAACTTGGATAGGAAATCCACCAGTGGTAGTTGTCAATTTTTGGGCTCAAGAATTATGAGTTGGTGCAGCAAAAAACAAACTTCAGTTGCTAGATCAACTGCAGAAGCAGAATATGTTGCTGCTGGACTATGTTGTTCACAAGTTCTTTATCTCAGAAATCAACTAAAAGATTTTGGGATTTATCAAGATCACATCCCCATTTTCTATGACAATACTAGTGCAATACCCATGACAGAAAATCCAGTTCAGCACTAAAAACTAAGCACATTGAAGTCAGGCATCACTTCATAAGGGATCATGTAGAAAAAGGTGATATATGCCTTTCTCATGTGTGTACTGAGAATCAACTGGCTGACATCCTCACAAAAGCACTGGATGAACAAAGATTTGGATACTTAAGAGCAAACATGGGGATATTGAATATGCAAAAATAGATTAAAAAAAAAGAGGGAAATTTCATTCATAAACTTAGTGGAGTACAATACATAAAAAGGGTATTACAACAAAAAGTGCCTATCAAAGGACACCTAACCCCTATAAACAAAAAAGGAGCTAAAAGATGAAAGTTGCTCCAGTTCCTACCAAGATAGCCGACCTCTCAACAAGGTCCACTATCTTCCAAACAACAGTCCTACTTTGTTATTGGTCCATCAACTCCAACTATAAAGGAACACTCTGCAAAAGTCTCATCTTCCTCCTTCATACCTCTATATGAGGTCCCAACAAATGGCTGACCAGATTCATCAGTTCTCTCTAACATGAGTCTACTATCCCATCTCCATGACTCAACTCCACAGACAGATTGATTTGATGAAGGCCATACAGTTCTAGGCCACTAATTCCTTGTTTCCTGAGGCTTAGGCAAACTGTCTAGAGGTGATGAGAAGCTAAAAGTGCCAGAAGAATTATGGCTCTCACTGAAAACATAGGCCTCATTAAACCTAAAGCTTCCCTCCTCCTTCTCTCCTGCTCTAAAAGGGCTACAACAAGCAAAATACTTGCTTGAAAGTAGGGAAAATGAACTGTTCTTAGTATAAGAACTGCCATCATAATTGTCCCATTGTCCTTGTCCTTCTCCTCCCTCCCTTTTCTTACCTATCACAATATCTGCCTTCCTCTCCAACTGTAAGAGATCAAACAAAGACCTATGAAGTCCTTTGTCCTCCTCAATGTCTGACATCTTGGCTTTTCCTTTGCCTATGTCACACCTTCTCTCAACCTCCTTTCCCCTCTTTAGTTTCTTTCTTTCTTCCTTGATAAATTCTTCCCTGGCATGTAGCCACATCTCCTTCTTTATTGACCTCTCCATTATCTCTACCTTCTTCATTGGATTATTTGGAAAACGTTGGTCTACCTCCTGCTCACCTATCAATACCTCCTGAGCCTGGTATTCCCTAAATTCGTTTAAAAATCTCTCATCTACATTATCCTCCTCCCTCTCCTTGAACTTCAACTTTTTGACAAGATCAGACATCTTGCTTGGGCTAAAAAGATTTGTAAGTCTGCCAATTTATTTGGAAAAAGAGCAAGGTCTACTATCTTCTATGAGTAATCTTTTATCTGAGTTATTGTTGCTGTGATTTATAGTTCACCAACAATAGTTCTTCTATAGAGAGATTTTACATCATTTAATTCATCTAAAAAATTTATGTGGTAGACTCAATGATGATAGTAGACCTCAAAAGATGCATTCCAGTAAGGTTGATTTTATATGATAATTAATCTTGCCGCTTGACTATACTGGATTATAGTTGAAAATTGGACTTAAGCATGTCAATTTTAATTGAGGGAATAAAGAATATTTGCTTCCTTCATGCTAAGGCCTCTGCGTAAATATAAAAAGTAGTGAAGTTACTATTTCAACAGTTACAATTTGATGAGTCACCTGCTTGCTCAAGTCGCTTATAAATTTATTGTAAAAGGGCATGTCTTTTCAACTTATTTCAGTTGTCTCTTACCCCTTTATAAACCACCGTTCCATATACACCAATCATTCTTCTTAAACCCTTCTTCTCCATTCAAACAAAAGTTACCGTTACAACATCTGTTTCTCTCTTTCAAACCCTAGAAAAATGGATTCATTATCTGCTCATGGTTACCTCATTCAAAAATCATTCTATCATAATCCCGCTGGTGGATGGATTGGAGAGCTTCTTACAAATGCTAAATTGAAGACCTTCATGGAGGCCAATCACCCAATTCTTCCTTTGCTCTGCTCCCACATCTACGATAATGGAGTTTTGACAGAGCAATACAACATTCAGTTTAATCTTCAAGGTATCTCCTACACTATATCCCCTAGTGATGTTTCTACTACTTATGGCACTGATAATGAACCCAACATGATAACAAACATTTGGGATTCCAATATCAATTACTCATCTCAAACTACAAATATAAAGGGATGGCCTGCTTAACATACTGATATACCTGTCTATAAAAAGTTCCTCTCTCCCCAATTTTCTACTCTAGCTGATGTAGTAATGAAAGGTCTATGTGGCTATAAAAAGTTCCTCTCTCCCCAATTTTCTACTCTAGCTGATGTAGTAATGAAAGGTCTATGTGGAAAGACCTCATCTCACCATATCATGAGTCCCAGTGAGTGGAAACAATTGTTGTGTCTATTACATACAGTTCAAACCACAAATTGAAGCTTTGTGTTGTTGTCTAATTTTAGACTTAGGTCTGGCCATCATCCCTTTAAAACCAAAACCAAATCCTCAACAAATCTAGGATTATTTAGGTTTATGAGTAGGATTCGGTTGCATATTGGGAGAACAATGGGAGTTAGAGTACCTGCCCCCTATGATAGGCAAGCTACCCATCACAGATATAAGGTATTTTGTATTCATACCTTCTTATACAAACAACAGGGTAGGGTATAGGAACCTATTGAGGATCAAGCAGATCCTGATCAACTTGATGATAACTCACCTTCCCATGTCTCATCTCCATCTGATAGTGACCTTGAAAGGGAGACCCTAGCTGAAATGGCTCAAAGGTTTAAGGGAAAGGGTAGGAAAAACAAAGGACCCAAGATAGTGGACCTGGATGATGATCCTACTGAGCATGAACCATTAGCCAAAATCATTCCACCCTTGCTTATTAAAGCTCCACCTCTCTCCACTCCTGGTCCAAGCTCAATTCAGACTCCTTCTCCCTTATCTAAAATTGCCTTTGTAAATAAAAGAACCAAAGCCAAACCTAAACACTCTTCCTTTCCAGAAAAATCCAAACCCCAACCCTCCAAAAAAATCCAAGAGACTCCAAAAGAATAATGAACCCATTGATTTAGACAAGGTTCCCCAAGTCTCATGTAGACCTCTGAGTAAGAAAAGGAAAGTAATCCTCCCTGAAGAAGATTCGCCCCCTTCATCTCTCTCTATTTCTCCTCTAGAACCCTTTGTTTTTTATCATCATAGTTCATCTACTGAGACCCTCAGTTCAGGAGACAAGTAAGTTGCTGAAGCTCTCAAACCTTAACTCAATCTCAAAGCAAAAAGGCTTCCTCACCCTCAGCTCAAACTCTTATATCATCAGGTCCTTTATCTTCTTCATTCATGCCAACTCCTGGTCTTCTATCATAATTTGAAGATGTATCCATTGAAACTGATAGGGGGAATGATATTCTTGATGAGATTGAGCCCTTAGTTGAAAGAGAAAGGGGGAATGACTTTGTTGAAATCATTCAGGAACAGACAGTAGAACCTGGTGCAACTAGGTCCTTGATAGCTGACCTTGCCCAAACAATTCCAAGCTCACCAAAATCTACTCATTCCACCCAATTAATCATTGAGAGGCCTGTTCAACCTCCTCCCTCCCTTCCTATCTCATCTGGAAAGGGAAAAGCGATCTTAGTTGAGGACAACCCATTTGATAAAGAAGCTTATTCTGCCCTATCTGATATAGGTAAAATCACCAAATTCCATGAACTTGAAGAAAAGTTTGGATTTGAGGTTACTTGGCAAAGACTTGGTCTTGACAAAGCTCCCCCTCATGGTCAATCATCCTCCTCCTCTCAATCTTCCAGAGTTGATGATCCTCACATTAATACCAATTCTTCTTTTGAAGTCATCACTCATGGCCCATATAATCCCTCAACAGATCCCTTCTTTTCAACCAATTTGATCCATTTGTACTATACACCTCCTCCATGGTTCATCTCCCATTCTGTTGATTTCTCTATTACTTCAATTCTCCCTCTTAGTCTTTCTTTTAACCATCTTGAGTTTCCCCAAGAAATCTTTAACTCAGCTATCTCCAGTCAATATTGGACCTACTCAAAAGCCCAACTGAAAATGACTGCAAGAGAGCTTGCTGGGAGAATCTTTTTTGTGCATAATGAGTGGAAAACTTACAGACTATCTCTAAACCAATTCTATATCCATGAGACTATCTTGGTTCCATCAAGCCTTAATGGAGGCAAAATAGCTCAATGGGAAAATTTCTTCTCCCAGTGGTTATCTCCCAAACTTAATGAAGGTCTCTATATGCAATCTGGAGTTGTTCTGACAAAATGCATTGATCTAATCAAGGTCATCTATTGGAAGTTAGTTTCTGAGAAAATCTTTGGTTTTCATGCCATCAAGAGACTTTTTGGAGGAATTCTTCCCAGCTCTTCTATCTTCCCAAATGAATCTTCTATGCAAGAGCCATTCTATCAGTACTCTTGTCCTCTCATTCCTGATCCAATTGCTTCTGCAAATCCATCCACATTTCCTACTGCAACTCATAAAGACATCAATGCAGTTGGGAATTATGTGAGAGCTCAAATGAAGGGACAAAGACATGACTTGACAAAGTTGGTTCAAGAAACTCTTGCTGGCAGGATAAATGACCAAGCTGAAGCTACCCCTTAACCAAGAACTTTTAGGGACTTCTCTCAAACTCAAGAAATTTTCACCCAAGATCAACCACCTTCAAGAGGACCCTCCTCCACAAGACAACATATTATTGGACCTGCCCCAACTGTCTTAAGGAAACTGGGAAAGAAGGAAATATTGCTGAAGAAGAGCCAACTGATCAACCATGGAATTCAGTATGATGATAGGATGAATCTCACTTGGAACAACAAACAGTATTACTTCAGGTTCAACAAGAAGCAACTCTAGCTACTAAATCTTGAAAGAGAAAGACACTTGACTGCAGTAGACCTTGGAGAAGAACAACCTAAACCAGACTACCAAAGTGAAGACAGTATAGAAGCATTATTTCACTAAGTCTTTTTATCTCAAACCTTATTTTATTATTCTTGAACAAATTTTATTTCATATTTTTTGTTGAGGTGTAAACTTAATCTTTGCATCTCTCTTTGTGATCTAACTTTGTTTTGTTATAGTATAGATTGATTTCTTCTTCAGATTATGCTCTACTTCTTTTCTTAATTATTTCTCAAAAAGGGGGAAATTGTTAGAACCATAGTTTCTTAACTAAGTGTTTTGACAAAGAACTCATCATGGATTATAAACGGGAAATCTTCAAGTCTTCACAGGTCCACTATCTTGACATATCGAGATAGCTGACCTTCAAGATAGTAGACCTTAACACTCTTGCCAGCTCATCTCAGTCAAAGTCAAACCTGACTTAAACACTGTTCACAAACTTTACTCCAGTCAAAGATTAATGACTGATATGTGCATTTCCAAGATGTTCAAGACCGTTGGAACTCAAACGGATATATACTAAAGACCTATAAAAGGATCTCTACACTACTGAAGAACTCACCTCTGTCTTGGCCATTTTTCATACAACTTGATTAAAACTTTTAAGCAACTCAATTGTAAAGCACACTTAATATTTATAAATCTGTGTTAAAATAGATAAGCAAACATAAGATCTCACTTAGCTACATAAGATCCATCTTAGAGATCACCAAAACCCTCACATTTGTGAAACCTTTTTCTTTTCTTTTTCTGTGCTTTGCAACAACTACAAAACCTAGTTAGTGAGGCTAATTAGGCTGGAAAATTCTGAGGGAATTTTCTTTGCAATTTATTGTAATTTCTTGATGAAATATTATAGTGGATTGCTTCTTCACTGTTGAGGACAGTGAAGCGTGGATGTAGGAGAATTGCAATACTCTGAACCACGTTATATCTTTGTGTTTGTGTCTCATTTACTCACACTTATTCACACACTTATCACTTTTCATTTACTCATTTATTTCTTCTATTTATTTCATTATTATTCTGCTGCATAACTCAACATACACACACTGCACCTCAAGATAGTCGACCTACTCTGCCAAGATAGTCGACCTCTTGTGAACTAAAATTTTACCTGTTTAAGTGTATAAATTGAACAGGTTCTTTCACTATTTCAATAGCCTTTCTGGCTATATTTTCGCGTACTCCGCCAATTTCATAAATTATTCGACCTGGTTTAACAACCGCTACCCAATATTCAGGATTTCCTTTACCTGAACCCATACGGGTTTCTGCCGCTCTTACTGTAACCGGTTTGTCTGGAAATATGCGTACCCAGACCTTTCCACCGCGGCGCGCATTTCATGTCATTGCCCGTTGACCTGCTTCTATTTGTCTAGATGTGATCCATGCAGGTTCAAGTGCCTGAAGAGCATATTTCCCGATACAAACAATTTGATTCCTAAGTTTGTCATATTGTTACAATTAAGTGTAAAACCTAACAAATCGGACCACCACTACAGCCCTTACCCAGCCTTCATTCACCACCACCACCATCAATATTCTAGAATCCGGTCACCACCACCACCATTTTTTCCAAAATTTGGTCACCACTATCACCTCTTTTCCAGAATCTGACAGCTACCAGCAACAATTCTTTCAAAAGCAAGATCGTAAATGCAAATCACTTTTCCCAGAAATCAACTAACAAAAAATTCAACTCCCAAACCGGAAAATCAAAAACTCCATTCACCATGAACAAGAACTAAAAAAGCTTAACTGAGTTGCCATGTTGTTATCCACAACAATGAAATTGACTATCAAATTCCAATTCGAAGCGCCTTGTGTCTAAGCAGCTACCCATGCAACTGAACGGACCCACCGGGACTACTTCTATTGAACGGATTGTGCTCCGGTTGTGGGACCTAGGTTTGGGTTCCAACGATGAAGATGAGGAAGATGGTGGCGAATTGAATTCCGGTTCGAATTCGTCAATGTCATTGACTGAGGATGAGAAATTGGGGGACTTGTATTGTTCTTTCTTTTTCTATATTGTTAGTACTATTTATTTAAAATGATTTATATTAAGAAAATATATAAGAAAATAGTTCTTGTAAATTTTATTATAACATAAATTAATTAGTTTGGATATCCTGAAAGTACCCCTGAAAAAAGTCACATGCACGGCCCATGGATTTGATTTCATCAAAAAGTTAACGATTTCGTTAGTTTTTACACATAATTGTAACAAAATGACAAACTTAGGAATCGGTTGCAACAAAATGAAAAACTTAGTAACTCGATTGGTACAAATTAAACTTAGCTAGGGTATTGCAAATGTGTGTAAAACTCAGGTTACCAAATTGCAATTTGCGTTTTTTTTAATGAATTATATAATTAGGATTGTTTGATATTTCGTTCTATTTATTGTTCATATGGAATTTCTATAGTAAATTGGTAAGTTAATCCAAAAGTGTATTTGGGCCAGTTTATATAGCCCAAGAGGAAGCCCATTGAATATTCATCAAAAAGTACCCCTGAAAAAAGTCACATGCATGGCCCATGGATTTGATTTCATCAAAAAGTTAATGATTTCATTAGTTTTTACTCATAATTGTAATAAAATGACAAACTTAGGAATCGGTTGCAACGAAATAACAAACTTAGGAACTCGATTGGTACAAATTAAAACTTAGCTAGGGTACTTGGGCCAGTTTATATAGCCCAAGAGGAAGCCCATTGAATATTCATCAAAACCCTAGGGATCGAGTTACCCTATATAATTGTGTTATCCTCTCAACAATGTAGAATCAGAGCCGCACTTCCACCCCTTCTACCCCTCGAATATAATGGCCTACGCCATTTTTTCTTCTTCCTTAATCTCCGTCTCACCATGATACACACAAAAAAGGAATGCAATATCAAATAAATCACCTACGTTTCCATGGTATCAATATTCAACCAATAATGGACAATCTCAAATCAAGTGAGCCAAGCTTCGCATACATCGTATCTTCCGTTATCATTGTATATCTTTAGTAAATAAATTTTAAAAATACATGCATAGCAAATATTGTCTCGATTAGATATAGCAATTTATTTCTCTTTCAAGATTAGATTCATTAATTTGCATTATGTTTTGTTTATAATAATAAATCTTGCCCATCATATTAAGTATCGGGCGCCCACACAAGTGTATTGTTAAAATTATTATTATTATTATTATCACTATTTTTATTTTTATTTTTATTATTATTAGTATTATTATTGTTATTATTATTATATGTCTGCGCGTGTGTGTGTAAATGTTAACAAATTATCATTTCAATGTTTCTTACTAGATCTAATATGTTGTAGACTAAAGGAAGTAATATGATGTGGATTTCTTTGGAACAAGTTCTAGATCGTTGTTCGTGGTATGTCGCTCGTACAACAAGGTAAAATATTAAATTTACATCAAATGTATAGTCGTGAACGCACATAGAGTTCTATATAAGTGATTGACAATGTCAATTTCATTTTCTTTGGCTTACTTACTTTTAACAACTTGAAGTTTTCATACACATATTAATTTCTAGGTACATTTTAATTATAAGTGTGATAGATTTCTGTGTTTGTGAAAATGTCAATGGCCTTGGGTTTGTGAGTAAAAACTCACGAGTGTTATCCCAAGAAACTAGATTGTGATGTTGGATTGGGTGTTGTGACATCACTAGCAGTTTGTACGATAATGAAGTGTCTTTGTAATATTGTATAAAATTACGGCAATTTTACAATACTAGTTTCTTATTACAAAATTTATACGTTCCAAGTTATATTAAATATTAGGAACCATAATTATCCATGCATGGTCGATGACTTGGGACGAAAAGAAGGGACGCTTTCTGCCACCGTTAGTAGTCAGAGACGAGACCTCACTTGATCATATATACTTTCACACTACTCTACTCATATCGAAAAAGGGAGTGGCTAACGGCTTAGGTTGTTTGGGAAATTGTGGTACTTGAGTAGCCAATGTCCCAAACCATGCCTATGGGAAGAAACAACATGCATAAAACTATCCATATGTAAGCAATTAACAAGAAAAGAACACAATATGGAGGCACCACCCAACGATATCACTAATACAATCATCTGTGGTGTTACAATAAAACACATGCACTTACCGTACGGATTGATCACCTTCTCTAAGTAAACACACACTCACACATCTAACCTTTACATGCGACTATCCATGGAATGCCTCTAAGGGAACCCTAAAGGCCTACCACAGTCTTAGGACCTCTTGTGATCTCACATATGTTTTCTAGCTATTTTTTGGCTCACAATGTTTATTACCATCACTTGGTTTACATAGGCATAGAAGTCTGAAACCTAAACTAATTACGAAACATAGCAATCCATTAGTGACTTACATTCAATTACTTCTTCATTCTTGGTTTTGACACCACAATCGAACAATCTACCACCTGAAGTATAAACCAATTCTTGTTACTACCACTTGTCAAATTCTAACCCAAGTAGGACATCCTATTGCTTAAATTCACTTGCTTTGAGTCTTAAACCCAGTGATCCTCCTTGCAACCATCCTTCTTTGTCTTCTCCATGATTTCATCTACGAAGCTCGCAAATATGCTTGAAACAGTCTTGGTCTTTCCTTGTTCCCCTAGCAACCCATCGCCTCCACAGTTCTTGCCCGTTCATGTTGGTATTGTTGACTTCATGTCCATGTTGCCAACTGATTTGACCCATCAACACACAACCAATATACCGATTATGTGAGAATGTTTCCTCTCCCAACGTAACCTTCTCGGCTTTGCCTCCCTCGCATCTTGATCTCCTCCCTAGAACCCCACGTGGTCCTTCGTTATTTGCAAGAACCTCTTCCCACGTGGCCAAACGGTGTATGCCACTTTCTTACCCCAAGCTACCAAGTTAGCTTCCGGTAATCTTCCATGTCCCATAGTTCTCCAACTGCGAAATGAAAACCAACTTTCTTTTAACACCTCTTAATGTCTTGTGCATCACACAAATGCACACACCATGTACCTTTGCACCTCTGCTGCACGTACTTTCTACATCTGCAGCATGTATTATGTCGATGAGCTTGGCTAAGAGAAAGAAACCAAGCCAGAGTCTCCTAAGGGTTGCACTTGTTAATTGCATGTAACAGAGTTCCTTAGAATATTATTA
Source organism: Campanula takesimana (assembly GCA_026119855.1). Taxonomy (NCBI): domain Eukaryota; kingdom Viridiplantae; phylum Streptophyta; class Magnoliopsida; order Asterales; family Campanulaceae; genus Campanula; species Campanula takesimana. The sequence goes on along the minus strand of JAOWBW010000424.1, from coordinate 349,690 downwards.
TGTGACTTTAAGTTATTAATCACTAAAATAAAGTGTTTGCCATATATGAGCTATTTTTCCAGGAAAAGTATTCCTCCAACTAATCAAGTCGCTCAGAAATATGAACATCCTCCATGTGTACGCAAAAGAGGAACAGCAAGGGAACTAAACATTCTGCAGGTCATTGATTTTGTAATGACAACTAGACTATAAGGATTGTGTTCCCAAAACTGCTTGATGGTAACAAAATGAGGAATACAGATAAATCAGCTCTTTATAATTAAACTAGGTAATGTGCTGATGAAAAATATCAACGGAATAATATGCTTCACAAGCTTGGGTTGGGTGGCTACCAGTGTTAACATGGATCTTAATTATAATATATATATATATATATATATATATATGTGTGTGTGTGTAAATTTTATTATCAGTTTTTAATGTCTATTATAATTATAAAGCATAGCTAAGCAAGTGTATGAAGCACCCAAATATCTTCTCCTCATTCTACATGGCGTTCATCAGTTACCCTAAAAGTTAGTTGCAATTGCGTTCCATTTTCCTCCAATATCTTCGTTAGTCATTGTGGCCTGTTGTAAAGCACGAGTTGTTTATTATTATTATGAGAGCAGTTTATAAACTATAAAGGATAGGAGAAACAAAAAACTCATCAATCTATTCTTTTTTCTAATTTCTTATGAAATTTTGATGTTACGAACCTGATCAGGTATGCTATGGTGATAGAAAAAAGGTTCAAAGGTTGAGGCTTGATTAACAATCGATCCTTCTTGCAGCACCGCAGTCAAGTCAGGGACATAATCGTCCATAATTTCAGATGTCTTCTCCACTGTAATGAATTCATACTCTCTTCCCAGGATCACAGCACCTATATCCAAAGTTATTGGATCATAGCTATCATTATTTATCAGATGTCTTCTCCACTATTTGGGTATAAATTGTCGGATTTGACATATAATTTGCATAATGATGTAAACTTTGAAGAGTGGGTATTTATAGAGAATTTGTGCTAGCGCCGAGCGAGTGACAATGAAAATGAGCCATTTGAAATCTATAAATGAAAAAAAAATTGTTGGTTTTTGGGCAAAATGATGTAAACTTCGACTCTACATTCTTAATATTCAGATGGGATTACCTAAGTGTAAATTTAGAGTTATAGGTTAATTTAGCAAGTCAAAGTCTATCAAAGTCTGCAAACTCGCAAGTGTACATGTACCTAATTGATTCTCATATTAGTTTTTATGTATTTATGACATCTTAAACCATAATACTCCCTCTTGCCAGACATGATATTCCCACTTTTCATGGTTGATATACGAAGGTGTTTTGATGAATAATTAAGATAATTTAATTATTATATGAGCATCTAATTTTTTTTAATTAATATTATTAAAAATGGTGTATCAATAGAAGTTGTAAATTTTCATTAAGATAATAAAACTAACCTAAACATACTACTCAAAGTATCATTGTATCAACAACAACAAAAGATGGAATGATCATTTGAACCAAGGGAATATATGTCTATTAATTCTTACACATTTTGAAAAACCACTAATTGGGTGCTCAAATAACTATCACCGGCGCTCAAATGTACGATTACTAGCACTCGGAACCTGTGATAACTCAAAAAATTTACGTATTTTATTTTTCAGATTTCGTTTTATAATCGAATATTTAAAAATGGTTAATGATAAATAATACATCTCAATTGGAATTTATGATAATAATGTCAATGGGCCATAGTTGTGTGTTGGCCATTTTAAGCAATAAAATGATTTTAGATTAGACAATGTTAATTGCTAAAGATTATTTAAGGTTTGATTAATATTGGGATATTTACTAACTATTTTATTTGGGCCAATATATGTTAAACGAATTGGAGAAGTTAAGTGGACCAACTTTCAAGTTTCTAGGGTAAAGGCTGGGAAAAAAAAACTCTCTCCCTCATCTCAACATCTCTTTCAACTTCTTTTCCTCTCAAACCAAAAACTTTGTCGTGATATAGACCCTCCAAACACAAAGAGATCGCAAGAATATAATACGCCATCCCAACAAGCAAGAACGAATAATAAAGCAAAAACAGCAAGCCAGGATTTTGCACTACCAAGCCAGTTCATCAATATTTTTTACTACGTCTGGGGGCACTATCAAGCCAGGATTTTGCACTATAATATGTTAATATGGAGTTACAATGATCTTTCGGGCGGAACCTGCTTATATACATAACCCAAAATGAGACCAAACCCTATACAAATTAAAATTCTTGAAATTCAACAATTTACTCGAAAAGCGGCTGCACGGTCGCTCTGACTTTCATGCACGCCCAAGCAGCTCGGCCGAGTAGCATACCTAGCTCGTCCGTGCTATATTTTTCCACAGAGTCAGTAGGTTTGTCTGGAAAGCCTCGTATAAACAGGGTCGCTCTACAACCCATTCATGGCCGATGCGCCATGGCCGTGTCCTTCACCTGGATCAGCCGCTCCATGACTCCTGGATCGGCTGCTCCAAGACTACTCCACTGCTATGCTGATTTCTTATATTTTGATCGCTAGTTCCCGATTTATTTATATTATGACAATCTCCCATCTAGAGATCAACCTGTACGAAAGCCCTATATCCGTCTTTAACTCATTCTTAGTGCCTTAGTGCTCACCTAGATTATGGTCGTTCCTTCCACCTTCTCTATTCTCCAAGCCCTGTTGAAGCTATGCATAGCTTCAATTTATCAAGGTTCACAACCTTGGTTAACATTTCAACCGGGTTCTCCTATCCTTGAATCTTCTCCAGCCTTAAGATCTTCCTTGGTTAACTATAGAGCGCATTTCCATTTCGCGTCTTCCCAAGTTCACCCAAGAAATTTGGCAACCATACCATCTCTTCGCTTGCCTCTGTCACTGCCACATATTCTGCCTCCGCAGTAGACTGAGGCATGATCTTCTGCAATTTTGAAGCCCAGGAGATAGTCATACCACCCAATGTATACACATAACTCTTAGTACTTGTCTTCTTATCAAGTTCACTTGATGCCAAATCTGCATCAACAAAACCCACTAACATAACATCCTTTCTTGAGAAACTTAGATCTTTACCAGCAGTACCCTTTAAGTAACAAAGGCAGTACCCTTTAAGTAATGAAGGATCCATTTAACCGCTTCCCAATGTTGCTTCCCTAGATTGCCCATGTACCGGCTGAATACTCCCACCGCATGTATAATGTACGGCCTTGTACACACCATTGCATATACTAGACTCCCCACCGCCGTAGCATATGGAGTCTTACCCATCTTGTCACGCATCTCCTTTCCTTTAGGTAAGTCCTTTTTGGATAGCTTAAAATGCATACCCAACGATGTACCAGTTGGCTTTGCCTCTTCCATGTAAAATCTAGCCAAGACCTTCTCAACATGTTCTGCTTGTGAAAGAACCAACTTACTTGAATCCCTATATCGGTCCATCCACATGCCCAAGATTTTGTTGGCCTCTCCCAAATCCTTCATTTCGAAATGCTCTAACAATTGTGTCTTTAATTTGTTTACCTCTGTATCGCTAGAGCCAGCTATTAACATGTCATCCACATATAACAGCAAGATTATATACTCGTTGTCAGTAGCAACAATGATCCACCTCACATCTTACAAAATTAATGTCATGCATGAATCTATCAAACTTCACGTACCACTACCTAGGAGCTTGTTTAAGGTCATACAAGCTCTTAGTCAACCTGCAAACCAGTTACTCATTACCCTTAAACAAGTATCTCTCTGATTGGACCATGTAAATTTCTTCCTCCAAATCCCCATGAAGAAAGGCCGTCTTTACATTCATTTGTTCCAGCAACAAATTATCTGCAACTACTAGCCCCAGAACCATTCTGATAGTAGTCATGTTCACAACATGAGTGAAGACCTCGGTGTAGTCAATATCATATTTTTGTTGAAACCCTTTTACAACCAACCTTTCCTTGTAACGCTTACTGCCAATTGCTTCCTCCTTAATCCTGTAAACCCATTTGTTATGCAATTCGTTCTTCCCCTTAGGTTGTTTTATCAACTCCCAGGTTTTATTGGCCTTTAATGAGTCCATCTCATCATCCAACGCAGCTTTCCTCTTATCAATAAGCTCATTACGAATAGCCTCCACATAACACTCCGGTTCACCACTATCAATTAACAATAAATAGTAATTCGAAGGAGACTACCTATCAAGTGATCCACGCATTCTGCTTGATCTACGCAGCGAATATCCGGTTTTGGAGTATGTGGTTCATCTTCAGCGAATAAAAAGTCAAAACAAACATTGTCAATATCAACACACTTTGACCAAGAATTTGCATAAAAAAAAAAGATTAAACACTTGAAGAAAAAATAATTATTAATGATTATATTATTAATAGTCACTAGTACAAATTTGAGCTTGCATAGCGATTATTTTTGCACTTAGATAGCGCATATAAGCGCTATGCAAGTTTAGATAGCGTTTAAATAAACGCTATGTAAGATTATATACTTATATAGCGCATAAATAAGCGCTATGTAAGATGATCTTTTTATTTCCAGAAATTACCTTATGTAATCACACTTAGATAGCACATAATAAAACGCTATGTTAGTATCTCTCTTAGATAGCGCATGTTAAGCGCTATGTTAGGCTATGTAAGATGATTTTTATGTAGATAACTTAGATAGCGCATAAAAATCGCTATCTAAGGCAATTTTTGATATTTTTTTTAGGTTTATAATTTTTATTTTTCCCCTACTAAACTCACTGCAAATTATATAAATTATGAATCAAATAAATAAAAATTAATATAATACAAACATCTCATTCAACAATTATAATCAACATTTCATTACACCAACAATAATGATTACAATTAATCATCCACAAAAGTTATAAACTAACAAGAGTTAAAAAAAGTTTGTTCTCGATCATCAATAATATAGTTAACCTTACAATCAAAATTAGTTACAACTAAAATTCTTTGTAATACCTATTTTCTATTACTTTCCTGCCATCTTCTCCTTAATAAATCGGTTATACAAGTATCCTGCCCAGTTATCCTGAAAAATCTGTATTTTGCTAGGAGGATAACACTTGATTCGGTTTGCATGGACAAACTGTACCAAAAAAATTACAAGACATTTGTTAGAAACAATATATGAAATAAACACAATCACATAAACACACATATATATATCCATACTACTGAATAACGCTTACTTTAACAAAACATTTCCAATTTACTGATTTATTTACAAAAATTTCGACAAAGTTTCCCCAAAAAAATTGACTATCCCAATTTTTACAACACCCTCGACGAGCACACGCTCGGAGTACTACACACAACACAGCAATCACAACTTGACGAGCACACGCTCGGAGTACTACACACAACACAACAATCACAACTCAACGAGAACACGCTCGGAGTACTACATACAACAAAACAACCATAACTCAATGAGCACGCGCTTGATGTACCGCCAATAATTCACATAATACAAAAATTACTCTAGGATACACCTTTACATCTAATCCCAACAATAAATACAAAGCAAACTAAGGATACATTTTGACACCTAAATCCAAACAATAAATACAAAGGTGTTAGTACCTCACTATGTTTAAACTCACAATTAATCATAGTAAATATGTTTTGATAAATAAATAATCAAACCCAATTGATTATATGATGTATACAAGACCTGAGCACAGGCAACCCAGTACAAAGCTCAACAGCTAAGCTGCTCTGTTTCCATTCAAGCCAACAGTCAGGTCATTACATGATCCACCTATCATCTATACATCCAACAAACTGAAAAACTGCCTATTACAGACTCCCTCTACCTCAAATGAATTATCAAGATGATAAATTCAAACAAGCTTCAACATCTAATGACTTACAAGCTCAACAGCTAAGCTCCCCTGTTTCAACAGCTAAGCCTGGCCTTCTTCAACAGCTGACTCCACGTCATCAGATCCTTGAAGAATGATTATTCCAATGTTACCAATCATTGGAATAACTCATATTGAAGCTTGTTCAAGTGTGAATACACCTTCCCTTCCCTTGACAACATGTATACAGAGGAATGATAAACAGTCAGCAAAGTCAAAGACAAGCCATTACTTCTCTGTACCTTTGTTCCCCAAACGGCTACTATTGTACCCTTGTCCCCCAACGGCTATATCCCCTCCCTTATATAAAGGAGTATACTGGCATGTTGTCAAGTGAACCTTAGACCCTCTATACCCTTTTTACACTCTTACAATCCTTTATAGTCTTACTGCACTCTCACTCTGCAGTCTTAAATATTTACATATACCCCTGCAAATATGTGCCTCTTTGCACCCAGTTACAACCCACTTACAGCCAGCTAACAACCAAGCTTTTTCTTTTGTAAACACTCTTATGATAATGTTTTTTCTTTTTCTCGCTTTGAAAGAAGAAACCTTAATTGAAGTGTCAATTAAGTAGAGGGGGTTTAAAAGAACTTGCCTTATCAATTCTTGTAACTCTTATTTGAAGAGAATATTATAGTGGATTGATCTCATTGTTCCAACAGTGGGGGTGGATGTAAGAGAAGGGTTTTGCCTCTGAAGTGTCAATTAAGTAGAGGGGGTTTAAAAGAACTTGCCTTATCAATTCTTGTAACTCTTATTTGAAGAGAATATTATAGTGGATTGATCTCACTGTTCCAACAGTGGGGGTGGATGTAAGAGAAGGGTTTTGCCTCTGAACCACTTTAAAATACTGTGTACACTCTTGTCTCTACACTAACACACACATACACATTGTCCTTTCATTTATTTATTTATTTATATTCCGCTGCACATTTCTTTTATTTATTATTTCTCAACAGCTTTAGCTATCCAAGTTTTAATTAATCTGTTCATTTAGTTAAATAGGGCCTTTCAAAAGGCAAATAGAACAGATCGATAGCTAGAATTGAGAGATGAAACTGAGCGATTTACTTACAGAAACAGGGATACTTGTTTCTCCACTGATCAACTCTCAATGAAGCATCCAACATAGTGGCCACAATGAATTCCATCAGGTTGCTTCGGGCACTATTAATAACAATTGATGTTTGTATTAAAATTTTTAAAATATGCATTATTTTCTACTCTATTAACAAGTTTTTAAAGTAAATTACCTGAATGTTATTCCATCTGAAACTGTTGAAGAGGGCCTTCTTGGTAGTCCCTGGACGACGGGTCCGAAAAGCTCTCATACCACTATTAAAATATGAAATAAATATGTCAAGAATATTTAAATGTATAATTCTAGTATCATTAAAAGAAAGTTTAAAAGAGAACACGTTACTGTTCAACAAGCTGTTTCAAGTGCTGATTTCTTGAAATTCTACCCTCTTCAGCTGGATCCATATAGTAGATGCTCTCTGTCTTGGTATTGATGGCAACCAATCAGTCTAAGATCAAAACAACACCAATCAGTTAATATAGAATCAAGAGCAGTAGGTAAAGGTTAAGCCTCAAGCAGAACTGCTTAACAAACAAAAAATAATCAACTTAAATGTAGCAAAATATTCAACTCTCTTCCCCTTTCCTGTCCTCATTTTCTCACAGCCAAACAGAACTTAAGAAATAATAATATGTGAGAGTAAATTGAAAACATACCTGCCACTAGCTGGGTTTTTTTTTCCGAGACTCACCACCACGTCGAGAGCTAGAAGTCATGCTCCCGTAAGAGGTAATAATAAAAATCAATTATTACACAAGTAAACTACATAGAATTGAGAAAACAAATACTTCAAGAGGAGAAATAAAAAACATAAAATGAAAGTTTGTATTTTTTTTTATAAAAAAGCAATCATACTTTTCTTTTTAGCCTTTTTAGTCTTTTTAGCCTTAGTTTTTCTTTTTCGGTTCCGAGGCGCTGTTTCACGTTCATGACCATGTACATCGAAAAAATCTGGATTTACAAATTCATCCTCATTTACGTCCACATATTCACCCTCTTTATGATCGAGTCTTTGGTACATGGGTTCATGAGCATCATCATTAAGAAACAAACTGGGAGTATCAACCATGTTTTTAAATGGGTCATCTGTAGCATCTACATCTTCATCAACGTGATCACTAACTTGGTAGTTGTTGTTGCTCTTGTTTGACAAGATAACAATAGACCACTTTTTATCTACTGGATCAGAAACATAGAACACATGTTTAGCTTGTGTTGCCATAACAAATGAATCATCTTTGAATCCAACCCTATTCAAATCAACCCGTATGAAACCATTATTTTCAACCTGCACCCCACCAGGAATATCGACCCAACTACAATCAAAGACAGGGACTCAAAATGTGATATAATCGACTTACCAAATTTTCACAATTTGCCCAAAGTATGTGGTTCCCGAATTTTCATCTTCGTTGCCCAGAACTGAAATTCCGCTATTCTGCATTGTGCTATTCTCATCGTGATCTCTAGTGTAAAATGTGTATCCATTTATAAGGTAACATTTATAAGAAAATACATGTGTATCAGGTCCTCTGGACAACCACTTTACCCTTTCAAAAACTGACTCATTCCCCCGTAGCTTTTCTGAAATATGTTTACAGAACCAATCAATGAATGTACGGTTGTGCTCCACTTGAATCCAATTCAAATCTCTATCTGGATGCTTCCGTGACATCATTTTCTTGTGTAACTTGACAAATGTTTCCACATCGATACTATTGTGTAAAATACATAAATGTACCCTATGTCGTTGTTCAAGGGTAATCTCAACTTGTTTACCTCATGTGACACCTTCACCATCAATCCTACCAGTGTGACATGTAGTTGGAAGTCCAATTGATTCGACATTTGGGACGTACTCAGACTAATATTCTAATGCTTCTTCAACTAAGTAGCGTTCTGCCATGGAACCCTCCGGACGATACCTAGTCATCACATACCCTTTCAACACATTCATATACCTCTCACTTCCATACATCCATCTCATATGACCAGGACCACACATCCTTGTCTCATAAACCAGGTGAACAGTCAAATGAACCATGATATCGAAGAAAGAAGGTGGGAAATACATCTCAAGCTCACAAAGTGTCTCCACAATTTGTTTTTGATAATGAGATAACCTTCTAGGATAAATGACTTTACTACTCATTGCCTTGAAAAACCAACATAACTTTGTAATAGTGGTGCGCACATTTTCTGGCAAAATGGAGCGAATCGCAATTGGGAGTAGAGTCTCAATGATGACATGGTAATCATGAGACTTCAAAGATGTCAATTTCAACCCATTTTCAGATACCAAACTCTGAATGTTAGGTGAGTACCCCTCTGGGACCTTAACTGACTGAAGTGTCTCAAGTAAGACCTTTTTCTCATAATTACACAATGTATGAGTGGCAAGTGGTAAATATGGTGATTTCCCTTCCTTTATCACAGGCGCTAATTCTCCTCTAATTCCAAGGTCAACCATGTCCATTCTTACATTATACCCATCTTTAGACTTCTCTTTGTCACCTAGCAATGTATTTAAAATACTAGCACAAACATTTTTTTCAGTATGCATGAGATTAATAAAGTGTATCACATACAAGTCTTTCCAATAGCTTAATTCGAAAAAAAATTGATTTCTTCTTCCAACTTTTAGTAGTAACTGTCTTTGCAAAATTCTTACCAAATAGTGCATCGATGTTTTCCACCTTTTCCAACACATCCTCACCTGTCAATATATCTGGTGCTTTTCGCTCTTCAACTTCATCATTGAATGCCTCTGACATTGTCCGGTACCGATGATTCGCTTCCAACCACCTCCTATGTCCCATGTAAACAGATTTCTTACAATGAGCTAAACGAAGATGATCAGTGTCCTCAGTACACGATGGACATGCCGTACGCCCTTTCACACTATAACCAGAAAGATTCCCATAAGCTGGAAAATCATTGATTGTTCCAAATAACATGGCTTTTAACATGAAATTATCCTTTCTGTACCCATCATACACATCAATGCCCTGCTCCCATAATAACTTCAAGTCATCAATTAGAGGAGCCAAGTAGACGTCAATGTCATTACCGGGTTGTCTCGGACCTGGTATCAAAGTAGACAACATCATGTAACGGCGCTTCATACACAACCAAGGTGCCAGATTATAGATCATCAGAATAACAGGCCATGTACTATGGCTAGTACTTTGAACCCCAAACGGATTCATTCCATCAGATGAAAGTACTAAGCGCAAGTTTCTTGGATCTTTGCCAAACTCTAGATATCTAACATCAAATTTCATCCATTGAGGTGAATCAGCTGGGTGTCTCAACATTCCATCATTAATTCGCCCGTTGATGCCATGTCAAATGTTTAGCATCATTTGGGATGCTATATAATCGCCTAAGTCTTGGAATTATCAGGAAGTACCATATAACCTTGGCAGGGGATTTTTTTTGTTAAAACATTTTGTACCGCACTTAGAACATTCACTGAGATCTGCGTACTCTTTCCGGTACAGAATACAATCTTTTGGACAAGCATGAATCTTCTCATGTGTTAAGCCAATCAGTTTGAGCATGTGTTTAGCATCATATGCTTGATGAGGGAGAACATTATCATCAGGAAAAAAATCACTCACGGCTTGTAACAATTCTTTAAAGAACACGTCAGACACCTGGTGACCAGCTTTTAAGTTATACAAAGCCAAAACAGCTGACAGTTTTGTTGCCTTTGTACACCCAGGCCCTAAGGGTAACCCAGCATCAGCCCTCAACCTCTCATGCATATCAGGATGGTCCCGTAATTCTTCATTAAAAACATACAGAGTATCTGTTACAGGACTAGATGCTCCATTACGATCACCCGACCCAATATTCGTTTCCATCTTATCTGTATAGCAGAAGTCGGGACTTGAACGGTTTGAGCTACATTGACCTTTCCCCTCACCATGATATGTCCAGACGGTGTATGTTATATCGATACCATCACATATTAAATGTTCATACAACACTTGCTGACCACTGACTGTTTTAACATTCACACATTTTTGACATGGACATATGATGAACCCAGGATTCCTAGCGTGCTTAACTGCATGACTACAAAACACTTTGACTCCATTCTTGTACTCTTTTGCCAATCGGTCCGCAACAATCCACTTACTATCCATACGTAACTAAATAACAAATAAATGTCACCATAACAAATTTTTAATAATTGCAAGTAAACTAATATTTCAAAGAAACAAAATTAGCATACGATCCAAAAATTGAATATTATTCTTAACGTAGAGAAGGGAGTAACTATCACAGTGACGATTGTCAGATTTAGGGCTATGGTTTATACTAGATTAGAAGTTACAAATTTCCTATTCAATGGACTGCTTATTTGCATCGGTACACATGTAACATTGGGATAATACAACTTTCAAAAGTGATTTCTAAAGAAAAAATCACATTCAATTTGGGATGGAGGCATGGAGACGAGAAATATGAGAAACGAAGCTCCGCGGTCATCGTCGCCGGCAAGTTTCGGCGATATAGTGGCTTCCTTCCTTTAGCGATCGCCGGCAAGCTCCGTGGTCGTCGGCGGTTTTGTGGTAGGCTGGATTTAGGATTTCGATCGTCTGATTGAATGAATGAAGGCTTTAGTGTTTCGTCTGATTGAATGAAGGGAAGGCTGTTTTTTTGGTCTAAAGACCTAAGATAGCGTTTTATGTTTTCGTCAAACTCGAGAAAAAAAATGCTTGTGAAGCGCTGTAAGGATCCCGCCCTCGGGGCGAAACAAGCAAAGTTCACACGAGGACAAAATGCCAAACACGGGTGGTTTTCACACAAACAACAGAGTCGCCACGTTAGTTTAATTTTTAACCCAAATTTAACAAAAAATGGTTAGAGAAAATGAGTTCGGAGGTCACGTTACACTTTGGGAAGGACATGGACAAAGTTCACCCAAAGTGCCTCGGTAAACCGAGTCTCCCTAAGTTTGTTAACCAAAATGTGCAAGTGTGTGTGTGTGTGTGTTTAAAAATGGGAGAAACCAATCTTATTTTAGAAAATGATTTTGGGGATGAAATGTAGGCATATTAATGCCCTTTGTTCTTTTAACATTTTTAAAGAGGCAAAAATAGGATGTTCATCCAAGTAAAAATAAGGCATTTTGGGGACGGACTTTAATTAATCATGGTAAGGATTAATAAAGTCAAGAGGGACAACTTGATTATCCTATGTACCAAATTCATGCCAAGATGAGATCCAAGGCCATGAATTGGACAATCATTGGAGCAATAACACCTTTACTTGGACAAATCCCCAACTTGGAGGATCAAAGATTGTGGCCAAAGAAGAACAATATTAATAAGATATTTAACAAATCATGATTATATATAGCAATAATATAATAGCTTGAGAGGACAAGATTTGTAATATATATATATATATATATATATATATATATATATAGTGCTTGATTATGGACAAGACTTGCAATATTGAATGACATTAATGTAAAACCCACTCACACTTGCATTAATGTAAAAATTGCACAAAAACATAACAAGTCTTAGATTAATCCTTTGGTTTAGAACCCACACTCATGCATAAAACATGGAGGGCACCATGGATATCAAGGCTTGGTTCCAAGTTGATAAAATGCATTAAGTAAATGACATTAATGTAAAAAATGCTCCTCTCCACTTGGTTCATCATTTTAATACACCATAAAGTGTAAGATGAGACCATTGGGATCAAGGGAGCATTTGGATCCCAATCATATAAAGATTACATTTTTAAGCCAAATGATCAAAGATCATATCCCAAAAAAAGGAAAATAGAATGAGATGAAGAAGAAGATTTTAACAAAATAAAGATTAATCCTTAAGCAAGCTTGGGGTAAATCATCAATTGATTGACCCAAGTTTGCTTCCTTTCCTTTTTCACTTAGAGACCTTGGGCTCTAATTTTCACTAACATGGTTTGCTCACCATCTACACTAATCACTCAATCTTGGATGAGAGGCCAATTTGGCATAATAACTTTGCTCTAAAATTCTTTGTCCTAATGAGAGAGGATGACCTCTCTATTTATAGGAGGGATTGGGGGGTTGTTAGGAAATTAATGTTCCATGTTAGCCCTTCAACTTTGGACTTGGGGACCAAGCAAATGGGGACATTTTCATTTTAGTCCTTTAATTATGGCCTTATGACTTGCTTCGGGGCTAAGCATAAAAATTGGTTAAAATTGGATCACAAAATGGGTCATTTATACTCATAAAATGGTCACAAATTGGGTTGAAATTGGATCATTTTTGGGTATTTTCGGATGCAAATAGGCTGAGAGGAATCCAATGGTTCAGATTAAATCTGAGGATTTTTGGGGAAGATCCAATGGCTGCTGGTGCATCTTCTAGAAGGGGGAGTGGTGACACAAACAAGGTGATGGGCCAATCAGAGGGTGGCACGCATGGCTGTCACGGATGGGGGGACAACACCCGGTGAAGGACCAATCGGAGCGAGGCAACTGGGGGGCTTGTCGGGCGCGTGAAGCACACCGGGGGACAAGGCGGGTGGCGAGTGCGCGTGGGCGGCTGAGCGAACGAGGAGTGGACGCATGGCGAGGCTTGTCGGCTGGCATTGTGCGTTTTGAGAAAACGCACAATGGATGTGCGCCCGTCCGTCTTTGGGCATTTTTCGGAAATTCCCACAAAGTCCTTTTGGGCTTTGTAGGGATAAAACCTGAGGTCCTTGGTCCATTTTAATTCCCAGAAAGCCCTTCCCTTTTCCAATATGCTCCAGAAATTCCCAGAAAGCCCCTAAACTTTCAAAATATTTTAATTAATGCCTAAAATACCCTTTGAACATTAAAATGACCCAATTAAATCCCAAATTACCCCTTAATTCCAAAATTTGATTATTTGAGGATAGTAATCCGGATCGGCGTACTTACAGAGCCCCTCGGCAACGGCGCTTTTGAAGGAAGCGGGGTTGTCGATAAAAGAGGAATCCCGATCCGGTGAGCTACCGAGATGGGAGAAATGGTGACCAAGGTGGTAAAGTGGCTGGACCCTCATCTTTAAAGGATTCCTACGTATCCCGTTTGCAGGGAATCAAGCCGGTCGTAGTTCTGGGTGAGAGATTTAAGGCTACTCAAACCTAAGGACTAGGGGGATATCAACCATCCTTTCCTAGGGGGACGAGCATGACTCTCAGTGAGTTCAGAGGCAGGACATGTCAATTTGGCTCTTGCTGGGACATGGACAAGAAAGCATGACTCTTGGTGAGGCAGAGGCGGGACATGGTCAACTTGGCTCTATTGGAGAGGGTTGACTCGCATGGGGATAGGGTCAACTTGGCTCTATTGAGAGGGTTGACTTACTGGGGACATGGACGAGGAAGCGTGACTCTAGGCGAGGCAGAGGCGGGACATGGTCAACTTGGCTCTATTGGAGAGGGTTGACTTACCGGGACGTAGACAAGGAAGCGTGACTCTAGGCGAGGCAGAGGCGGGACATGGTCAACTTGGCTCTATTGGAGAGGGTTGACTTACCGAGACATAGACAAGGAAGCGTGACTCTAGGCGAGGCAGAGGCGGGACATGGTCAACTTGGCTCTATTGGAGAGGGTTGACTTACCGGGACATAGACAAGGAAGCGTGACTCTTGGGGTCAGAGGCAGGATATGGTCAACTTGGCTCTATGGGAGAGGGTTGACTTACATAAGGATATGGTCAACTTGACTCTATGGGAGAGGGTTGACTAAATGGTTGGACTTACGAAGGACGGCCAGGGATAATGACTATTCTTAGTCAAAGAGTTCTACTGGGATTATGTCAAGGACGGCCTATAATGACTATTCTAAGTCAAGGTTTTACTGGGCTTATGTCGGGGACGGCCTATAATGACTATTCTAAGTCAAGGTTTTACTTGGGTCAACTCCAATTTTGGGGAGTTTGACGGGAAAGCTGGTCTTACGTCTCTCTAGGGACTTCCGGGGCAAAGGTTTTAACCTATAATGACTATTTTGAGTCATGGCTTGGTCAACTCCATATTTGGGGAGATTGACGGGAAAACTAGTCTTACGTCCCTTTAAGGACTGCCGGGACAAAGGCTCTAGCCTATAACGACTATTCTAAGTCATAGCTTGACCGGGGTCAACTCCATCTTTGGGGAGATTGACGGGGAAATTGGTCTTACGTCCCTCTAAGGACCGCCGGGACAAAGGCTCTAGCCTATAACCACTATTCTAAGTCTAAGCTAATGGGCTTACGTCGGGGACGGCCAAGACAAAGGCTCTAGCCTATAACGACTATTCTAAGTCATAGCTAATGGGCTTACGTCGGGGACGGCCAGGACAAAGGCTCTAGCCTATAACGACTATTCTAAGTCATAGCTAATGGGCTTACGTCGGGGACGGCCATATTTTGACAACAAATTTTAACTGGGCTTACGTCAGGGACGGCCAAATTTTCTCAACAAATTTTTAACTGGGCTTACGTCAGGGACGGCCGAATTTTCTCAACAAAATTTTAACAGGGCTTACGTCAAGGACGGCATATTTTGACAACAAATTTTTAACTGGGCTTACGTCAGGGACGGCCATATTTTCCCAACAAATTTTTAACTGGGCTTATGTTAGGGACGGCCAAATTTTGTCTCAGAGGGTCGCTCGGGGGACCTAGACTTTTATCTCAAAAGGTTCGCTCAGGGGACCTAGACTTTTCTCAAAATGGTCACTCGGGGGACCTAGACTTTTCTCAAAATGGTCACTCGGGGGACCTAGATTTCTCTCAAAATGGGTCACTCGGGGGACCTAAACTTTTCTCAAAATGGGTCACTCGGGGGACCTAAACTTTATCTTGAAAGGGGTCGCTCGGGGGACCCAAGCCTTTTCAACAAGGGTCACTCGGAGGACCTAAATGTTTTCAGAAGGGGCTTGACTCTCACTTGGTCAACCGGGTCAACATGGGTTTACGTCTAGGACGGCCATAATTAATTTCACAAAGCTGGGCTTACTTCGCTAGGACTGCCTGATTTTTCTCCGGGTCGCGCGGGGGACCTAAATTCTCTTATCTCCTATGGACTTACGTCACTTGGGGACTTCCGGGAGAACAACGGATTTGACTCTCACTTGGTCAATCCTAAAGGTTTGGTCAACTTGGCTCTATGGGAGAGGGTTGACTACAAGACTGGTCTTACGTCATCTTTGACTGCCGAAGCAAAAGCTCACAAAACTCACCCTCAAATGCCCAATGCAATTTGAAAGGGGAAAAACATTATTTTCACAAAATATACCCTCAAATGCCCAATGCGATTTGGAAGGGGACAACATACACATTCTTTTCCTTTTAAAATACACCCTCAACCGCCCAATGCGAATTGAAAGGGGACAAGCAAACACATTTTTTTTTTCAAAATATTCATTCCTCAAAGCAAACCTTTTAACGAAGCATGTCAGTCAAATTTTTTATTTTAATTTAACCACGAGGTTTATTATGCATAAAGTCCTTGGGAGTTTCATCCATTCTTTAGGAGTGGTCGGGAGTAGAGGACCCTTTCATCGTTGATGTTGGGGTAGCCCCATGTCCTTGCCGTCGTGGATGTCGGGGTAGCCCCATGCCTTTGTCCATGTTGATGTCGGGGTAGCCCCATGCCTTGTGGTCGTTGTGGAGGTAGCCCCATGTCCTTTGAAGTGGGGTTAGGAACCCATCCTTTTTTCATGACGCACCCTTTCTTTTGCCTAGGACGCCCTTGCGGGTTTTCAACCTAGCGGGCATCTCTTTTGCGTCTTTTATGGCACACCCTGTTTTTTGCCTAGGCCGCCCTTACGGGTTTTCAACCTAGCGGGCCACTTTTTTGGTGCCTTTCTTTTCCACTTTTTTTTATGAGTGATCCAGCCGACTCGATAGAACGGGGACTTAAGGTATCTTTTGGAGGAAACATGCAAGGGCAGTTTATTTGGGAGAGAGTCCCTTTATGTTGGTGAGCTCTTTGAGAAATTTATCATGAAATGGAAGGAAGCCCTTGCTTGACAGAATACAAGTGTTTAGCTCTTTCCTAAGATGTAGAGAAGAAGACTTGTCGAGACATTTGAAATTTGTCTTGGTTAAAATTATCAAAATGATTGCTTGGATGGACCATGTTCATCATTAAGTCAAGATTATAACAAGCAATTAGCCTTAACATGTATAAATGTTGTGATCAATTAAGATTAAGATTCGATCAATGGCAAGATCGGGAAGAGAAGGTGTTTATGGGGAATTGGCCCAAAGAAGGTGTGTCTTGGGAAATCGGTAATTGATGGGACCGTGGGGGGAGAGGCTTGGCTACTTTGGGAAAGCCATGGTTTGACTGTTCTTTCTCATGCTGTGACCGGACCCGAAGGTTGCCTACGTTCCCCTCAGTTTGAGGAGCTTAGGTCGCCGTAGTTCGGCCTTGGGCCGTCTTTTGCTGAAGTTGACTTTCTTTTGACGTTGTCTCGGAGGATGTTGTTGTTGTTTGGATGTAGATCCATCACTTTGTGGTGAACTCCTTGGAACGGACCTTTTGGGGGTGAACCCTCTTTGGTGAACTTTTCCTTTGCATATATTCATTTCCTTTTTCCTCTTTTCACTTTTTTTTTTTTTTTTTTTTTTGAGATGGGAAACATTAGCCCCAACTTGCAATCTCGGGCATTGGCTCCTTTGTAGCCCCTTGGTGGAATGCTTGTCATTTTCGGCTTTGCCTTTGAAGATCCGGGAAGTCCTTTGCTTGTTCGTGCACGTGCGATCACGGTTGAGTCTCGGTGTTTGAGCAACAACATCCTCGCCTTTTCACTGTTTTGGGACGCCTTTGACGCGCATCAGGAGTTTGTCTCGGGAAGGTATATCGGGTTGTGTATCGGAAATGTGTATCGGGTAAGTGTATGAGGGAAGTCTTGCCATTAATGGTTTCTTCATGTCAATTGATCACAACATTTATTCACATCAAGATTAATTGTTTGCATTTAGCATTTTTCAGTTGTGTTTAGGTCCATTCGTCCTTAATGAGTCGTCATTGACTAGTATGCTTAGAAGTCAATTCATCATTTTAGGGACGTAGCAATCAATTGGTAATAACAAGCAAGACAATTTCAAGAGTAAATGTATATTGCAAATAATGTCTCAAGTCTAGGGAGAAGAGAATGAAAATGACTCTTTTATATAGATGACTTTGTATAAACATGTCCGAGTACGGACCTTTGTAAAAACAAAAAGACACTGTTCGGGACGGACTTTTGGTGAAAGTCTAGACCCTACGAGGCTGGAAGACTCAATTTTTTTTTTTTTAGGGACGGGCTCCTATGAGGTGCGGTGGTCCATTATAACCATGGTTCAAGAGAGACGCTTCATTAGCGGATTAGCCTTTTAGGAAAACTTGATCTTTTATTTTAAGAAAATTGGATCTCCATTTTCTTCTTGGGAAAAACATACTTTTGTTTTGGGTAGAAGACTCACGCACACATTTTTTTTTCATTTTTTTTTTTAGGATTGACCGGGCCGAAGCTGCCTACGTTCCCCTTACCACGAGGGAGGGGGTCCCACGTGATGAGAGGCTCAGGTCACCGTAGTTCGAACGGACTTAGAATTCTAAAACAAACATGACTGACTTGTCGGAGGATAACGGGGATCCATCCATCCAAGGACTAAAACCGACTTCCTAGGAAACTATGCCTAGGGACTTCACGGGAATTCTGGGATCCATCCGAAGATCGACGGGTGTCTCGGAGGTCTTCCAAAGGCTTCACAAGGGAACCTAGGAGACAACGGCCTAGTGTTTCAGCAATGGGGACCTAGGGGACAACGACCTAGGGTTTTAACAGGAATCTCAACAATGGGGACCTAGGAGGCAATGACCTAGGGTTTTAATGGAAATCTCAACAATGGGGACCTAGGAGGCAACGGCCTAGGGTTTTAACGGACATCTCAACAAAGGGGGACCTAGGAGGCAACGGCCTAGGGTTTTAACAGGAATCTCAACAATGGGGACCTAGGAGGCAACGGCCTAGGGTTTTAACAGGAATCTCAACAATGGGGACCTAGGAGGCAAAGACCTAGGGTTTTAACGGACATATCAACAATGGGGACCTAGGAGGCAACGGACTAGGGTTTTAACAGGAATCTCAACAATGGGGACCTAGGAGGCAACGGCCTAGGGTTTTAACAGGAATCTCAACAATGGGGACCTAGGAGGCAACGACCTAGGGTTTTAACAGGAATCTCAACAATGGGGACCTAGGAGGCAACGGCCTAGGGTTTTAACAGGAATCTCAACAATGGGGACCTAGGAGGCAACGGCCTAGGGTTTTAACGGGAATCACAGTGTGGAACCTAGGGCACAATAGCCTAGGATTTTACGGGAATCTCAACGGGGACCTAGGGGACAACGGCCTAGGGTTTTACGGGAATCTCAACGGGGACCTAGGGGACAACGGCCTAGGGTTTTACGGGAATTGCAACGGGGACCTAGGGGGACAACGGCCTAGGGTTTTACCGGAACTTTCAATGGGTACCTAGGGGATAACGCCTAGGGTTTTAACGGAAATCTCGACGAGGATCACAACGGGGATTCGTCCAAAGACTTAACGAAATCTCTTTAGCGAAAGTCTTGGGAGATAACGGGGATCCGTCCAAGGACTTAGCAAAATATCTTTAACGAAAGTCTCAGAAGATAACGGGGATCTGTCCAAAGACTTAACAAAATCACTTATCGGAAGTCTTGGAGGATAACAGGGTTCCGTCCAAAATTTGACGGAAGTCTTGGAGGATAACGGGGATCCTTCCAAACTTTGACGGAGGTCTTGGAGGATAATGGGGATCCATCCAAAGACTTGACAAAATTTAATGGAGATTTTGGAGGATAACGGGGATCCATCCAAAGACTCAACGAGGCGACACTTGTTAGCGAATGTAATGTATCAAAGGCAAGGAGCAAAAACAGAGCAAGCTCATGCAATGTGCAATTATTCATTCATTCAAGTTTACTTAAAAAATCTTTCTTGATTTGATCGTAAATGGTTGGAAAAGATTCCTCTTCTTTTTTGCAACTATTCTAAATCCTGGATCAGTGGAGGCCGTCGCTACGCCTATAGACCCCTCATTTTTCACCTGTATTGCACGCTCCCATGGACGGACTATCCCGGGTGAGGGTCCTATAGGGCACGCGGCTTCCATCGACCAAAAGAAACGAACCTAGGGTCTAGTGCGTCGCAAGGTTCCCAATACGCGGGTCATCCTAATCATGATTAAGCCCTAGTCGGGATCGAGACTATTTTCCGAAGGCTACACCGAAAGCCGCACCGATATTCCGACATGACCTCATTTTGATATGAGGCGTCTTAATCCTTGACCATGGGCTTAAGGATGATTAAAAATGACTTACACATTAGGGCTTAACGACACGGTGTTACCCTATCCTTAGCATATGACCTTCGCTAATTGTGGTCGTCATTAACACGCGAGTTGAAGGCGGGTTAGGCCACGCTTGCACTACATCAAGGAGTCATAACTCGGGCATCAACTTGGCCACAATTAACCTTGGACACGTATTAAGGACGTGGTAATGTGGACTAGACCAAAGACCAACCATAGTCACGGTATTTGTGTGTCACAGACAAGTGTGGTTGACTCAGCTCGGAAGGGAAGGTGGGATGGACCCGTGCGCGCATCGAAGGGAACAAGTGCGCCCAACGAGATGCATCGTGGCATCCATCCCGGGTTTGAAGGGCATTTGGAACATGCAAGGTCAAGTGCGCGTAGTGTGACGCCTTTTCTATGTTCCTTTTTGAGTCAAAATAGGGATTTTTTTTGGGTCCGTTTTAGCATTATGAGTGAGTATGGACAAGTATGAACAATCATGTACAAATATGAACAAATATGGACAAATATGGACAAATATGGACAAATATAGACAAGCAAGAACAAGCAAGTAAGCAAGGCTACTTAACAAGTAAGAGTTACAATTTGTACATGGAAGGTTTGTGCACAACCAAAGGTTCTTTGAAACCAATTTTTTTTGCAAGAAGAACAACCTTTTGAAAGTCATTTGTACCAAAAAAGTTGTGCACAAACAAGAAGAATTTAAAACAATATTTTTTTTTTTAAAATGGGTTATGCACAATGAGGGTTTGAAAACCCAATTTTAATGTCCAAAAGAAAAATGTGCATGACCAAGTTTTGGAAATTCATTTTTTTTTTTGCTAAAAAAAAAGAAGGCAAAAGTACACAAGATAGAGTCTGGAAATTGGAACCTGGACATGAAGAAGCAAGGAGACCACTTAGAATGTTTCTGCCTTGCACCAATTTGTTGATTTGAACATTCTGTGGGTCCGGCCAAAGTAGCCGTACGGCTAGATAATCCGTCCCATTATTTTTTTTACAATTTTTCATCTTCAGGTCATCCAGCCCCAGTTTATGGTATTTCCAAAACAGTTCCATTCCTTCGAGTCAAAACAGAAACACAAAACACACAAATTAGGCACAAAGTCAACAAACGGGGACGGGAGTTTGACCCACACATAAATGTCCCCAAAGCTTCTAAAAAGAAGTTTAAGAACATTTAATTCCCCAACGGAGTCGCCACTGTAAGGATCCCGCCCCCGGGGAGAAACAAGCAAAGTTCGCACGAGGATAAAATGCAAAACACGGGTGGTTTTCACACAAACAACGGAGTCGCCACGTTAGTTTAATTTTTAACCCAAACATAACGAAAAATGGTTAGAGAAAATGAGTTCGGAGGTCACGTTACACTTTGGGAAGGACTTGGACAAAGTTCACCCAAAGTGCCTCGGTAAACCGAGTCTCCCTAAGTTTGTTGACCAAAACGTGTAAGTGTGTGTGTGTGTGTGTGTTTAAAAATGGGAGAAACCAATCTTATTTTAGAAAATGATTTTGGGGATGAAATGTAGGCATATTAATGCCCTTTGTTCTTTTAACATTTTTAAAGAGGCAAAAATAGGATGTTCATCCAAGTAAAAATAAGGCATTTTGGGGACGGACTTTAATTAATCATGGTAAGGATTAATAAAGTCAAGAGGGACAACTTGATCATCCTATGTACCAAATTCATGCCAAGATGAGATCCAAGGCCATGAATTGGATAATCATTGGAGCAATAACACCTTTACTTGGACAAATCCCCAACTTGGAGGATCAAAGATTGTGGCCAAACAAGAACAATATTAATAAGATATTTAACAAATCATGATTATATATAGCAATAATATAATAGCTTGAGAGGACAAGATTTGTAATAGATATATATATATATATATATAGTGCTTGATTATGGACAAGACTTGCAATATTGAATGACATTAATGTAAAACCCACTCACACTTGCATTAATGTAAAAATTGCACAAAAACATAACAAGTCTTAGATTAATCCTTTGGTTTAGAACCCACACTCATGCATAAAACATGGAGGGCACCATGGATCTCAAGGCTTGGTTCCAAGTTGATAAAAGGCATTAAGTAAATGACATTAATGTAACAAATGCTTCTCTCCACTTGGTTCATCATTTTAATACACCATAAAGTGTAAGATGAGACCATAGGGATCAAGGGAGCATTTGGATCCCAATCATATAAAGATTACATTTTTAAGCCAAATGATCAAAGATCATATCCCAAAAAAAGGAAAATAGAATGAGATGAAGAAGAAGATTTTAACAAAATAAATATTAATCCTTAAGCAAGCTTGGGGTAAATCATCAATTGATTGACCCAAGTTTGCTTCCTTTCCTTTTTCACTTAGAGACCTTGGGCTCTAATTTTCACTAACATGGTTTGCTCACCATCTACACTAATCACCCAATCTTGGATGAGAGGCCAATTTGGCATAATAACTTTGCTCTAAAATTCCTTGTCGTAATGAGAGAGGATGACCTCTCTATTTATAGGAGGGATTGGGGGGGTTGTTTGGAAATTAATGTTCCATGTTAGCCCTTCAACTTTGGACTTGGGGACCAAGCAAATGGGGACATTTTCATTTTAGTCCTTTAATTATGGCCTTATGACTTGCTTAGGGGCTAAGCATAAAAATGGATTAAAATTGGATCACAAAATGGGTCATTTATACTCATAAAATGGTCACAAATTGGGTTGAAATTGGATCATTTTTGGGTATTTTCGGATGCAAATAGGCTGAGAGGAATCCAATGGTTCAGATTAAATCTGAGGATTTTGGGGAAGATCCAATGGCTGCTGGTGCATCTTCTAGAAGGGGGAGTGGTGACACAAACAAGGTGAAGGGACAATTAGAGGGTGGCACGCATGGCTGTCACGGATGGGGGGACAACACCCGGTGAAGGACCAATCGGAGCGAGGCAGCTGGGGGGCTTGTCGGGCGTGTGAAGCACACCGGGGGACAAGGCGGGTGGCGAGTGCGCGTGGGCGGCTGAGCGAACGAGGAGTGGACGCGTGGCGAGGCTTGTCGGCTGGCATTGTGCGTTTTGAGAAAACGCACAATGGATGTGCGCCCGTCCGCCTTTGGGCATTTTTCGGAAATTCCCACAAAGTCCTTTTGGGCTTTGTGGGGATAAAACCTGAGGTCCTTGGTCCATTTTAATTCCCAGAAAGCCCTTCCCTTTTCCAATATGCTCCAGAAATTCCCAGAAAGCCCCTAAACTTTCAGAATATTTTAATTAATGCCTAAAATACCCTTTGAACATTAAAATGACCCAATTAAATCCCAAATTACCCCTTAATTCCGAAATTTGATTATTTGAGGATAGTAATCCGGATCGGGGTACTTACAAGCGCTTGGTAGGATAGCGCTACTTTTATGCGCTACGGTAGTTTTCCCAAAAAAAAAAAAAATCTTACGAAGCGCTTGGTAGGATAGCGCTTTTTTATGCGCTATGTAAGTGTATTTCTTACATAGAGCTTATTCTATATGCGCTATATTAGTGATTTTTTTTTTCATTTTTTTTAACTTGTAGCTTCATCATGCAGTCTATGCGCTATGTAAGGGTATTTCTTATATAGCGCTTTATACAAGCGCTATCTAAGCTACGCTTCCTAAGCTTCAATATGTACTAGTGAGTGAGTCAATAATGATTTTTTATATATTGTTAGGATATTTAGATTTTGTGTAATTTTCTTTTCAAAGTACAATTAAACTTGCTTTGACTTTTTAGATTATAGTAGAACGGAGGGAGTGTGTGCATATATATATATATATATATATATATATATATATATATATATATAAAGAGCTAAGTGATTTAAATTACTGTTAACTTTTCCCGCCTAAATCTCACTTTCTCAAAACATCAAGCAATTAAAATAATTTAATTTTTATTGGAAATCAAAATTGCTTTCCAGCAACCGGTTTTCCTTCTCTTTTCACATATAACTATGAATGTTTTTAAAACTTACACCAAATTTATTTATTTTTTCATTTTTCTAAGCAAATTAATTTGTAGATTCCCAATGTCGGGTTTAACCTCAAAGACTATACTACTATGTAGCAGAACCAACAACATTACAAATCTATTTTCATTGACCACCACCACAACATACCATTCACCACACACCACCATGCTCACAACATCAACAAGCTTGCCTCTTCCCATTACAAACATAATCAACTAATAAAAAATATATTTTGGTCCAAGTCCATACTCCATTTTATTATAGTTTCATTATCGCTGTAGTGTACGGTGGCACCACAACCCACGAAAAAAAAAATAGTGAAAAACAAAAAAGTCCTAGTTTTTTCATTGGCATTGATTTTGACAATGGAGACAGAAAGTCTAATTTCGTTGTGGATTGAAATTTTAGATCCAAGAGATAGATCTTGGATCCAATGTTTCAATTTCTTCTTTCTAAACCTGAGATCTGATATTTTTGGTATAAGGTGTTGGTGATGTGGGAACGAATCCGCATTTACAACTGCGTTAAAGGAGATGGCGGGGAGATTTTTGTATGGCGAGGGAGCAAATTTGTGCTTCTTCGATCATGCTGATGATGGCATGCCCTTGGCAAAAAACATTTCTGAGTTTCTTGTACTACCATATCTGACTTTGACGGCAGTGATTATTATTGCATGGTTGCCAATTAAAACCAGAGATGGTAACAAAGACGAAGCTTTGTTATAGTTTGAGTACCAGTCTCTCTAACTGAAGGTGAAAAGGAGGTAAAACAGAAAATGGGTTCTGTAATTATGCCTAAATTACCATAGTGTGTTAATGCTCCTACGTCGGCCGACATTAAGAAGTTTTTATACGTGGGTTGTAGCCGCCGTATATAAGTTGAGTATCTACGGCAATTATGTGTCTACTGTATAAAGCATATGAGGCGGTCATATTTGTCGTATTATTATTTACGGCGACACCTCAGGTGGCAGCAGAAAAACTGCTGTTTATGTACCGTGTAAAATATATAATGCGGTCACTTCTACTTTATACGGCGGCTTTTGTCCGCTGTAAATACTGTGTTTTCTTGCAGTAATATAGTAAAAATGAAACACAGTTCACAGTACAACGTAAAAACGACGTTTGGCCATAAAAATTACCTCGAAACTCTAGTGATATGAGTTTCACGCATACAAAGAAAAAAACTAGCAAGATGAGTTAATCGTATTAATTTATGATCTACAAAAGATAATTAAATCATTTTCTAAATGAGATTATCTTGTTGTCAAGAGCACATGTTAATTTTTTTTTTAATAATAGTTTTAAATAGTTGGATCAAAACATTGTGGAATCGGGTAACGATACAAGGAAACTAGAAATTTTGGAACATATTGGGGGCAAAGGTTTTTAATTTTTAAGATGCATTATAGGTACTAATATTAAAATTTACAATTTTTTAAGGGCAAATTGCAATTTGGTAACCTATGTTTTACACACATTTGCAATACCCTAGCTATGTTTTAGTCTGTTTCTTTTTCCCGAATCCATACGCCTGTCTAAGGAATTGAATTCGTATAGGCATTTTGGACGATGCTATTTGTTAGAACCATAGTTTCTTAACTAAGTGTTTTGACAAATAATTAAAGAACTCATCATCGATTATAATCTGTAAATCTTCAAGTCTTCACAGGTCCACTATCTTGACATATCGAGATAACTGACCTTCAAGATAGTAGACCTTAACACTCTTGCCAACTCACCTCAATCAAAGTCAAACCTGACTTAAACACTGTTCACAAACTATACTCTAGTCAAAGATTAATTACTGATATGTGCATTTCCAAGATGTTCACGACCGTTGGAACTCAAACGGATATATACTGAAGACCTATAAAAGGAGCTCTACACTACTGAAGAACTCACCTCTATCTTGGCCATTTTTCATACAACTTGATTAAATCTTTTAAGCAACTCAATTGTAAAGCACACTTGATATTTATAAATCTGTGCTAAAATAGATAAGCAAACATAAGATCTCACTTAGCTACATAAGAGCCATCTTAGAGATCACCAAAACCCTCACATTTGTGAAACCTTTTTCTTTTCTTTTTCTATGGTTTGCAACAAGTACAAAACCTATTTAGTGAGGCTAATTAGGCTGGAAAATTCTGAGGGGATTTTCTTTGCAATTTATTGTAATTTCTTGACGAAGTATTATAGTGGATTACTTCTTCACTGTTGAGGACAGTGAAGCGTGGATGTAGGAGAGTTGCAATACTCTGAACCACATTATATCTTTGTGTTTGAGGACAGTCAAAAACATTCTACAAAAAAGTGTTAATGACTCTTTGGCCCAAGAAATTGGGAAAGTTGAAACTGCTAAAGAAGCCTGGGATTTAATCAAAACCAAGTTTACCAAGCACAAAAGTGTCAGAGCACAAAACTTGTATAACCTATTAAGGCAACTGGACAACTTTAAGTTTCTACTGGTGAGAGAGTGAGTGCTGCCAAATACAGATTTGAAGACCTACTCAGACTAGTGTCAGACCATGGCAAGAAATTGAACCAACAAGACCTATGTTTGAAAATATTTTCAAGCCTTCCCCAAGAATATGAAGAAGTAGCCTTACCCATAAGAGAAGGTATTGAATGGCCAACTATGACTGTTGAACAATACTTTGGCAAACTGGAAGCATATGAACTTGAAGGGACTGCAAATTACCCACCATAGCATCATCTTTAGCCAATGCTCACACCATGGCTCTTGCTGCACAAGAAGCCCTAAAAGCTTACTCACAACAGGACATTGATTCCCTAATCTGCAATGCTATTTAGAAAGTCAATCTGTCCCAAAAACCAGAAGTCAAACCCTTGACTCAAGAAGACATTCCTAGCCTGATAACCATAGCTGTTAAAATGCTATGAAACATCAAAAAGGATGTTTGAAAAAAGAAACATAGCATCTACTTCTAACCAAGTCCAAACTGAGAAGAAAGATGTCACATGCTATAACTGTGAAAAGTTAGGTCACTACTCTCAAGAGTGTCCTGAACCAAAGAAGTGAAGAAACTTTTCAACACAAAAGAAGCTTATCATATTCTAAAGATATCATACACAGTTCTAGGTGTAATTGCTTCAACTGTGCCAAAGCCAAACAAGTTGAAAAGAAGGAACAGGTCATGATAGCAGACCTGTTAAAATTCACTGATGATGAAAGTGACTCCTCAGACTCAGACAATGACATGGAAGCCATGATATGTCTCATGGAAAATGAAGAAGATGACTCAGAAAGTAAAGAGGAACTTGAAGCTCTTACAGCTGCAGAGAAGCTAAAAGAGGTAAGTGACTTTAATTACCTTGACCTTGAAGGTCTTAAAAATTTAGCTTGTACTTTGTTTATTCAGAGAAAGAAATAAGAATCAAGCCTTAGGGTCTTGATAACTGAAAATTTTCAATTTTCTAAGGACCTAGACAGCCTTAAAACCAAAAATACCCTTCTTGAAACCCAAAATTTCTCTCTTCAAAAATAGAACACACAGCAAGCTGATGAGATAATAAACCTTCATGCTGATGTTTTTAATGCAAGAAACAATCACCTTCACATCAGCAGTTAACTAAAAGAACTAAACCTGAGAATAGAGGCTTTAAATGATGAGAACCAAGCATTCAAAACCAAAATTGAATCTTGGAACAAATCAAGCACAGCCATGTCACACTTTTTGTACACTCAAAGGCATCCCCTTGACAAAACTGGATTAGGAGAAAATAATCCAACTATAGTAGAATACAAACTTCCAGAGGGTGATAGAAAACTTGAGAAAATGCTACTTGTCAAGATGGGAGACAAAACTATAAGAAAGCCCATCTATCCTGTCCAAACTAAACAGGATATATACAAGGCTCAAGGAAAAATGAAGGAGGTCAGCTGTCATGATCAAGCATCCAGTAGCAATGTTCAAATGACCAACCCCAACAACAAAAGTGTTACCCCAAGTCCTCCAAAGCAATCTCAAACTTGGAAGAACAATCAATCTGGTCAGTACAAATACAGACAGCAGACCTATCAAGGTCACTCTAGAAAATAGCAGACCTATCAAGGATATCCAAGAAGACAGCAGACCAACCAAAAGAGAAACAAAGGATGAAAAGGTCAAAACTACAGATCTTCAAGGTTGCCTAAAGCCAACACATCACCCAACTCATATAATCCTCACCCTCATCACAACTATCATCATTAACAATTCATAATGACACCCTACTGTACCAAATCCTATCTTACCTAAACTCTTTCAACCAAAAACCTTATTTCCCAAAGAACAATAACCCTCCTAAGAGAATTGTGAAAGGTTAGGTCCCTAAGCCTGTCTAACCACCTAGACCCATAATTCAAAGGGGACCATGTTTATTTTTCTTTATTTGTGTAGGAATTTAATAAAGGAGTCTGGTACCTAGATAGTGGCTGCAGCAGGCACATGACCTTCAACAAGCAATAGCTGCAGAACTTCATTCCAAAAGATGGCCCTAATATTGTTTTTGGAGACAACTCTCAAGCCAGAGTCAAATTACATGGAGACATAATCACAAAAAGCATTATTCTATCTAATGTCTCTTATGTGGAAGGTCTTAAGCATAACTTGATTAGCACCAGTCAGATTTATGACGAAGGATTTCATGTTTTGTGCTCCCATAACTTGTGTCAAGTGAAGAATTCAAAAGATGAAATCATTCTTACTGGATTCAGAAAAGGAAATGTGTACTGCATATCCCTTGAATTGACTCAATCCTCTAATGCCATGTGTCTACTAACTTATAATCAATCTGATTTAGCATGGCTCTGGCATAAGAGATTAGCTCACTTGAATCTCAAAAGTATAGCCAAACTTGCATCCTCCAATCTTGTCAAAGGACATCCAAAGATATCTTTCAAAAAAGATAAACTGTGCAATGCTTGTCAGTGTGGAAAGCAACAAAGGACTACTTTTAAAGCCAAAAATAGATTGGACACAAAAAGACCAATTGAACTTATTCATATGGATTTATTTGGACCAATCAGAACTAGAAGCCTTGGAGGAAAAAGATACTCACTTGTGATAGTTGATGATTTTACAAGATTCTCTTGGATTATTCTATTAGAATCCAAGTCAGAAACCCTTGGTCAACTAGTCAAATTGATAAACCAAGTTCAAAATCTCAAAAACATCAAAGTGGTTAGAATAAGGTCAGATCATGGTATTGAATTTGAAAATACTGGTGTTGAAGAATTTTGCAATCAGCAAGGAATAAGTCATAACTTTTCAGCCCCTAGAACTCCTCAACAAAATGTAGTTGCTGAAAGAAAGAACAAAACCATTTGTGAAGCTGCTAGGACCATGTTATCTGAAAACAACCTTCTTAAGTATTTTTGGGGAGAAGCTGTTACTACTGCAGTATATGTTCAGAACAAGACTTTGATAAATAAATATCACATAAATAAATATCACATGAAGACTCCATATGAATTGTGGAATGAAAGAACTCCAACTATCTCTTACTTTTATGCTTTTGGAAGTAAATGTTACATTCACAATAATGGGAAGAACAATTTGGACAAATTTGAGTCTAAAAGTGATGAACCTTTACCACCAGTTTCTCATCCTGGAACAACCCCTATTTACCTAATTCTCACTGATGATAGTAGACCTACCAATGATAGTAAACCTACTACTGATAATAGACCTACCACTGAGAACAGAACTGGGAACAATAGTGAACCAATCTCATCCACTCAAGAGCCATTTATTCCCAACCAAACAAGATCCATTCCTATATCCAACATTTACATTGATCTCCCCATATCCAGAAACTTCAACAATAACCATCCAGAGTCATTAGTTATTGGTAATATTGCCAGTTGAGTTCAAACAAGGCCAAACATTGAAGATGAAGCCTTGTATAGTGCTTCCATATCTCAGATGGAGCCAAGGAAGATCAATGAAGCTCTACTTAATGCAGATTGGATAGAAGCAATGGAGGAAGAGCTTGAATAGTTTGAAAGGAACAAAGATTGGAAACTTGTCCCTAAACCTAAAAATCAAACTGTAATTGGAACAAGATGGGTGTTCAGAAATAAGATGAATAAAGATGGTACAGTCATAAGGAGCAAAGCAAGATTGGTAGCTCAAGTCTATAAACAAGAAGAAGGTATTGACTATGATGAAACCTATGCTCCAGTTTCTAGACTTGAAGCAATTAGGTTGTTTCTTGCCTACTCATCATCCAAGAATATGACTGTATATCAAATGGATGTTAAAAGTGCACTCCTGAATGAGATTCTTCATGAAAAAGTGTTTGTTGTACAGCCTCCTGGGTTTGAATCCCCTAAATTCCTAGATCATGTCTATAAATTGCATAAAGCATTATATGGACTCAAACAAGCCCCTAGAGCTTGGTATGAGACTTTTTCCAACTTTCTACTTTAAAAGGGATTTACAAAAGGGTAAATTGATAAGACCTTGTTCATCAAAAAGTCCAACCAAGATATTTTACTCATTCAAATTTATGTGGATGATATTATATTTGGTTTAACTAATGATGAACTATGTAAGGAATTTGGATCAATTATGCAAGAGAAATTTGAAATGAGCGTGATAGGAGAGCTCACTTTCTTTTTGGGTCTGCAAGTCAAACAATTGCCCAATGGAATTTTTATAAATCAAGGGAAATATACTACAAATATGTTGAAGAAATTTGATATGCAGAATGTATCTACAGCCAAAACTCCTCTATCAACAACTGTAAAATTACATACAGATCCTGAAGGCCAGAGTGTGAATCTGCAAGGTTTCAAGCAGATCCTAAAGAATCTCACTTAGTAGCAATTAAAAGGATTCTAAGATATCTTAAAGGGACTCCTGATTATGGAATTTGGTACCCTAAAGAATCTCCTTTATCTCTTATTGGATATACTGATTCAGACTATGCTGGATGCAACTTGGATAGGAAATCCACCAGTGGTAGTTGTCAGTTTTTGGGCTCAAGAATTGTGAGTTGGTGCAGCAAAAAACAAACTTCAGTTGCTAGATCAACTGCAGAAGCAGAATATATTGCTGCTGGACTATGTTGTTCACAAGTTCTTTATCTCAGAAATCAACTAAAAGATTTTGGGATTTATCAAGATCACATCCCCATTTTCTATGACAATACTAGTGCAATAGCCATGACAGAAAATCCAGTTCAGCACTAAAAACTAAGCACATTGAAGTTAGGCATCACTTCATAAGGGATCATGTAGAAAAAGGTGATATATGCCTTTCTCATGTGTGTACTGAGAATCAACTGGCTGACATCCTCACAAAAGCACTGGATGAACAAAGATTTGGATATTTAAGAGCAAACATGGGGATATTGAATATGCCAAAATAGATTAAAAAAAAAGGGAAATTTCATTCATAAACTTAGTGGAGTACAATACATAAAAAGGGTATTACAACAAAAAGTGCCTATCAAAGGACACCTAACCCCTACAAACAAAAAGGGAGCTAAAAGATGAAAGTTGCTCCAGTTCCTACCAAGATAGCCGACCTCTCAACAAGGTCCACTATCTTCCAAACAACAGTCCTACTTTGTTATTGGTCCATCAACTCCAACTATAAAGGATCACTCTGCAAAAGTCTCATCTTCCTCCTTCATACCTCTATACGAGGTCCCAATAAATGGCTGACCAGATTCATCAGTTCTCTCTAACATGAGTCTACTATCCCATCTCCATGACTCAACTCCACAGACAGATTGATTTGATGAAGGCCATACAGTTCTAGGCCACTAATTCCTTGTTTCCTGAGGCTTAGGCAAACTGTCTAGAGGTGATGAGAAGCTAAAAGTGCCAGAAGAATTATGGCTCTCACTGAAAACATAGGCCTCATTAAACCTAAAGCTTCCCTCCTCCTTCTCTCCTGCTCTGAAAGGGCTACAACAAGCAAAATACTTGCTTGAAAGTAGGGAAAGCCATCATAATTGTCCCCTTGTCCTTGTCCTTCTCCTCCCTCCCCTTTCTTACCTATCACAATATCTGCCTTCCTCTCCAACTGTAAGAGATCAAACAAAGACCTATGAAGTCCTTTGTCCTCCTCAATGTCTGACATCTTGGATTTTCCTTTGCCTATGTCACACCTTCTCTCAACCTCCTCTCCCCTCTTTAGTTTCTTTCTTTCTTCCTTGATAAATTCTTCCCTGGCATGTAGCCACATCTCCTTCTTTATTGACCTCTCCATTATCTCTACCTTCTTCATTGGACTATTTGGAAAACGTTGGTCTACATCCTGCTCACTTATCAATACCTCCTGAAACCTAAACTAATTACGAAACATAGCAATCCATTAGTGACTTACATTCAATTACTTCTTCATTCTTGGTTTTGACTCCACAATCGAACAATCTACCACCTGAAGTATAAACCAATTCTTGTTACTACCACTTGTCAAATTCTAACCCAAGTAGGACATCCTATTGCTTAAATTCACTTGCTTTGAGTCTTAAACCCAGTGATCCTCCTTGCAACCATCCTTCATTGTCTTCTCCATGATTTCATCTACGAAGCTCGCAAATATGCTTGAAACAGTCTTGGTCTTTCCTTGTTCCCCTAGCAACCCATCGCCTCCACAGTTCTTGCCCGTTCATGTTGGTATTGTTGACTTCATGTCCATGTTGCCAACTGATTTGACCCATCAACACACAACCAATATACCGATTATGTGAGAATGTTTCCTCTCCCAACGTAACCTTCTCGGCTTTGCCTCCCTCGCATCTTGATCTCCTCCCTAGAACCCCACGTGGTCCTTCGTTATTTGCAAGAACCTCTTCCCACGTGGCCAAACGGTGTATGCCACTTTCTTACCCCAAGCTACCAAGTTAGCTTCCGGTAATCTTCCATGTCCCATAGTTCTCCAACTGCGAAATGAAAACCAACTTTCTTTTAACACCTCTTAATGTCTTGTGCATCACACAAATGCACACACCATGTACCTTTGCACCTCTGCTGCACGTACTTTCTACATCTGTAGCATGTATTATGTTGATGAGCTTGGCTAAGAGAAAGAAACCAAGCTAGAGTCTCCTAAGGGTTGCACTTGTTAATTGCATGTAACAGAGTTCCTTAGAATATTATTATGTGACTTTAAGTTATTAATCACTAAAATAAAGTGTTTGCCATATATGAGCTATTTTTCCAGGAAAAGTATTCCTCCAACTAATCAAGTCGCTCAGAAATATGAACATCCTTCATGTGTATGCAAAAGAGGAACAGCAAGGGAACTAAACATTCTGCAGGTCATTGATTTTGTAATGACAACTAGACTATAAGGATTGTGTTCCCAAAACTGCTTGATGGTAACAAAATGAGGAATACAGATAAATCAGCTCTTTATAATTAAACTAGATAATGTGCTGATGAAAAATATCAACGGAATAATATGCTTCACAAGCTTGGGTTGGGTGGCTACCAGCGTGAACATGGATCTTAATTATATATATATATATATATATATATATATATATATATATATATATATATATATATGTAAATTTTATTATCAGTTTTTAATGTCTATTATAATTATAAAGCATAGCTAAGCAAGTGTATGAAGCACCCAAATATCTTCTCCTCATTCTACATGGCGTTCATCAGTTACCCTAAAAGTTAGTTGCAATTGCGTTCCATTTTCCTCCAATATCTTCGTTAGTCATTGTGGCCTGTTGTAAAGCACGAGTTGTTTATTATTATTATGAGAGCAGTTTATAAACTATAAAGGATAGGAGAAACAAAAAACTCATCAATCTATTATTTTTTCTAATTTCTTATGAAATTTTGATGTTACGAACCTGATCAGGTATGCTATGGTGATAGAAAAAAGGTTCAAAGGTTGAGGCTTGATTAACAATCGATCCTTCTTGCAGCACCGCAGTCAAGTCAGGGACATAATCGTCCATAATTTCAGATGTCTTCTCCACTGTAATGAATTCATACTCTCTTCCCGGGATCACAGCACCTATATCCAAAGTTATTGGATCATAGCTATCATTACTTATCAGATGTCTTCTCCACTATTTGGGTATAAATTGTCGGATTTGACATATAATTTGCATAATGATGTAAACTTTGAAGAGTGGGTATTTATAGATAATTTGTTCTAGCGCCGAGCGAGTGACGAGGAAAATGAGCCATTTGAAATGAAAAAAAAAATTGTTGGTTTTTGGGCAAAATGATGTAAACTTCGACTCTACATTCTAAATATTCAGATGGGATTACCTAAGTGTAAATTTAGAGTTATAGGTTAATTTAGCAAGTCAAAGTCTATAAAAGTCTATCAAAGTCCGCAAACTCGCAAGTGTACATGTACCTAATTGATTCTCATATTAGTTTTTATGTATTTATGACATCTTAAACCATAATACTCCCTCTTGCCAAACATGATATTCCCACTTTTCATGGTTGATATACGAAGGTGTTTTGATGAATAATTAAGATAATTTAATTATTATATGAGCATCTAATTTTTTTTAATTAATATTATTAAAAATGGTGTATCAATAGAAGTTGTAAATTTTCATTAAGATAATAAAACTAACCTAAACATACTACTCAAAGTATCATTGTATCAACAACAACAAAAGATGGAATGATCATTTGAACCAAGGGAATATATGTCTATTAATTCTTACACATTTTTAAAAATCACTAATTGGGTGCTCAAATAACTATCACCGGCGCTCAAATGTACGATTACTAGCACTCGGAAACTGTGATAACTCGAAAAATTTACGTATTTTATTTTTCAGATTTCGTTTTATAATCGAATATTTAAAAATGGTTAATGATAAATAATACATCTCAATTGGAATTTATGATAATAATGTCAATGGGCCATAGTTGTGTGTTGGCCATTTTACGCAATAAAATGTTTTTAGATTAGACAATGTTAATTGCTAAAGATTATTTAAGGTTTGATTAATATTGGGATATTTACTAACTATTTTATTTGGGCCAATATATGTTAAACGAATTGGAGAAGTTAAGTGGACCAACTTTCAAGTTTCTAGGGTAAAGGCTGGGAAAAAAAACCCTCTCCCTCATCTCAACGTCTCTTTCAACTTCTTTTCCTCTCAAACCAAAAACTTTGTCGTGATATAGACCCTCCAAACACAAAGAGATCGCAAGAATATAATACGCCAACCCAACAAGCAAGAACGAATAATAAAGCAAAAACAGCAAGCCAGGATTTTGCACTACCAAGCCAGTTCATCAATATTTTTTACTACGTCTGGGGGCACTACCAAGCCAGGATTTTGCACTATAATATGTTAATATGGAGTTACAATGATCTTTCGGGCAGAACCCTGCTTATATACATAACCCAAAATGAGACCAAACCCTATACAAATTAAAATTCCTGAAATTCAACAATTTACTCGAAAAGCGGCTGCACGGTTGCTCTGACTTTCATGCACGCCCGAGCAGCTCGGCCGAGTAGCATACCTAGCTCGTCCGTGCTCTATTTTTCCACAGAGTCAGTAGGTTTGTCTGGAAAGCCTCGTATAAACAGGGTCGCTCTACAACCCATTCATGGCCGATGCGCCATGGCCGTGTCCTTCACCTGGATCGGCCGCTCCATGACTCCTGGATCGGTTGCTCCAAGACTACTCCACTGCTATGCTGATTTCTTATATTTTGATTGCTAGTTCCCGATTTATTTCTATTATGACAATCTCCCATCTAGAGATCAACCTGTACGCAAGCCCTATATCCGTCTTTAACTCATTCTTAGTGCCTTAGTGCTCACCTAGATTATGGTCGTTCCTTCCACCTTCTCTATTCTCCAAGCCCCATTGAAGCTATGCATAGCTTCAATTTATCAAGGTTCACAACCTTGGTTAACATTTCAACCGGGTTCTCCTATCCTTGAATCTTTTCCAGCCTTAAGATCTTCCTTGGTTAACTATAGAGCGCATTTCCATTTCGCGTCTTCCCAAGTTCACCCAAGAAATTTGGCAACCATACCATCTCTTTGCTTGCCTCTGTCACTGCCACATATTCTGCCTCCGCAGTAGACTGAGGCATGATCTTCTGCAATTTCGAAACCCAGGAGATAGTCATACCACCCAATGTATACACATAACTCTTAGTACTTCTCTTCTTATCAAGATCACTTGATGCCAAATCTGCATCAACAAAACCCGCTAACATAACATCCTTGCTTGAGAAACTTAGAGCTTTACCAGCAGTACCCTTTAAGTAACGAAGGCAGTACCCTTTAAGTAACGAAGGATCCATTTAACCGCTTCCCAATGTTGCTTCCCTAGATTGCCCATGTACCGGCTGACAACTCCCACCGCATGTATAATGTACGGCCTTATACACACCATTGCATATACTAGACTCCCCACCGCCGTAGCATATGGAGTCTCACCCATCTTGTCACGCATCTCCTTTCCTTTAGGTAAGTCCTTTTTGGATAGCTTAAAATACATACTTCAACGATGTACTAGTTGGCTTTGCCTCTTCCATGTAAAATCTAGCCAAGACCTTCTCAACATATTCTGCTTGTGAAAGAACCAACTTACTTGAATCCCTATATCGGTCCATCCACATGCCCAAGATTTTGTCGGCCTCTCCCAAATCCTTCATTTCGAAATGCTCTAACAACTGTGTCTTTAATTTGTTTACCTCTGTATCGCTAGAGCCAGCTATTAACATGTCATCCACATATAACAGCAAGATTATATACTCATTGTCAGTAGCAACAATGATCCACCTCACATCTTACAAAATTAATGTCATGCATGAATCTATCAAACTTCACGTACCACTGCCTAGGAGCTTGTTTAAGGCGATACAAGCTCTTAGTCAACTTGTAAACCAGTTACTCATTACCCTTAAACAAGTATCTCTCTGATTGGACCATGTAAATTTCATCCTCCAAATCCCCAAGAAGAAAGGCCGTCTTTACATTCATTTGTTCCAGCAACAAATTATCTGCCACTACTAGCCCAGAACCATTCTGATAGTAGTCATCTTCACAACATGAGTGAATACCTCGGTGTAGTCAATATCATATTTTTGTTGAAACCCTTTTACAACCAACCTTTCCTTGTAACGCTTACTGCCAATTGCTTCCTCCTTAATCCTGTAAACCCATTTGTTATGCAATTCTTTCTTCGCCTTAGGTTGTTTTATTAACTCCTAGGTTTTATTGGCCTTTAATGAGTCCATCTCATCATCCAACGCAACTTTCCTCTTATCAATAAGCTCACTACGTATAGCCTCCACATAACACTCCGGTTCACCACTATCAATTAACAATAAATAGTAATTCGAATGAGACTACCTATCAGGTGATCCACGCATTCTGCTGGATCTACGCAGCGAATATCCGGTTTTGGAGTATGTGGTTCATCTTCAGCGAATAAAAAGTCAAAACAAACATTGTCAATATCAACACACTTTGACCAAGAATTTGCATAAAAAAAAAGATTAAACATTTGAAGAAAAAATAATTATTAATGATTATATTATTAATAGTCACTAGTACAAATTTGAGCTTGCATATCGCTTATTTTTGCACTTAGATAGCGCATATAAACGCTATGCAAGCTACCGCTATGCAAGTTTAGATAGCGTTTAAATAAACGCTATGTAAGATAATATACTTAGATAGCGCATAAATAAGCGCTATGTAAGATGATCTTTTTATTTCCAGAAATTACCTTATGTAATCACACTTAGATAGCACATAATAAAACGCTATGTTAGTATCTCTCTTAGATAGCGCATGTTAAGCGCTATGTTAGGCTATGTAAGATGATTTTTATGTATATAACTTAGATAGCGCATAAAAAGCGCTATCTAAAGCAATTTTTGATATTTTTTTTAGGTTTATAATTTTTATTTTTTCCCTACTAAACTCGCTGCAAATTATATAAATTATGAATCAAATAAATAAAAATTAATAAAATACAAACATCTCATTCAACTATTATAATCAACATTTCATTACACCAACAATAATGATTACAATTAATCATCCACAAAAGTTATAAACTAACAAGAGTTAAAAAAAGTTTGTTCTCGATCATCAATAATATAGTTAACCTTACAATCAAAATTAGTTACAACTAAAATTCTTTGCAATACCTATTTTCTATTACTTTCCTGCCATCTTCTCCTTAATAAATCGGTTATACAAGTAGCCTGCCCAATTATCCTGAAAAATCTGCATTTTGCTAGGAGGATAACACTTGATTCGGTTTGCATGGACAAACTGTACCAAAAAAATTACAAGATATTTGTTAGAAACAATATATGCAATAAACACAATCACATAAACACACATATATATCCATACTACTGAATAACGCTTACTTTAACGAAACATTTCCGATTTACTGATTTATTTACAAAAATTTCGACAGAGTTTCCCCAGAAAAATTGACTATCCCAAATTTTACAACACCCTCGACGAGCACACGCTCGGAGTACTACACACAAAACAACAATCACAACTCGACGAGCACACGCTCGGAGTACTACACACAACACAACAATCACAACTCGAAGAGAACACACTCGGAGTACTACATACAACAAAACAACCACAAATCAACGAGCACACGCTTGATGTACCGTCAATAATTCACATAATACAAAAATTACTCCAGGATACACCTTTACATCTAATCCCAACAATAAATACAAAGCAAACTAAGGATACATTTTGACACCTAACTCCAAACAATAAATACAAAGGCAAATAGAACAGATCGATAGCTAGAATTGAGAAATGAAACTGAGCGATCTACTTACAGAAACAGGGATACTTGTTTCACCACTGATCAATATACTCTCAATGAAGAATCCAACATAGTGGCCACAATGAATTCCATCAGGTTGCTTCGGGCACTATTAATAACAATTGATGTTTGTATTAAAATTTTTTAAAATATGCATTATTTTCTACTCTATTAACAAGTTTTTAAAGTAAATTACCTGAATGTTATTCTATTTGAAACTGTTGAAGAGGGCCTTCTTGGTAGTCCCTGGATGACGGGTCCGAAAAGCTCTCATACCACAATTAAAATATGAAATAAACATGTCAAGAATATTTAAATGTATAATTCTAGTTTCATTAAAAGAAAGTTTAAAAGAGAACACGTTACTGTTCGACAAGCGGTTTCAAGTGCTGATTTCTTGAAATTCTGCCCTCTTCAGCTGGATCCATATAGTAAATGCTCTCTGTTTTGGTATTGATGGCAACCAATCAGTCTAAGATCAAAACAACACCAATAAGTTAATATAGAATCAAGAGCAGTAGGAAAAGGTTAAGCCTCAAGCAGAACTTCTTAACAAACGAAAAATAATCAACTTAAATGTAGCAAAATATTCAACTTTCTTCCCCTTTCCTGTCCTCATTTTCTCACAGCCAAACAGAACTTAAGAATTAACAATATGCGAGAGTAAATTGAAAACATACCTGCCACTAGCTGGGTTTTTTTTTTTCTGAGACTCACCACCACGTCGAGAGCTAGAAGTCATGCTCCTGTAAGAGGTAATAATAAAAATCAATTATTACACAAGTAAACTACCTAGAATTGAGAAAACAAATACTTCAAGAGGAGAAATAAAAAAACATAAAATGAAAGTTTGTATTTTTTTATAAAAAAGCAATCATACTTTTCATTTTTAGCCTTTTTAGTCTTTTTAGCCTTAGTTATTTTTTTTTGGTTCCGAGGCGCTGTTTCACGTTCATGACCATGTACATCGAAAAATTCTGGATTTACAAATTCATCCTCATTTACGTCCACATATTCACCCTCTTTATGATAGAGTCTTTTGTACAGGGGTTCATGAGCATCATCATTGAAAAACAAACTGGGAGTATCAACCATGTTTTTAATTGGGTCATCTGTGGCATCTACATCTTCATCAACGTGATCACTAACTTGGTAGTTGTTGTTTCTCTTGTTTGACAAGATAATAATAGACCACTTTTTATTTACTGGATCAGAAACATAGAACACCTGTTTAGCTTGTGTTGCCATAACAAATGAATCATATTTGAATCCAACCCTATTCAAATCAACCCGTATGAAACCATTATTTTCAACCTGCACCCCACCAGGAATATCGACCCAACTATAATCAAAGACGAGGACTCGAAATGTGACGTAATCGACTTCCCAAATTTTCACAATTTACCCAAAGTATGTGGTTCCCGAATTTTCATCTTCCTTGCCCAGAACTAAAATTCCGCTATTCTGCATTATGCTATTCTCATCGTGATCTCTAGTGTAAAATGTGTATCCATTTATAAGGTAACATTTATAAGAAAACACATGTGTATCAGGTCCCCTGGATAACCACTTTACCCTTTCAGAAACTGACTCATTCCCAGTAGCTTTTCTGAAATATGATTATGGAACCAATCAATGAATGTACGGTTGTGCTCCACTTGAATCCAATTCAAATATCTATCTAGATGCTTCTGTGACATCATTTGCTTGTGCAACTTGACAAATGGTTCCACATCGACAAGATTGTGTAAAATACACAAATGTACCCTACGTCGTTGTTCAAGGGTAATCTCAACTTGTTTACCTCCTGTGACACCTTCACCATCAATCCTACCAGTGTGACATGTAGTTGGAAGTCCAATTGATTCGACATTTGGGATGTACTCAGACCAATATTCTAATGCTTTTTCAACTAAGTAGCGTTCTGCCATGCAACCCTCCGGACGATACCTAGTCATCACATAACCTTTCAACACTTTCATATACCTCCCACTGCCATACATCCATCTCATACGACAAGGACCACACATCCTTGTCTCGTAAACCAGGTGAACAATCAAATGAACCATGATATTGAAGAAAGAAGGTGGGAAATACATCTCAAGCTCACAAAGTGTCTCCACAATTTGTTTTTGGTAATGAGATAACCTTCTAGGATCAATGACTTTACTACTCATTGCCTTCAAAAACCAACACAACTTTGTAATAGTGGTGCGCACATTTTCTGGCAAAATGGAGCGAATCGCAATTGGGAGTAGAGTCTCAATGATGACATGGTAATCATGAGACTTCAAAGATGTCAACTTCAACCCATTTTCAGATACCAAACTCTGAATGTTAGATGAGTACCCCTCTGGGACCTTAACTGACTGAAGTGTCTCAAGTAAGACCTTTTTCTCATAATTAGACAATGTATGAGCGGAAGGTGGTAAATATGGTGATTTCCCTTCCTTTATCACATGTGCTAATTCTCCTCTAATTCCAAGGTCAACCATGTCCATTCTTGCATTGTACCCATCTTTAGTCTTCTCTTTGTCACCTAGCAATGTATTTATAATACTAGCACAAACATTTTTTTCAGTATGCATGAGATCAATAAAGTGTCTCACATACAAGTCTTTCTAATAGCTTAATTCGAAAAAAAATGATTTTTTATTCCAACGTTTAGTAGGAACTGTCTTTGCAAAATTCTTACCAAACTGTGCATCGATGTTTTCCACCTTTTCCAATACATCCTCACCTGTCAATATATCTGGTGCTTTTCGCTCTTCAACTTCACCATTGAATGCCTCTGACATTGTCCGGTACCGATGATTCGCTTCCAACCACCTCCTATGTCCCATGTAAACGGATTTCTTACAATGAGCTAATCGAAGATGATATGTGTCCTCAGTACACCATGGACATGCAGTACACCCTTTCACACTATAGCCAGAAAGATTCCCATAAGCTGGAAAATCATTGATTGTTCCAAATAACATGGCTTTTAACATGAAATTATCCTTTCTGTACCCATCATACACATCAATGCCCTGCTCCCACAATAACTTCAAGTCGTCAATTAGAGGAGCCAAGTAGACGTCAATGTCATTACCGGGTTGTCTCAGACCTGGTATCAAAGTAGACAACATCATGTAATGGCGCTTCATACACAACCAAGGTGCCATATTATAGATCATCAGAATAATAGGCCATGTACTATGGCTAGTACTTTGAACCTCAAACGGATTCATTCCATCAGATGAAAGTACTAAGCGCAAGTTTCTTGGATCTTTTCCAAACTCTAGATATCTATCATCAAATTTCTTCCATTGAGGTGAATCAGCTGGGTGTCTCAACTTTCCATCTTTAATTCGCCCGTCTTGATGCCATGTCAAATGTTTAGCATCATTTGGACTGTTATATAACCGCCTAAGTCTTAGAATTATCGGGAAGTACCACATAACCTTGGCAGGGGATTTTTTTTTGTTAAAAAGTTTTGTACTGCACTTAGGACATTCACTGAGATCTGCGTACTCTTTTCGGTACAGGATACAATCTTTTGGACAAGCATGAATCTTCTCATGTGTTAAGCCAATCAGTTTGAGCCCCTGTTTAGCATCATATGCTCGACGAGGGAGCATATTATCATCAGGCAACAAATCACTCACGGCTTGTAACAATTCTGTAAAGAACACATCAAACACCTGGTCACCAGCTTTTAAGTTATACAAAGTCAAAACAGCTAACAGTTTTGTTGCCTTTGTATACCCAGGCCATAAGGGTAACTCAGCATCAGTCCTCAACCTCTAATGCATATCAGGATGGTCCCGTAATTCTTCATTAAAAACATACGGAGTATCCGTTACAGGACTAGATGTTCCATTACGATCACCCGGCCCAATATTCGTATCCATCTTATCTGTATAGCAGAAGTCTTTGACTCCATTCTTGTACTCTTTTGACAATCGGTCCGCAACAATCCACTTACGATCCATACGTAACTAAATAACAAATAAATGTCACCATAACAAAGTTTTAATAATTGCAAGTAAACTAATATTTCAAAGAAACAAAATTAGCATACGATCCAAAAATTGAATATTATTCTTAACGTAGAGAAGGGAGTAACTATCACAGTGACGATTGTCAGATTTAGGGATAGGGTTTATACTAGATTAGAAGTTACAAATTTCCTATTCAATGGACTGCTTATTTGCATCGGTACACATGTAACACTGGGATAATACAACTTTCAAAAGTGATTTCTAAAGAAAAAATCACATTCAATTTGGGATGGAGCAATGGAGCTAGTAAAGCAGTAAAGTTTTTCAGTGTTCCTCTGGGCCATAAAAAGAGCATAAGGATGAACAAGAACAGCATAATAAGTAATAACTGGAAAGCCATTGAACCAGAACGATGTGGCAATTTCTTTGCAAAACAATAAATACAATAAAAAATTGGGGGAGAAATAATGTGGACGATTAAAGAATGAAATTGGTTGTCAAACATGCTATAATTTTTCTGTTTTTGGTGGAAGGGAATGGAATGACAGGGAAAAACCTAGAGCCCAAATTCGACTTTTCCCCAAATTTAAAAAATAGAGCTTCAATTTTCTATTAGAAAATTCAAATTAGGGCTTTTCTAATCCGAAATTGAAGCACTCAATTTGAACTCAGATAAGCCGAAAGATTACGTACCTTCACTGCTTCACGACCTTAGGCCCGGCGATGGCGATGGAATTGGAGTCGGCTATTTGACGTGTGCTTTATTTGTAGTGAACGGAGACGAGAAATACGAGAAACGAAGCTCCGTGGTCGACGTCGCCGGTAAGTTCCGGCGATATAGTGGCTTCCTTCCTCTGGCGATCGCCGGCAAGCTCCGTGGTCGTCGAAGGTTTTGTGGTAGGCTGGATTTAGGAATTCGATCGTCTGATTGAATGAAGGAAGGCTTTAGTGTTTCGTCTGATTGAATGAAGGGAAGGCTGTTTTTTGGTTTAATTTGGTCTATAGACCTAAGATAGCGTTTTATGTTTTGGTCAAACCCGAGAAAAAAAATGCTTGTGAAGCGCTTGGTAGGATAGCGCTACTTTTAGCGCTACGGTAGCTTTTCCCAAAAAAAAATAAAAAATCTTACGAAGCGCTTGGTAGGATAGAGCTTTTTTATGCGCTATGTAAGTGTATTTCTTACATAGCGCTTATTCTATATGCGTTATATTAGTTATTTTTTTTCAGTTTTTTTTTTAACTTGCAGCTTCATCATGCAGTCTATTCGCTATGTAAGGGTATTTCTTATATAGCGCTTTATACAAGCCCTATCTAAGCTACGCTTCCTAAGCTTCAATATGTACTAGTGAGTGAGTCAATATTGATTTTTTATATATTGTTAGGATATTTAGATTTTTTGTAAGTTTCTTGTCAAAG
The DNA here is from genome assembly GCA_026119855.1 of Campanula takesimana. NCBI lineage: Eukaryota > Viridiplantae > Streptophyta > Magnoliopsida > Asterales > Campanulaceae > Campanula > Campanula takesimana. The sequence goes on along the minus strand of JAOWBW010000424.1, from coordinate 305,133 downwards.
TACAATTAAACTTGCTTTGACTTTATAGATTATAGTAGAACGGAGGGAGTGTGTGTGTGTATATATATATATATATAAAGAGCTAAGTGATTTAAATTACTGTTAACTTTTCCCGCCTAAATCTCACTTTCTCAAAACATCAATCAATTAAAATAATTTAATTTTTATTGGAAATCAAAATTGCTTTCCAGCAACCGGTTTTGCTTCTCTTTTCACATATAACTATGAATGTTTTTAAAACTTACACCAAATTTATTTATTTTTTCATTTTTCTAAGCAAATTAATTTGTAGATTCCCAATGTCGGGTTTAACTTCAAATACTATACTACTATGTAGCAGACCCAACAACATTACAAATCTATTTTCATTGACCACCACCACAACATTCCATTCACCACACACCACCATGCTCACAACATCAACAAGCTTGCGTCTGCCCATTACAAACATAATCAACTAATAGAAAATATATTTTGGTCAAAGTCCATACTCGATTTTATTATAGTTTCATTATCGCTGTAGTGTACGGTGGCACCACCACCCACGAAAATAAAAAATAGTGAAAAACAAAAAAGTCCTAGTTTTCTCATTGGCATTGATTTTGACAATGGAGATAAAAAATCTAATTTCGTTGTGGATTAAAATTTTTGATCCAAGAGATAGATCTTGGATTCAATTTTTCAATTTCTTCTTTCTAAACCTGAGATCTTATATTTTTGGTATAAGGTGTTGGTGATGTGGGAACGAATCCGCATTTACAACTGCGTCAAAGGAGATGGCGGGGAGATTTTGTATGGCGAGGGAGCAAATTTGCGCTTCTTTGATCGTGCTGATGATGCCATGCCCTTGGCAAAAAACATTTCTGAGTTTCTTGTACTACCATATCTGACTTTGACGGCATCAATTATTATTGCATGGTTGCCAATTAAAACCAGAGATGGTAACAAAGACGAAGCTTTGTTATAGTTTGGGTACCAGTCTCTCTAACTGAAGGTGACAAGGAGGTAAAACAGAAAATGGGCTCTGTAATTATGCCTAAATTACCAGAGTGTGTTAATGCTCCTACGTCGGCCGCCATTAAGAAGTTTTTATACGTGGGTTGTAAGTTGAGTATCTACGGCAATTATGTGTCTACTGTATAAAGCATATGAAGCGGTCATATTTGTCGTATTATTATTTACGGCGACACCTCAGGTGGCAGCAGAAAAACTGCTGTTTATGTACCGTGTAAAATATATAATGCGGTCACTTCTACTTTCTACGGCGGCTTTTGTCCGCTGTAAATACTGTGTTTTCTTGCAGTAATATAGTAAAAATGAAACACAGTTCACAGTACAACGTAAAAACGACGTTTGGCCGTAAAAATTACCTCGAAACTCTAGTGATATGATTTTCACGCATAAAGAAAAACACTAGCGGTATGAGTTAATCGTATTAATTTATGATCTACGAAAGATAATTAAATCATTTTTCTAAATGAGATTATCTTGTTGTCAAGAGCACATGTTAATTATTTTTTTTAATAATAGTTTTAAATAGTAAATTGGTAAGTTGATCCAAAAGTGTATTTGGGCCAGTTTATATAGCCCAAGAGAAAGCCCATTGAATATTCATCAAAACCCTAGGGATCGAGTTACCCTATATAATTGTGTTATCCTCTCAACAATGTAGAATCAGAGCCGCACTTCCACCCCTTCTACCCCTCGAATATAATGGCCTCCGCCATTTTTTCTTCTTCCTTAATCTCCGTCTCACCATGATACACACAAAAAAGGAATGCAATATCAAATCAACCACCTACGTTTCCATGGTATCAATATTCAACCAATTCTGGACAATCTCAAATCAAGTGAGCCAAGCTTCGCATACATCGTATCTTCCGTTATCATTGTATATCTTTAGTAAATAAATTTTAAAAATACATGCATACCAAATATTGTCTCGATTGGATATAGCAATTTATTTCTTTTTCAAGATTTGATATTAATTTGCATTATGTTTTGTTTATAATTATAAATCTTGCCCATCATATTAAGTATCGGGCGCCCACACAAGTGTGTCGTTAAAATTATTATTATTATTATCAATATTTTTATTTTTAATTTTATTAGTATTAGTATTATTATTGTTATTATTATTATATGTCTGCGTGTGTGCGTGTAAATGTTAACAAATTATCAGTTCAATGTTTCTTACTAGATCTAATATGTTGTAGACTAAAGGAAGTACTATGATGTGGATTTCTTTGGAACAAGTTCTAGATCGTTGTTCGTGGTATATCGCTCATACAACAAGGTAAAATATTAAATTTACATCAAATGAATAGTCGTGAAGGCACATAGAGTTCTATATAAATGATTGACAATGTCAATTTCATTTTCTTTGGCTTACTTACTTTTAACAACTTGAAGTTTTCATACACATACTCCCTCCGTCCCTATTTACCTTACAAAAATTGCCATTTTGGGTGTCCCCATTTACTTTACAAAATCCCAAAAAGGAAAGTTTTTATTACTTTTTAAATAGTGGGACCCACTTGTCATACTCACAACAACTATCCACTTACTTTTCTCTACCCCACTTTCTCTCTCCCACTCAACTATCTACACTCACAACACATCAACTTTACAATCATTTTCTTAATTTTTGTGCAAAACCTCATTTTTGTAATGTAAATGGGGACGGAGGGAGTATTAATTTCTAGGTACATTTTAATTATAAGTGTGATAGATTTTTGTGTTTATGAAAATGTCAATGGCCTTGGGTTTGTGAGTAAAAACTCACGAGTGTTATCGTAAGGGTTGGGTAGCACCAATGATAACACTTTGACGACAGTCCCACAACCTTAAACACTAATTAAAACAATTTAAAAAAAAGTTTGCAGCAGAAATTTAAACCACACAAAGGTATTGGTTTTTATCAAGTTAAATAAACCAGCTGTAAGTGTTAAGACTACAAAAACTTTCATAAATAACAGTGTTGTCTCGTGTGCTGGGCAACACTGAACACAACACTTGAAAAATCTCAGCTTTAATAGATTGAAAGAATTAACCCAGCGGATAAGTGACACAAAGAGATATATTTTCACAAGTTATATAAATATATAACTTGTGGTAGCCTCATGGCCAAAAAAGACTTTCACAAGAAGTATTTCTCTTATGTACAAAGTCTAAACAACTCATACCCTACAAAGAAAATAAGAGTACAAAATGTGCTAGATACAAGAACCATCAATAAAGTAACAACACCCCCATCTCAATCAAAAGGCTATACCAATTTAGCCTTCAACAAATAATCTCCTCAAGAAACTAGATTATGATGTTGGATTGGGTGTTGTGACATCACTAGCAGTTTGTACGATAATGAAGTGTCTTTGTAATATTGTATAAAATTACGGCAATTTTACAATACTAGTTTCTTATTACAAAATTTTTACGTTCCAAGTTATATTAAATATAAGGAACCATAATTATCCATGCATGGTCGATGACTTGGCACGAAAAGAAGGGAAGCTTTCTGCCACCGTTAGTAGTCAGAGACGAGGCCTCACTTGATCGTATATACTTTCACACTACTCTACTCATATCGAAAAAGGGAGTGGCTAACGGCTTAGGTTGTTTGGGAAATTGTGGTACTTGAGTAGCCAATGTCCCAAACCATGCCTACGGGAAGAAACAACATGCATAAAACTACCCATATGTAAGCAATTAACAAGAAAAGAACACAATATGGAGGTACCACCCAACGATATCACTAATTGTTAGTACCTCACTATGCTTAACTCACAATTAATCATAGGTAATATGTTTTGATAAATAAATAATCAATCCATTGATTATATGATGTATACAAAAGACCTGAACACAGGCAACCCAAGACAAACCCTAACAGCTAAGTTGCCCTGCTTCCATACAAGCCAACAGTTAAGTGTGAGAGCCCGCGCTCGAAAGCTCCTCCACGCCGAACATATGCGAAATGATGTGTGATCGCTCAATGAAAGCGGTTCGGGTGAGTGCCTCATGCTAATGCACTTTTGGAAATGCGCTCGGTTCCCACACAATGGTTTCCTCTCAATGGAATCAAAACAGTCAAGAGTCGCCACCTCACTTTATTTCAGGAAAAATGAAGATAAAACCTTTTTAGAGAAAGTGGGTTCGGGGGCTAAGTTACGAGAAGAGAAGGGATTAAGCACTCTCCTCGCCCGTGACGGTCTCTAGCATGCATGCCACTTAAGTTCAATTTTATGCCTTTTTACCTTGCCTTTACGCCCTTAACAAAATGGTGATTTAATATATGCGGAGGTCTTCCTAATCTAAGTATGTTCATTTTAATTCGCAACCGGGAAATCGGTTTGGGTGGATTTCCCGATTGGTTTTTGAGAGAGGTTTGATCATGTCAAGAAATGAAACATCCACGGGAGGGGGATTATCCACAGTTTGGGATATACATATATACAAAAAAGGGATACAAATCCCATAAATAAAATAAATGTCCTTGACGGGGCTTTTGTCGATTTTTGGTGTCATTCTCCGTCCCCGAGCCATAGTACCTGTCCTAAAATGATCCAATTACAAAACTAAAAATTGGGGATTACTACCTGAATGTTAGGGATCACAGTGAAGTTTTCATGAACTTTTTTGGATCAAATTTAGACCCCAAACACAAGCAAGAAAGTTCATCACAAAAATCTGCCCAGAAAAGGCACACAGCAAACCTAGCACATTGATCACCAATTTTAACCATTTTAGCCCATGAATCTGACAAAACACCAAGAGTCAAATTTGAAGACCACACTGAAAACATGAAGATCCATAGATTTTGAGTTCAGAAGATGAGTTTAAGTGGTCCAAAAGGTCTCTGACATTTCAATGTCAGAGACTGGAAGTGCAGAAACTGAAGCTTGAAGGCTGAAACAAGTGACTAAAAAGAGCACTTCCAGTGGTCCAAATTCAAAAATATGTTCATCTTCCTGAGTTTGTGTAGAACAAAATCCATGTTTTGACCTTTGTTCAAAAAACAAGTTTTCATTGAGTTTGAAGCTCAAGAGCAGAGCAAGGTACCACAAGGAACAAGCAGGACAGCATCACTGGAACCCAAGTTTATACATGAAAATATAACCTAAACATGGAATCTGAACATGAAAATTTAGGATCATTCACTTCAACACATTAGGAACAACTTTCGTTCTTTGACACAGACCAAGAAACCAATCTAAGATGGAGTTCTAAGAGCATAAAAATCATGGTTCTGAACAGAATAGAGAAACTGGTTGCATGAGGCATAAACATGGATCTCAAAACGCTACCAAAACTCCAAACCAAGCCATGAAACTCAAGTATTTTCTTATTTACCATGTCAATCACATTATCCCAGAGCCATTTTCCAACATAGATTGATTTTTACATGCATGCTCACTAAGAATAGCCAAGGGGGCCAGATTTGCACCCTTTGAGAGAAAGATGAGAAGTTACATGCAAAACTCAAAGTAAATGAACATTTTGGCTATCATAAAGGCATACAAACTTGATGAACTGAATATTAACAACACATATCCATCATTTATATATACATATTGCAAGTTTTACATAGATAAAAACATGGAGGATGAGGGAAACCTAGTCATTAGTTGACTAGGTTCCAAACTAATCCCATGACCATTTACATAGCTAAAGAGTTCAAGGTAACCTAGAGATTTACCTAGCTTGTGAGATGAGGTGGTGCTCCCTTTGTCTACCAAGGGAAGACTTTCTCTTTTTTTGTGTTTGATTGAAGTTGTTTTTGTGTTTTTTGGAGTTGTTGCTTTTGAGGTTTTTGGTGAGTTGTTTGAGGTTTTTGATGGTGTAGAGGTGGTGGAGGAGTGGTGGTGTAGTGGTGGTGTGGTGGCTGAAGTTTGGTTGAGAGAAAATGAGAGAGGAGGTGTAAGGAAAATGGTAGTGTCTCTTTTTTTGATCAAGAGGGAGTCCCCCTTTTATGTTATTGGAGAGGGGTGTAATATGGAGGAGGGAGGTTGTAAATATGGAGGAGGGAGGTTATGGGCTGTCCACCATCATCCCATGTTGGGATATTTTGGGATATTTTGTAATGTGGATACCTGTCTTTTCCGTTCCGGCATTAGCTCCGCAACTGCTCCATCGTGCGCGCGTCGGTGCCCCGGTTGCCCGCGGGTCCAACAAGAAAGTTGTTTGAAATAATTTTCTGGTCACGCCGGTCTATCTGGAATATTTTTATGAGCAAGTGATGACAAATATATATTTTAAGTGCACAGAATGGATAATAACGATCAGTTCTAAAGGGTATGGGCCCCGTTTCGGGCCCCGCACCTCAAAAAGTTGAAGTTTATGCCTGTTTACTCGTTTTTTTCACTCTGATCATGAATTTGAAGTCCGTTTATCCATTCGATGCACCGATAAATCTTAAGGCACTCCCGCATAGCCAAATCGAGGACTTAGGTCAATTTTAGGGTTTAGACCAATAAAAAGGGGTTTGATAAGGGGTGCGAGATCGGGGTATCTACATTAAGCCTCTACATGATCTATCTAGTATCTACACATCAAACAAACTGAAGAACTATCTATTACAACATCTATTACAACATCTATTACATCCACATGAAGTACCAAGATACTAATTTCAATCAAGCCTCAACAGACCATGTCTTAAAAGCCCAACAGCTAAGCTCCCCTGTTTCAACAGCTAAGCTCCCCTGCTCCAACAGCTAAGACTGTTCTTCACCAACAGCTGAGACTCCACGTCATCAAAACCTTGAAGAATGATTATTCCAATATTATTAACAATAAGAATAACTCATATTGAAGCTTGATCAAGTGTGAATACACCCTCTACCACCTTGACAACCTGCAAACAAAGGAATAATAAACAGTCAGTCAAAGTCAAAGACTGACCATTAATTCTCTGTACCTTTGTCCCCCAAATGGCTACTTGTCCCCAACGGCTTTATGCCAACCTCTATATAAAGGAGTATACTGGCATGTTGTCAAGTGACCATCCTAATTTTTGTAACCCTTTCTCCCTTTGAAAAGCCTTCAAAGCTCCCCTGCATTCATACTGCATATCTAAATATTTGCATAAATCCCCTGCAAACATTGTGCCATCTTGCACCCAGTTACAACCCACATCCAGCCAGCTAACAGCCAAGCTATTTTGTAAACACACTTGTGATCATTTTCTTTTTCTTTTTCTCGCTTTGAAAGAAGCAACCTTAATTGAAGGGTCAATTAAGTAGAGGGGGTTCAAAGGAACTTGCCTTATCAATTCTTGTAACTCTTATTGAAGATAATATTATAGTGAATTGGTCTCACTGTTCCAACAGTGAGGGTGGATGTAAGAGAAGGGTTTTGCCTCTGAACCACTTTAAAATACTGTGTACACTCTTGTCTTTACACTTACACACACACTACACTTGTCCTTTCATTTATTCATTCATTTATATTCCGCTGCACATTTTTTTTTATTTATTATCTCTCAACAGCTAACCTCAAACAGTTAGCTGTCTAAGTTTTAACTAATCTGTTCATTAAGTATAATAGGGCCTTTCAATTGGCATCAGATCTTGGATTCACCATACAGAGTCTAACAACTTGTGAAAGATCCATTCAACCCACCATGCCTCAACCAAGAAGAAACAATGAAAAGGACATTTCACACATTGATGATTGTGGATCTTTTGAGATTTAATCCTAAAAAATTAAAACCTACCTAGATGCTAATAGCATATGGAACTGGTATGTCTTAGAAAATGAAGTTGAACCTCCCACTCAAGCTGAAGTTAATGGAGGAAGTAGCAAACTCAAATCTCCTGAAAACTGGACTGATGCTCAAAGACAACTTATGACTGCTAACTTAAAAGTAAAAAATATTCTGCAAAAAAGTGTCAATGACTCCCTAGCTCAAGAAATAGCCAAAGTACCAAGTGCTAAAGCAGCATGGGAACTAATTAACACCAAGTTCACTAAACACACTAGTGTTAGAACCCAAAATCTATATAACTTATTAAGACAGTTAGACAACTTCAAATTCTATCCTGGAGAGAAAGTGAGTGATGCAAGACCAAGATTTGAAGATCTTGTAAGAGCCATTTCAGACCATGGCAAAACCTTTGAACAATCTGACCTATGCTTAAAGATCTACTCTAATCTTCCTCAAGAGTATGAGAAAGTAGCCCTTCCCATTAGAGAAGGAGCTGAATGGAGTAGTATGACCATAGAACAATACTTTGGTAAACTTGAAGCATATGAACTAGAAGGAATGATCAAAATTCAACCATCATCCACCATATCTCAAACCCTTGCCCTTGTTGCTCAAGAGCAAACCCAAAAACAATTTTCTCAACAGGACATTGACACTCTTGTTATTAATGCTCTACAAAAGCTGAACATAACTCCTAAACAAGAATCAAAGCCTATCTCTCAAGAAGACATCCCAAGTCTCATTTCCATGGCTGTCAGAAATGCCACGAAGCACCAAAAGAAAGCCTTTGAAAGAAGATACAGTCCTTCACCATCCAACTCAACTCAAGAAGTTATTAAGAAAAGCATTGAGTGCTACAACTGTGGCAAACCAGACCACAATGCTGCTGATTGCAAAGAACCTAAGAAACCAAGAGAAAACTAAAAAAGAATGACTTATTCTAAAGAAGTTATTCATAGCTCTAGGTGCAATTGCTTTAATTGTATCAAGGCTAAGAATGACAAAAATAAAAAAAACAAGTCATGCTTGCTAACTCTTCTCGGTTTAGTGATGAAGAATTTGAATCATCAGACTCAGATAGTGATGAGGAAGAAGCATTACTGTGTTTGGTTGCACAGGAATGTGATGAATCAGATAATGAAGAAGACCTAGAAGCATTAGCTGCTGCTGAAGAACTTAAAGAGGTACATAATTTTAATTCTCTTAATATAGAAGGCTTTAAAAATTTAGTTTGCACCCTCTTGATTCAAAAGAAGAAACAAGACTCTAGCTTTGCTGCCCTTATAACAGAAAACCTTGAGCAATCAAAAACCATTGGAAATCTCAAATCCCTAAACACTAACCTTGAAACAACCAAAAAGGATCTAGAAGAAAAATGTCAAAAACTTGAAAATGACATACTTAGCTTAACAGCTAAGACTGACTGCTCTATGTCCCAAAAGGATAATGAATATGAAATGAGTATCTTGAAGGAAGAAAACATTGCTTTAAAAGGTAAAATTGATTCCTGGAACAAATCAAGCAATGCTCTATCCATGTATCACTTTAATCAAAGACATCCTGGGGACAGATCTGGAATAGGAGCTAAAAATCCTACACTCAAAATCTACACTCCACCTACTGGTGATAGAGCTGTTGAAACTATGATTTTACAAAGTCTCAACACATTCTCTACCAAGAAACCATCTTACCCCATTCAAACAAAGGAAGATGTGTACAAACAGAGGAGTGAAGAGAGTATATTAAAAGAGGATTCCCCCACAATTCCTAACTCTCAAGCTTCCACTAGTACTGATGATATTAAATCTTAGAAAAGGAAGCAAGAACAGAAGGCTAGAAAGCCTAGACAAGCCAGACAGCCAAGACAAGCTGAACAGCCAAGACAAGCTGATCAGCCAAGGCAAACTGGATAGCCAAGACAGGCTAGACAACAGAGGCACTCTAGGCAACCTAGACAAAACTGGCAATATTCTAATGGGAAAAGCCATCAGTCACAAAACTCCTCTCCTAGATCATCATACCACTCACAAAACACCAGACATCAATCTCACTTTCATCAACCAAACTACAGAAATCAAAGCCCATACAATACTGGACACCTATATAACTCCCCTCAACCCTTCACATTGACACCTTACATGATGCGAATCATGTCCTACTATAATACACTTAACCAGTTCTTCAAGAGAAGATCAGGTGGCAAGGCCAGGGTACCAAAGAAAGTCTAATCCTTTGGACCCAAAAAGTATAAAGGGTACCATAATTTATATTTTGTTTTATAGGCATCTAGCAAAGGAATCTGGTATTTAGATAGTGGATGCATCAGACACATGACCTACAACAAGGAATGGCTTCAACAGCTAACACCAAAGAATGGTCCCAATGTTACATTTGGTGACAATTCTCAAGCAAGAGTCAAAGGATCAGGCAACCTAGTGACCAATGAGATCATCTTTACAGATGTATCCTATGTTGAAGGCCTTAAACACAATTTGATCAGCATTAGTCAAATCTGTGACAAAGGTTACCATGTTATCTGCACAAAGGACCAGTGCCAAGTCAAAGACATTAACAACAAGGTTATTCTAACAGGAGTTGGAAAGAAGAACCTCTACTGCCTCCACCTTGAAGTAGTTCAATCCTCAGCTGCTCATTGTCTTTTGTCCTATAGCCAATCAGATTTGTCTTGGCCGTGGCATAAGAGACTTGCTCATTTGAACTTCAAAACCATTTCAAAATTGTCCATCTCCAATCTTGTTAAAGGTCTCCCCAAAATACCTTTCAAGAAGGACAAGCTTTAGAAAGCCTGTTAATGTGGAAAAGAAAAGAAAACCTCCTTTTCTGCAAAAGCAAGACTTGACACTTCCAAACCTCTTGATCTCCTTCACATGGATTTATTTGGTCCCATGTCTCTAGGTGGAAAGAGATACTCCCTTGTAGTTGTTGATGACTATACAAGATTCACTTGGATCACCTTCTTGAATCCAAAGGTGATACTCTTCAGAATCTCACTAAGCTGTTCAACAAAGTTCAGAAATTTAAAGGCTTGTCTATCAAAAAGATAAGATCTGATCATGGAACTGAATTTGAGAACACTGGATTTGACACTTATTGTAATCAAATTGGAATTGATCACAAATTTTCAGCACCAAGAACTCCATAACAGAATGGAGTTGCAGAAAGAAAGAATAGGAGCAATGTTGTCTGAACACAATCTTCCTAAATACTTTTGGGGTGAAGCTGTTGTTACAACTGCTGTTTATGTACAGAACAAAACTCTCATCAACAAGTATCATATGAAGACCCCATATGAGTTGTGGAATGGAAAGGTCCCTACCATATCCTATTTTTATGGATTTGGAAGCAAATGCTACATTCACAATAATGGGAAGAACAACCTGGATAAATTTGATTCCAAGAGTGATGAAGGAATCTTTTTAGGATACTCCAACACTAGCAAAGCCTACAGAGTATACAACAAGAGAAGACTAGTTGTAGAAGAATCAATTCATGTTGACTTTGATGAAAACAATGATCAAAGCAACACTGACTTGTGTGACTTTGATGAAAGTATTGGAAACTCTGACAACCTTCCAGAACCTTCACCCACAATCAATAATTCCTCTCCCTCTAATGAAAATAACATAACTCTTCCCTATGTTCTGCCCAAAGACACTTCCAACAGCTCACCTACTCCCAACAGCTTTCCCCTTCCCAACAGCTTAGATCAAACAGTTAGCTGTCAAGTAATCCCTTCCCAAATCTCCACTCAAATCCCCATTCTCAATGATGATAATCTTGTCATTTCCATTCCCATTCAAAAAGAAATCATTCCTGATGGCATTCCCCATTATGATATTTTCATGAGTGTCTTCATTTCTTAAATGGAACCCAAAAAGACCCATGAAGCTCTTCAAGATGCAGACTTGATAGAAGCAATGGAAGAAGAACTGGAATAGTTTGAAAGGAATAAAGTATGGAAACTTATTCCCAAACCAAGAAATCAAACTATCATAGGTACCAGATGGGTATTTAGAAATAAAATGAGTGAAGATGGTATTGTAGTAAAAAACAAAGCCAGACTTGTTGCTCAGGGATACATACAAGAAGAAGGAATAGACTATGATGAAACTTTTTCCCCTGTAGCAAGACTTGAAGCCATAAGACTATTTCTAGCCTTTGCATCTTTCAAGAAAATGAAAGTATTCCAAATGGATGTCAAGAGTGCATTCTTGAATGGAGTACTAAATGAAAAAGTATTTGTTGCTCAACCTCCTGGATTTGAACATCCTAAATTCCCAGATCATGTATACAAGTTGGACAAAGCCTTGTATGGTCTCAAACAAGCCCCTAGAGCTTGGTATGACACTCTATCTAACTTCCTTCTTGATAAAGGATTTACCAAAGGTCATATTGACAACACACTGTTCATTAAAAAATATGGAGATGACACACTACTCATTCAGGTCTATGTTGATGACATTATCTTTGGATCATCAAATGAGGACCTCTGCAAAGAATTTGAAGATCTTATGGAAAAATAATTTGAAATGAGTATGATTGGAGAACTAACCTACTTCTTAGGTCTCCAAGTCAAACAAATGAAGGATGGGATCTTCATTAACCAAGCCAAGTACACAAGAGACATGATAAAGAAGTTTGATATACAGAATGCCTTAACAGCTAAGACACCCCTATCTATCACAACCAAACTTCATGCTAACACTGATGGTCAAAGTGTTGATCAAACACTATACAGGAGCTATATAGGATCTCTCCTATATGTTACTGCATCTAGACCAGACATCATGTTCAGTGTATGTCTCTGTGCAAGGTTCCAACCCAATCCTAATGAATCTCACCTTGCTGCTGTTAAAAGGATCTTGAGATATCTAAAGGGAACTCCTTACTATGGCTTGTGGTATCCTAATGAATCACCATTCTCACTAATTGGTTTTACTGACTCAGATTATGCTGGATGCAATCGGGATAGAAAGTCAACAAGTGGTGGATGCCAATTCATTGGATCAAGAATTGTGTCTTGGTCAAGCAAAAAGCAAACATCAGTTGCAACCTCAACAGCTGAGGCTGAATATGTTGCAACTTGTCTCTGCTGTTCAAGACTTTGGTATGAATGTCACAAATATTCCTATATTTTTTTGATAATTCTAGTACAATTGCTATGACTGAGAATTCTGTTCAACACTCTAAAACCAAACACATTGAAGTTCGACACCACTTCATTAGAGATCATGTTGAAAAAGGGAATATTAACTTATCCAAAGTTGGTACTGAGGACAATATCTCTGACATTCTAACTAAAGCTATGGATGAAAAGAGGCTTGAACTTTTGAGAGCAATGTTAGGAATGATTAACTTGCCTAAGTAAAAGGGATTTACAGTTTCCCAACAGCTAACCTAAAACAGATCTCTATTCAAGGACAGTCATATGATGGCCTGTTTATATCATACAACTTGGAACTAGTACTTAACCTTACTACCCCTGTGGACCTTGGTAGCCTTCCAAAAACAAAAATAAAAAGGAGTACACAAAAACTCTTCCTAACAGCTAACAAACCATCTTAGCTATTCAACTCATATTCCTCTCTACAAGACTTGTTTCCAACCAACTCCAGATCCCTTGTCATGCATGTCCTCTCCTCCATACTCCCTAACTGGTGTAGACTGAACTGTCCCCAAATACCTCTCCAACCAAACTGGATGCCTCTCTATAATTGGATCAATGGAGGTAATTGAGTGCTGCAGAGGTGGACCCATGGTTCTTGGCCACTATTCCTCCACAGCATCATAAGGGGGAAGGTCATTCAAGGGAGACATGAAACTGAAGGTTCCTAAAGTTTGCATGCTTTCAGCAGCTATCATTGCCATGTGAGAAGAAGGACCTCCATTATCCTCTTCATTGACTTGAACTAGACTACAACCCCTCAAATACTGCCTAAACATTTGAGTGTGAGTAGTTGATGGTGACTGCTGAACACCATCAAAATTATCTCCCCCTCCTTCAAGCACTGCCATGTTTATTGACAAAGAATCCCTTGTCACTGGTACATAAACCCTACGCTGTTCAACAACAGGCACTATCTTTGCCTGAACAGCTAAGCTATCCTCTTGTTGCATCAATTCCCTAAGTGTAAAATGCCTCAAATTCTAGGTCTCTCCTTTCACTCTCATACCTTGGTCACCTTCATGATCCTTGAATCCCTCCTTCCTCATTAAATCCCCAAGGGATTGCACCCTTAGGACTTCAGTTTGAGCAACTCTTGCTTTGCTGCTCTCTCCTTCCCCTATCCTCATGTTCTGACCAACAACTTAATACTTGTTCTCTCCTCTACATGCTTCTCTTTTCCCTTACCATCAACCCTTTTCTGTTGTGCCAACCTATCTCTCTTAAATTTTTCTATAGCTTCATTTTCACACTCCCAATCTCTTTTCTCTTCTCTCTCTCTCTCTATCTCTCTCACCTCTCTATACTTCAAAGGGTGATCTAGAGGAAGTTGTTCAACTTCCTCATACAAATGATGATCACTCTGTATAGTATATGACCTATACTCCCTTTCAAATCTTTCCCTCTCAGTTTCTTCTCCAACATGAACTGAAAAGATTAACCTCTTAGCAGTTTGAGCCATTCTTTTTGGATTAAACTTAGTTGAAAGTCTCCCCATTTTCAAGAATTGAATTGAGTATGACTTCAACAGCTAAGACTAAAGAAATTGATTGTGATGTGTATTCATCAGCTAAGTTCATATTCGTTTTATACACAAGGAATTTATGTCAGTCAATAATAGGGTATGGTTATAGACTTAGCTGTTGGATTTATATTTTTTGTCCAAAAATGTCAACTAATTTGACCACCAAATATGTTCTATTGGTACATAAGGGTGGCAATCCTAGGATGTGATGGTCAAAATTCAATTAGAAGTGTGTTGTGTTATATCTAGCCCCTTACTTTCCATAAATAGCCGCCCGCCATTTCTGGAAATAAATTATATACCATTTACTTCTATTCTATTTACTGTACACTTGAATAGTAAAAGAGGATAACTGTCACTTCTCCTTAACGGCTAGCTTTAAACCCCACGTCGCCTCTCTCCTAAAAAAATATAACCGTTGTCCCCACCTTCTTAACCCCGATCTTCCCATTATCTCTACCTCTTCACAAAATCCAAACAGTTAAAACCCCTCAAATTTTCAATCGATTTCGCATCCCCTGTTTCAAACCCTAATCCTCTGTTTTTTTTTTTGCCTTCCTCTTTGCTCAAATTCTATGGCCCTTCCTGAAGAATATCAAGGCTATTACATTGAAAATGATTTGTTTGAGAGCTCAGTAGGTACCTATGTCAAAGAGATCCTAGAAAACAATGGTCTCATTGACATGTTAACTGCTCAAAATCCTATTCTTGAGAATGCATGTATGGAGGTATATAGAATTGGAACCAGGCTCAGAGATAGCTCCATTAGATGTGTCTTCCATAATGTCACCATGATCATCAAACCTGAGGATGTGCATACAACTTATGCTATCTCCAATCACCCTAGCCTTCTGACCAACATTTGGAGCAAAGACCTGGATGCTACATTCAGTATTCTCTACAAGCAATTCACTAATCAAGAAGATATTGATTATGATTCTGTAAAGAACAAACCAATCTTGAAAAAGAACCTATCCATCAACAATTCAGCCCTCAGTGATGTGGTTATCAAAGGAATATGTGGAAAACAATCTTCCTTGGACCAGCTAAGCTCTTCAGAATGGAAGATTGCCCTTGGTCTAATTAGAAGGAAAGTGAATTGGTGCACAGTGATGCTTGAAAATTTCAATCTTGCCACTTCTCCATCTCTCCTCAAACCTTATGTGAGATCCCACAAGCCAAACCTATTCAGATTCATGAGTGGAATCTTAGCAAAGAAGCTTGGAGACCTTCCAGCCATTCTCAACACTAAGTGGCTTGAACTTGTTCCCCTCAGTATCTCCAAAAAGTTTGACAAGAAGACAATCCCTCTAAAAAGTTCTAAAGAGGGAACAACTAAGTCAACCAAGTCCAAACCTTCAAACAGCTAAGTCAACCAAGAAGGTCCCAACAGCTAAGCCTGGACCTGATGAAGCTCCATCAACTAGAATGACAACTAGAGAAACAGCTAAGTCTTCAGCAAGAAGGAAAGCCATAGCTGTTAAGAAGATAGGCAAGAGGAAGATTGATGAACCACCCTCATCTTTATCTTCAACATCCAGCTCCTCTTCTCAATCAATAAAAAGTGACTCAGGCACTCCTCCCACTAGTCATAAGAACACAACTGCTGAATTTGAAGTGATCAAAACTCCTCACAAAACTAAGAGTAAGCTGTTTGTTGATGATGAAGCAACAGTGAGTGAAAGAGAATATGAAGTTAAGAAAGCAAGTAGCTCCAGTGGTGTAATGGAGATTGATGAAGAAGAATATGGAGTTCACTTGTTTCTACAACAATAGCTTGATGAAATCATAAAAGCCAAGCAAGGTTAAGGACCAGCTGAGAAAGTTATGCCAACAGCTGAGCAAGCTATGCCAACAGCTAAGCAGGATATCCCAGCAGCTAAGTCAGTTGATCCAACTGACAAGGTAACATCTTCATCCTCTTCTGCTGATCAATTCATAGTAAAAAGAAGATGTGCAGATCCCCCTCTTCTCCTTCTCCCAATTTGACTTCCAGTTCATATCATGCTGCTGTCATTGAAGGAATTCTTGACCTTACTTCTCAAACCATCTCTCCTGTTGAAATCTTAAGGGGGAACTCACCCAGTCCAGACATCCCTATCAGGTCAAGGGGGAACTCTCCTGTTCATGAGTTCATCTCAACAACTGAGACTTATCTTCCTCCTTCCCTTCAAACTCAAGCATCCCCTTCTTCTATATCCCCTGATCAACTTACTGTCATTCCTATTATCAATCCTCAAATCATTGAGTTTATCAAAGATAAATCTATGTCTAATCTGTCTGATGATGATACATCAACCCTTTTTGAACAGCTTTCTAGTAAATTTTCTATGAATGAGGCTCTCAAGGCATTTGATTTCATGAGGATTAGAGAAGCTAGGCAAATCCAAGGTCAAGGTGGATCCTCTACTCCCCAACGTGCCTCAATAGCTAACCCTTCCTTTAAATCAACTCCTCAGTCTCAAATTGACCTTGACACTTCCATTCCATCCCCTAGCTTCTGGGCCCTTGACTGTGACATTGACTTTTCAGGCCCAACTATTCAAGTAGCTCACAAGAAACTCAGTTCTATATCTCCCCTTCCTCCTTTCATTAATCCTCACAATCTCTCAAATCCCTGGGAAATGACAAAGACCCATATAAGCATTCATGATAGAAATATTGGGGGTCAACTCTTTTATGCCTATGAAGAGTGGAAAATGTTCAGGATAACAACTCAATATTGTTTCCTCTTTTCTGCTCCAAAACTGCCAAATCCCCTCAATCTCTCAAATCTTCCTGAATGGGAATTGGTCTTCTCTCTTCTCATTTCCAAGAATCTTCATGAATGCCTCTATGCCCCTACCTTTCTTGTATATGCTCTGTGTATCCAATATGCACAATCTGTATTCTAGACTCTCTTGTCCAAGAAAAGCTGCATCATGGGGATAACTGTCAAGAACATCTTTCCCATCTCTGCTATTTATCCTCAACAGCTATCTCTTCCTCCCCCTTCTTTTCATAAGAAATCCAGGTTAAAGCTTCAAAACCTCCCTTCAAACTTTGACCCATTCAAATACACTCCTCCTTTTTACCTCACCTTCACTGACTTCAACCAGTTCTCAGCTACCTTCACCAAGAAAAGGCATGCATCTCTTTACAAGAACTATCCCATGGGAGTCTCTCCTGCAGAAGAAACCATGTCTCCTCAGCAACTGCTAGCCTGGATTGGCCCAAGACTTCTTTACAATCAACATGTTCTCGCCAAAAATCAGTTGATAGCCAGACAAGACCAACATTTCCAGTATAACCACATGATGGGTCACTAGGACAGATTTAAACTTAGGAAACACATCTTAGATAGCGTTTTTGTGAAGCGCTATCGAAGATGCATTCTAAGATAGCGTATAGTTAAGCCGAGTGCAATTTTTTTTTTAAATGAGCTACTATAGCGCATATAAAAGCGTTATTGTAGTAAGCGATTTATAAGCCATTTTTTTCATTTTTTTGGAATTATCCTGGATAGGGCATACGAAAATGTTGTGGTAGTAAGCGCGTAATAAGCGGTTTTTTTTTTTTTTTTTTTTTTTCGGGTTTGACCTCTTTCCTTCTTTTTCTTGACCAAATAAACGCTCTTGTAGGGCTTTTGGAAATTAAACCCAAAACACTTCCCCCGCCATTCACTTCACTACTTCCCTCGCTTTGCCCAAATTGACGATTTGCCCTTCCCACTCCCTATCCATCGCGGCTGCCGGCACCATCACCAAATCGATCGATTCACCCGCAGTCCTGAACAACTCCGGCAGCCCACAATCGTCTCTATCAATGCCATATTCCCAACCCTCGTTCTCCCCTCAAGAGCAACTCCAACGTTCCCCACCCAATGTCGATTTAATCCCATTGTGTCGAGACGCAGCAATCCACCTATCGCAACTGTCGGCACCACCAATCGACCCCCACGCAGTCCAAAACAACTCCGGCCGGCAGCCCCAAAAAAGTCGTGTCAAGCTTCTTATTGCCGCCGGTTTTAACCCCTCCAGTTCTCTCTCTAGCAGCAGCAATCGCCTCTCTCCCGGCACCGGTAAGCCCTAATCACTCTCTCGGTTCAACA
Source organism: Campanula takesimana (assembly GCA_026119855.1). Taxonomy (NCBI): domain Eukaryota; kingdom Viridiplantae; phylum Streptophyta; class Magnoliopsida; order Asterales; family Campanulaceae; genus Campanula; species Campanula takesimana. The sequence continues at coordinate 286,625 of JAOWBW010000424.1, read as the reverse complement.
TAATGTCATTAACCAATTTTTTAGGTTTGGTAATTCAATTCCAAGCCATTAAATTGGAACTCCATGAAAGTTATTTTGTTTCACAATCACAAATTCAAGGCTTGTATTTGAGTTGCCAAACATGCCTATTTGTGTTAATATCTTTCTTATTGATAGTCTGGACAAATGTAATTGTTATGCCTATTTAAAGAATATAGGGGCATCAAGTATGCAGCCCATACCTGCTGATCTCCAGTATGTTTTATCTCTCTCTCTCTCTCTCTCTCTTTTTTTTTTTTAAAAAAAGTGGTGGGTGAAAAGAAGCTTGGGGGTGGGGAATGAACCTTTTTATGATAAATAAAAAGGTTGGGAAAAAAAACCCTCTCCCTCATCTCAATATCTCTTTCAAACATCTCTTTCAACTTCTCTTCCTCTCAAACCAAAAAATTTGTCGTGATATAGACCCTCCAAACACAAAGATATCGCAAGAATATAATACGCCAACCCAACAAGCAAGAACGAATAATAAAGCAAAAACAGCAAGCCAGGATTTTGCACTACCAAGCCAGTTCATCAATATTTTTTTACTACGTCTGGGGGCACTACCAAGCCAGGATTTTGCACTATAATATGTTAATATGGAGCTACAATGAGCTTTCGGGCGGAACCCTGCTTATATACATAACCCAAAATGAGACCAAACCCTATACAAATTAAAATTCCTGAAATTCAGCAATTTACTCGAAAAGCTGCTGCACGGTCGCTCTGACTTTCATGCACGCCTGAGCAGCTCGGCCGAGTAACATACCTAGCTCGTACGTGCTCTATTTTTGCACAGAGTCAGTAGGTTTGTCTGGAAAGCCTCGTATAAACACGGTCGCTCTACAACCCACACATGGCCGATGCGCCACGGCCGTGTCCTTCACCTGGATCGGCCGCTCCATGACTCCTGGATTGGCTGCTCCAAGATTGCTCCACTGCTTTGCTGATTTCTTATATATTGATCACTAGTTCCCGATTTATTTCTATTCGGACAATCTCCCATCTAGAGATCAACCTGTACGCAAGCCCTATATCCGTCTTTAACTCATTCCTAGTGCCTTAGTTCTCACCTAGATCATGGTACACACATTGTTGTCTAATCTAAAAATTTATGTATTTTATTTTTCAGATTTCGTTTTATAATCGAATATTTAAACATGGTTAATGATAAATAATACATCTCAATTGGAATTTATGATAATAATGTCAATGGGCCATAGTAGTGTGTTGGCCATTTTAAGCAATAAAATGTTTTTAGATTAGACAACGTTAATTGCTAAAGATTATTTAAGGTTTGATTAATATTGGGATATTTACTAACTGTTTTATTTGGGCCAATATATGTTAAACGAATTCGAGAAGTTAAGTTGACCAACTTTCAAGTTTCTAGGGTAAAGGCTGGGAAAAAAAACCCTCTCCCTCATCTCAACATCTCTTTCAAACATCTCTTTCAACTTCTCTTCCTCTCAAACCAAAAACTTTGTCGTGATATAGACCCTCCAAACACAAAGATATCGCAAGAATATAATACGCCAACCCAACAAGCAAGAACGAATAATAAAGCAAAAACAGCAAGCCAGGATTTTGCACTACCAAGCCAGTTCATCAATATTTTTTTACTACGTCTGGGGGCACTACCAAGCCAGGATTTTGCACTATACTATGTTAATATGGAGCTACAATGAGCTTTCGGGCGGAACCCTGCTTATATACATAACCCAAAATGAGACCAAACCCTATACAAATTAAAATTCCTGAAATTCAGCAATTTACTCGAAAAGCTGCTGCACGGTCGCTCTGACTTTCATGCACGCCTGAGCAGCTCGGCCGAGTAACATACCTAGCTCGTACGTGCTCTATTTTTGCACAGAGTCAGTAGGTTTGTCTGGAAAGCCTCGTATAAACACGGTCGCTCTACAACCCACACATGGCCGATGCGCCACGGCCGTGTCCTTCACCTGGATCGGCCGCTCCATGACTCCTGGATTGGCTGCTCCAAGATTGCTCCACTGCTTTGCTGATTTCTTATATATTGATCACTAGTTCCCGATTTATTTCTATTCGGACAATCTCCCATCTAGAGATCAACCTGTACGCAAGCCCTATATCCGTCTTTAACTCATTCCTAGTGCCTTAGTTCTCACCTAGATCATGGTACACACATTGTTGTCTAATCTAAAAATTTGTGTATTTTATTTTTCAGATTTCGTTTTATAATCGAATATTTAAACATGGTTAATGATAAATAATACATCTCAATTGGAATTTATGATAATAATGTCAATGGGCCATAGTAGTGTGTTGGCCATTTTAAGCAATAAAATGTTTTTAGATTAGACAACGTTAATTGCTAAAGATTATTTAAGGTTTGATTAATATTGGGATATTTACTAACTGTTTTATTTGGGCCAATATATGTTAAACGAATTCGAGAAGTTAAGTTGACCAACTTTCAAGTTTCTAGGGTAAAGGCTGGGAAAAAAAACCCTCTCCCTCATCTCAACATCTCTTTCAAACATCTCTTTCAACTTCTCTTCCTCTCAAACCAAAAACTTTGTCGTGATATAGACCCTCCAAACACAAAGATATCGCAAGAATATAATACGCCAACCCAACAAGCAAGAACGAATAATAAAGCAAAAACAGCAAGCCAGGATTTTGCACTACCAAGCCAGTTCATCAATATTTTTTTACTACGTCTGGGGGCACTACCAAGCCAGGATTTTGCACTATACTATGTTAATATGGAGCTACAATGAGCTTTCGGGCGGAACCCTGCTTATATACATAACCCAAAATGAGACCAAACCCTATACAAATTAAAATTCCTGAAATTCAGCAATTTACTCGAAAAGCTGCTGCACGGTCGCTCTGACTTTCATGCACGCCTGAGCAGCTCGGCCGAGTAACATACCTAGCTCGTACGTGCTCTATTTTTGCACAGAGTCAGTAGGTTTGTCTGGAAAGCCTCGTATAAACACGGTCGCTCTACAACCCACACATGGCCGATGCGCCACGGCCGTGTCCTTCACCTGGATCGGCCGCTCCATGACTCCTGGATTGGCTGCTCCAAGATTGCTCCACTGCTTTGCTGATTTCTTATATATTGATCACTAGTTCCCGATTTATTTCTATTCGGACAATCTCCCATCTAGAGATCAACCTGTACGCAAGCCCTATATCCGTCTTTAACTCATTCCTAGTGCCTTAGTTCTCACCTAGATCATGGTACACACATTGTTGTCTAATCTAAAAATTTGTGTATTTTATTTTTCAGATTTCGTTTTATAATCGAATATTTAAACATGGTTAATGATAAATAATACATCTCAATTGGAATTTATGATAATAATGTCAATGGGCCATAGTAGTGTGTTGGCCATTTTAAGCAATAAAATGTTTTTAGATTAGACAACGTTAATTGCTAAAGATTATTTAAGGTTTGATTAATATTGGGATATTTACTAACTGTCTTATTTGGGCCAATATATGTTAAACGAATTGGAGAAGTTAAGTTGACCAACTTTCAAGTTTCTAGGGTAAAGGCTGGGAAAAAAAACCCTCTCCCTCATCTCAACATCTCTTTCAAACATCTCTCTTTCAACTTCTCTTCCTCTCAAACCAAAAACTTTGTCGTGATATAGACCCTCCAAACACAAAGATATCGCAAGAATATAATACGCCAACCCAACAAGCAAGAACGAATAATAAAGCAAAAACAGCAAGCCAGGATTTTGCACTACCAAGCCAGTTCATCAATATTTTTTTACTACGTCTGGGGGCACTACCAAGCCAGGATTTTGCACTATACTATGTTAATATGGAGCTACAATGAGCTTTCGGGCGGAACCCTGCTTATATACATAACCCAAAATGAGACCAAACCCTATACAAATTAAAATTCCTGAAATTCAGCAATTTACTCGAAAAGCTGCTGCACGGTCGCTCTGACTTTCATGCACGCCTGAGCAGCTCGGCCGAGTAACATACCTAGCTCGTACGTGCTCTATTTTTGCACAGAGTCAGTAGGTTTGTCTGGAAAGCCTCGTATAAACACGGTCGCTCTACAACCCACACATGGCCGATGCGCCACGGCCGTGTCCTTCACCTGGATCGGCCGCTCCATGACTCCTGGATTGGCTGCTCCAAGATTGCTCCACTGCTTTGCTGATTTCTTATATATTGATCACTAGTTCCCGATTTATTTCTATTCGGACAATCTCCCATCTAGAGATCAACCTGTACGCAAGCCCTATATCCGTCTTTAACTCATTCCTAGTGCCTTAGTTCTCACCTAGATCATGGTACACACATTGTTGTCTAATCTAAAAATTTGTGTATTTTATTTTTCAGATTTCGTTTTATAATCGAATATTTAAACATGGTTAATGATAAATAATACATCTCAATTGGAATTTATGATAATAATGTCAATGGGCCATAGTAGTGTGTTGGCCATTTTAAGCAATAAAATGTTTTTAGATTAGACAACGTTAATTGCTAAAGATTATTTAAGGTTTGATTAATATTGGGATATTTACTAACTGTTATTTGGGCCAATATATGTTAAACGAATTGGAGAAGTTAAGTTGACCAACTTTCAAGTTTCTAGGGTAAAGGCTGGGAAAAAAAAACCCTCTCCCTCATCTCAACATCTCTTTCAAACATCTCTTTCAACTTCTCTTCCTCTCAAACCAAAAACTTTGTCGTGATATAGACCCTCCAAACACAAAGATATCGCAAGAATATAATACGCCAACCCAACAAGCAAGAACGAATAATAAAGCAAAAACAGCAAGCCAGGATTTTGCACTACCAAGCCAGTTCATCAATATTTTTTTACTACGTCTGGGGGCACTACCAAGCCAGGATTTTGCACTATACTATGTTAATATGGAGCTACAATGAGCTTTCGGGCGGAACCCTGCTTATATACATAACCCAAAATGAGACCAAACCCTATACAAATTAAAATTCCTGAAATTCAGCAATTTACTCGAAAAGCTGCTGCACGGTCGCTCTGACTTTCATGCACGCCTGAGCAGCTCGGCCGAGTAACATACCTAGCTCGTACGTGCTCTATTTTTGCACAGAGTCAGTAGGTTTGTCTGGAAAGCCTCGTATAAACACGGTCGCTCTACAACCCACACATGGCCGATGCGCCACGGCCGTGTCCTTCACCTGGATCGGCCGCTCCATGACTCCTGGATTGGCTGCTCCAAGATTGCTCCACTGCTTTGCTGATTTCTTATATATTGATCACTAGTTCCCGATTTATTTCTATTCGGACAATCTCCCATCTAGAGATCAACCTGTACGCAAGCCCTATATCCGTCTTTTAACTCATTCCTAGTGCCTTAGTTCTCACCTAGATCATGGTACACACATTGTTGTCTAATCTAAAAATTTATGTATTTTATTTTTCAGATTTCGTTTTATAATCGAATATTTAAACATGGTTAATGATAAATAATACATCTCAATTGGAATTTATGATAATAATGTCAATGGGCCATAGTAGTGTGTTGGCCATTTTAAGCAATAAAATGTTTTTAGATTAGACAACGTTAATTGCTAAAGATTATTTAAGGTTTGATTAATATTGGGATATTTACTAACTGTTTTATTTGGGCCAATATATGTTAAACGAATTGGAGAAGTTAAGTTGACCAACTTTCAAGTTTCTAGGGTAAAGGCTGGGAAAAAAAACCCTCTCCCTCATCTCAACATCTCTTTCAAACATCTCTTTCAACTTCTCTTCCTCTCAAACCAAAAACTTTGTCGTGATATAGACCCTCCAAACACAAAGATATCGCAAGAATATAATACGCCAACCCAACAAGCAAGAACGAATAATAAAGCAAAAACAGCAAGCCAGGATTTTGCACTACCAAGCCAGTTCATCAATATTTTTTTACTACGTCTGGGGGCACTACCAAGCCAGGATTTTGCACTATACTATGTTAATATGGAGCTACAATGAGCTTTCGGGCGGAACCCTGCTTATATACATAACCCAAAATGAGACCAAACCCTATACAAATTAAAATTCCTGAAATTCAGCAATTTACTCGAAAAGCTGCTGCACGGTCGCTCTGACTTTCATGCACGCCTGAGCAGCTCGGCCGAGTAACATACCTAGCTCGTACGTGCTCTATTTTTGCACAGAGTCAGTAGGTTGTCTGGAAAGCCTCGTATAAACACGGTCGCTCTACAACCCACACATGGCCGATGCGCCACGGCCGTGTCCTTCACCTGGATCGGCCGCTCCATGACTCCTGGATTGGCTGCTCCAAGATTGCTCCACTGCTTTGCTGATTTCTTATATATTGATCACTAGTTCCCGATTTATTTCTATTCGGACAATCTCCCATCTAGAGATCAACCTGTACGCAAGCCCTATATCCGTCTTTAACTCATTCCTAGTGCCTTAGTTCTCACCTAGATCATGGTACACACATTGTTGTCTAATCTAAAAATTTATGTATTTTATTTTTCAGATTTCGTTTTATAATCGAATATTTAAACATGGTTAATGATAAATAATACATCTCAATTGGAATTTATGATAATAATGTCAATGGGCCATAGTAGTGTGTTGGCCATTTTAAGCAATAAAATGTTTTTAGATTAGACAACGTTAATTGCTAAAGATTATTTAAGGTTTGATTAATATTGGGATATTTACTAACTGTTTTATTTGGGCCAATATATGTTAAACGAATTGGAGAAGTTAAGTTGACCAACTTTCAAGTTTCTAGGGTAAAGGCTGGGAAAAAAAACCCTCTCCCTCATCTCAACATCTCTTTCAAACATCTCTTTCAACTTCTCTTCCTCTCAAACCAAAAACTTTGTCGTGATATAGACCCTCCAAACACAAAGATATCGCAAGAATATAATACGCCAACCCAACAAGCAAGAACGAATAATAAAGCAAAAACAGCAAGCCAGGATTTTGCACTACCAAGCCAGTTCATCAATATTTTTTTACTACGTCTGGGGGCACTACCAAGCCAGGATTTTGCACTATACTATGTTAATATGGAGCTACAATGAGCTTTCGGGCGGAACCCTGCTTATATACATAACCCAAAATGAGACCAAACCCTATACAAATTAAAATTCCTGAAATTCAGCAATTTACTCGAAAAGCTGCTGCACGGTCGCTCTGACTTTCATGCACGCCTGAGCAGCTCGGCCGAGTAAATACCTACCTAGCTCGTACGTGCTCTATTTTTTGCACAGAGTCAGTAGGTTTGTCTGGAAAGCCTCGTATAAACACGGTCGCTCTACAACCCACACATGGCCGATGCGCCACGGCCGTGTCCTTCACCTGGATCGGCCGCTCCATGACTCCTGGATTGGCTGCTCCAAGATTGCTCCACTGCTTTGCTGATTTCTTATATATTGATCACTAGTTCCCGATTTATTTCTATTCGGACAATCTCCCATCTAGAGATCAACCTGTACGCAAGCCCTATATCCGTCTTTAACTCATTCCTAGTGCCTTAGTTCTCACCTAGATCATGGTACACACATTGTTGTCTAATCTAAAAATTTATGTATTTTATTTTTCAGATTTCGTTTTATAATCGAATATTTAAACATGGTTAATGATAAATAATACATCTCAATTGGAATTTATGATAATAATGTCAATGGCCATAGTAGTGTGTTGGCCATTTTAAGCAATAAAATGTTTTTAGATTAGACAACGTTAATTGCTAAAGATTATTTAAGGTTTGATTAATATTGGGATATTTACTAACTGTTTATTTGGGCCAATATATGTTAAACGATTGGAGAAGTTAAGTTGACCAACTTTCAAGTTTCTAGGGTAAAGGCTGGGAAAAAAAACCCTCTCCCTCATCTCAACATCTCTTTCAAACATCTCTTTCAACTTCTCTTCCTCTCAAACCAAAACTTTGTCGTGATATAGACCCTCCAAACACAAAGATATCGCAAGAATATAATACACCCAACCCAACAGCAAGAACGAATATAAAGCAAAAACAGCAAGCCAGGATTTTGCACTACCAAGCCAGTTCATCAATATTTTTTTACTACGTCTGGGGGCACTACCAAGCCAGGATTTTGCACTATACTATGTTAATATGGAGCTACAATGATTTCGGGCGGAACCCTGCTTATATACATAACCCAAAATGAGACCAAACCCTATACAAATTAAAATTCCTGAAATTCAGCAATTTACTCGAAAAGCTGCTGCACGGTCGCTCTGACTTTCATGCACGCCTGAGCAGCTCGGCCGAGTAACATACCTAGCTCGTACTTGCTCTATTTTTGCACAGAGTCAGTAGGTTTGTCTGGAAAGCCTCGTATATAAAACACGGTCGCTCTACAACCCACACATGGCGATGCGCCACGGCCGTGTCCTTCACCTGGATCGGCCGCTCCATGACTCCTGGATTGGCTGCTCCAAGATTGCTCCACTGCTTTGCTGATTTCTTATATATTGATCACTAGTTCCCGATTTATTTCTATTCGGACAGTCTCCCATCTAGAGATCAACCTGTACGCAAGCCCTATATCGTCTTAAACTCATTCCTAGTGCTTAGTTTCTCACCTAGATCATGGTACACACATTGTTGTCTAATCTAAAAATTTGTGTATTTTATTTTTCCGATTTCGTTTTATAATCGAATATTTAAACATGGT